>CANIUD010000649.1:1600000-1655000 GCA_947470075.1 Closterium sp. Yama58-4
TCTGCCTTCTTGCCCCATGAGCAGCGGAGATCGCAGGGAGCCTGGGGCCGGGGCGGTGGCATGAATCCACCACTCATTGATGTCTGTGTCATGCTCTTCTCTTCATTCAACTCTGCTCGTCTGCCTTCTTGCCCCATGAGCAGCGGAGATCGCAGGGAGCCTGGGGGCGGGGCGGTGGCATGAATCCACCACTCATTGATGTCTGTGTCATGCTCTTCTCTTCATTCAACTCTGCTCGTCTGCCTTCTTGCCCCATGAGCAGCGGAGATTGCGGGAAGTCTCGGAGCGGTGTTCACTCTAGCCATGGGGCATGTACCCACCGGGGCCAACACCATCTGGCTGCACATGCCTGCCCGCTTCGACCAGATCCAGTCGCTGCTCAACGCATGGTGAGTGGTGAGTGGAGAGAGCTGGCTTTGCAGAGTGGGCTTGGGAAGGGGCAATGCAATGGGGCATGTGCCCACCGGGGCCAACACCATCTGGCTGCACATGCCTGCCCGCTTCGACCAGATCCAGTCCCTGCTCATTGTGTGGTGAGCTGGAATTGGGTCGTGGTGAGTTGGGGACCACATTGTTATCAGGTTTGTGTGTGTGTTGTGTGTATTTCACAGGCACACTGCAAGAAGAACACATACGAGTTACGATTTTACGATATCGAGTCGCATCATTCTTCCAGTCGTTCCGTCATTCTCCTTACCCTCCCCGCCCTTCCCGTGGAAGCATAGGGTCGTGGTGATATTTGCGAAGAACATGTCCTTGGAACATTTTTTAGGCGCCTCAAAGGTCCTCAGAACATGATCCGTTTCTCTTTGAAAATTAAAAAAATGCATACGTGCCCTTATTCGCTCTATGATCCCCAGAGAGTAATGGTTCGCTCTCTCTGGGGATCTGATCTGTTCCCATTACTTCCCCCTCTGTGTCTTCCTTCGCTTCGTGTACCAGGAAGCACAGGGACGTGGTGATATACGCCAAGAACACATACGAGCGTTTTGACCGAGAGACAGACGACATGGCGCATGTGCTGCTGCCGTATGCCAGAGAGTGGCACCTCGCTGCCAAGCGAATTGTGGCTCGCCTGCCCAAGCCCTTCATTGGAGTGCATTATCGATCTGAGTTCATTGCCTTCAGACTGGTATGCTATGCTGCCCCTCTGTTCTTCCTAAGGTGCCTCAGAAGCTGTACAGCTGCTAGAAGCCTGTGCCCTTGTCTTGCCTTGAGAGGGAAAAGGACAGGGTGTTATGGCGCATGTGTTGCTGCCGTATGCGCGAGAGTGGCATCTCGCAGCCAAGCGAATTGTGGCCCGCCTGCCCAAGCCCTTCATTGGCGTGCATTACCGTTCCAAGTTCATCGCCTTCAGGCTGGTAGGCCCTTGCTGGCCCTAGAGAGTCTGTAGACTGCCTATGCTACAGCAGTTGCACATGGCCGCGTGGTGAAGCGGTTCGTTGGCGTGCATTATCGCTCCAAGTTCATCGCCTTTCGACTGGTATGCTACCCCTTTGTTGCCTCTGAGGCGCCTCAAAAGTTGTTCGCCTGTTTGAAGCTGGTTCTCTCCCTTGTCTTCCCTTGAAAGGGTGATGGGCGACATGGCATATGGAGTACTGCAGTATGCACTCACCACCACTATCACCACCCATGCCCACCCCATTGCCAACACCATCACCATCACCATCCCCTTCACCATCACCATCACCATCACCATCACCATCACCATCACCATCGCCATCCCCATCCCCATCCCCATCCCCATCCCCATCATCAGGCAGGTGAAAACAGAACCGACATCCCAGTCGAAGAGAGGCTGAAGATTCTCAAGGATCGCACCAGATGGTGCACCAGGGAAGCTGCCCAGAAAATAAACAAAGTGAAAAAGAGGCTTAACGCATCGACCGTCTTTCTCGCAGCCGATATTCCGTACAATCAGTCCGGTGCTACGCCTCGGTCCGAGTCATGGGATGCGCTGAAATGGGCTTTTGGAGATAATAATGTGTCGGACGTGCCTCATTATTACCTGTCCTGGTTGCGCAAGAAAGTGAAAGGGACTGTCATGATTGACGAGCTTATGCCATCGGCAAACAACCTCGACCCAGGTGCGTCTAACTTATCATTTTGCACCTGCTATGCTATCCAATTTTTGCCCAGCTGTCAATATCAAATCAGTCCAATCGTGTCTTTGTGGAAAATGTCTCGGCAGGTATCGTGGCCATTTTAGACAAGCTGATTTGTGCTCGGTCAAGCATCTTCCTTGCTGGCTCCATATCTTGTGGAGGTGGCCGGGGCTTTGAGAAAGATATATTGCTTCACCGAGACAGCCTGAATAGAAAGCTAGATTTTGTTAGATGGGCTGCTGGGGAGAAACCCTTTTAGGTGTGTCTGAACAATATATTTAGCTGTCTTGTTTTTGAACTTGGATGTATATTTGCGGAAGAGGTTACACTGATATCGAATGCGTTCAACGCGTGGTTCAAGCAATTTGTGGTGTGGGTCGTTATCCCCGGTGCGACGTGTCGTTCGGGATTGACTGCCAATCAAAGGCGAGGTGACGTGTGAATTGCATGACGTGTGGATCTCGGGGCAATCCAGCATCGCTTCCATTCGTATTTCACCGATGAGAATTTCTGACATGCCTCGGATTTCTCGCGGGTTCCCTTGTCGAGCTCTGGGGCGTACACACATCAGTGTGTCGACACCTGTTTGAAGGCTTCGAGATCCTGATCGTGATGCGGATGCGTTTCCAGAGTGAAACGTCGGGGTCCGTTTCAAGCTTTGCTATAAACACCTGGCTCCAAAGAAGGCCAAGTACTTTACAGTACGACTGATTTCAGTTTCGGATCTCGGAATTCTCACAACAAAACAACCCGAATAAGTACGTTCCAGTACGAACTACTGGAGACCCTCTCTTGCAAACACGCTACCAGTCATTCCATCTTCAGCTTTCTGTTCTGACCAGCGTTCACATTGCTCAGAGGGGCATACCTTACTGGTTTCCACCTTCGAGCCTATTTTGAGAGGCTAGATTTTCTGAAGGTATTCCTCTTATCCTCCACACATTCAGGACCATTTCGAGGTTCTGTCATATTCTCACATAATGGCCGCTTCAACGCTCTCCGCGTCCGTTGCTCAGGCCGCCGTTGCCCTTCAATGTAAGGCAATGGTAGCTGGCGAGTCCGATCACTCTGGTCTGTGGAGACTTCCCGGTTTTAGCTGTGCACAATGATTCGCGTATCGGTTTTCCGGTCTCAACTACTTAGTAATATCTAGCGTTGAAACTAGGAGCATGAGGATATGTCGCCGTTCTAGATTCTTCGTACCGTACTCATACATGCTCGGCTCTGGCACATGCATCTTCCGTCTCTAGATAAATAAAAAAAGATTTCACCCGTAACATTTCTTTTGTTCCGGTATAACTTGGACAATAACTCTCCCTCGAATTTCTCCGCTACCCCTTTGCAGGCAATGGCAGCAGCACAGCATCCGTTCGTGCCGAACGGATCTCCTCAGCAGCGGCTCTTTTCCCCTCCAGAGTCACTGGTCTGTCTGGTAAGTCCATTCCCCCCACTACCTAGCCTCTTGGCTTTCTCAATCTTGCCTCCCCTCAGCAGCGGCTCTTTTCTCCTCCGGAGTCACTGGGTGAGTCAATTTTCCGGCCTACCATGGCTTCTCTTGTCCTCTTGAAGTTGCCGGTGGCTCTTCAATTCATTCAATCTAAACGTTCCAATCTTAACATTCCTCAGCAGAGGCTATGTGTCCACGTGACCATTCGTTAACGTGGCCGTGCGTTTACGTGGCCATGTATTGACGTGGTGGTGATGCTGTCACGTGACCATGCGGTCATGCGATAGTGCTGTCACATGATCATGCGGTCGTATCTACCCCTGCTTCTCCCCGCCTACTTCCTCTTCCACGCCCTCTTTCCCTACTTACGCCCCCTCCCCTCGTTTCTCCCTTTCCCCTTCCCAACTTCCTCCGCCTCTCCCGCCTTATCCGTCCCCTCCACCTCCCTCCACCTTTCCTCTTCCACCACTCTCCTTCGCCTCCTCCGCCTCCTCCTCTTCCGCCTGCTTCGCCGCCCCTCCTCCCTCCGCCTCCTCCTCTTCCGCCCCTCCTCCCTCCGCTTCCGCCTCTTCCGCCTGCTCCGCCTGCCCCGAGCACAGCCAGCAGCCACGTGTCTCGCAGCGCGCGCACGCCAGGGCGCGGGGTCACGAGGAGAGCCAATGGGGTGGCGCCACGTGCGTCCGCTGACGCAGAGGAGCCGGTGACCATTGACAACTCGACCGGTGAGATTTGAGCTGTCTAGTATAATTTCGTTCATGTCGCAAAACCAGAGAGAGGGTTTAGGGTAGAAGGAGGGGAAGGGTGGGTAGAGGTATGTGGATGGGTTCGTCATGGATAGGCAAGAATGGAGGGTAAAAACCCTGACAAGATGAAACACGGACGGAGGAAGGAGAGGTGCAAGAACGGAGAGAGAATGTGCGAGTCACAAAAGTCATGTCACCTAAAGGTGGGAATCGAATGGCATCAGGTGGTGTGAGGCCCACACGCTCTCCCCCTATCTCGCCCCTCCCTACCAACTGGCCCCTCCCTCCCCCCCTCTCCCCTCCCTTCCCTCTTCCCCAGTGTACTTCGCCCGTCACTACCTCCGCTCTCCTCACCCACCTCGGCCCTCGCTCACAGTGCAATGGAGTGGGCAGCAATGAAGTGGGAATGGAGGTGGTGCAGCAGCTGGCCAAGGCGGGCTCGTGGGTGACGGCACTGCCGAGGGGGGAGAAGGCCTGAAAGTAGTTATTTCATCTCCCACCCTCTTTTTCCTCCCACCCTGGCATCCTGCTCTTCCCATCCAGTCCTCGTGGTGGGCGGTGGCGGTGTGGGCATGGAGGTGGTGCGTCAGCTGGCCAAGGCAGGCTCGTGGGTCACTGCCCTGCAGAGGGGGGAGAAGTTCCGCAAGGAGATTGAAGGGCTGGGAGCCATGCTGGCTATTGGTGATGTGATGGCGCCTGGAACCATTGAGAAGGCCTTGAGGGGGAACACGTTTGACGCTGTTGTCTCCACTGTTGGTGAGTGTGTGTGGGGGTGACGGCCCTGCAGAGGGGGGAGAAGTTCCGCAAGGAGATTGAGGGGCTGGGCTGGGGGCGGCAAGGTTGAGAAGGTCTTGAGGGGGAACACCTCCGATGCTGTCGTTTCCCCCTTTGGTGAGTTGAGGGGAGTGGGCGTGAGTGAGCAAGTGAGTGAGCGTGTGTGTGTTTTTGGCATCATGTGTGTGTGGGTGACTCACTGTCTTCTTCTATTTGTGCTCTGTGTGTGTTACTATGTGCAGGAGGGGGGCTTACAGACATCAAGGTGGACTCGGTAAGTGAGATACGTTGCTGCATTCATCATAGCGCACTGTGCCACTGTGTTCTTCGTGTGTTACTGGGATTAATAACTGGGATGAATCACTGGGTTGAATCACTGGGTTGCATCATAGCTGCGTTTTCGGGCCCCCTTTTACTCCTCGCCCATTTCTTCCAGTCTCCTGCTTTATCATCTTCAGTTGCCTCTCTTTCACCTCCTTTCTCTCCCTTCTCTCCTTTCTCTGCTTTCTCTGCTTTCTCTCGTTTTCTCCTCCCCACAACAGGATGGCAACAACAATGTCATTGCAGCAGCGGAGAAGGCCGGTGTTCCTCGCTTTGTCCTTGTGAGTTGGTTTATTGGAGGGGAGGGGAACGGAGGGAAGGAAGTGGGAAGGGAGGTTGGGAGGGAGGGAGGGTGGGAGAGGGGGGGAGGAAGGGGCAGGGAGGAAAGGGGAGCGGGAAGGGGGAGGGGTGTGAGGGGTTGTGGGTGCTACTCGTGTCATCACTGTGCGTCATCCCTGGTCCATCACAGAAAATGAGGAAAGAATCAAAGAAGTGGGAGAGTGGGTGCGAAGAAAAAGGAGGGGGGATTGGAGTAATCACGAGGCGGGTGATTGCAAGGCATGCACTACATTGCTATGAGATGGACGTGCTGGGGCCAGTGCTGGTGCTTGCATCATGATTAACCCCAGGTTGACTTTTCCGTCATCCGTTCTCATTCTCGGTCGCTTCTCTGTTCCTGTCCCCGCTCAATTCTCCCAATTGTTGAACATAGGCACTCTGGGTTAGGGATAACAAGGCGGCTGTCATACCTTTTATACGTTCTGGTAGAGAAGCAGAGGAGCGAGGAGTGACCCAATCCTACCCTATCTCCTCTTTGCATCTCGTCCTCGCCTCTGATCCCCTGCTCTCTGTCTCTCCTCTGCTCTCTCCACTCAGGTATCCAGCATAGGAGCAGGCGACAGCAAGGCGGCGGTGCCAGGGAAGGAGATGGACGTGATGGGGCCGGTGCTGGCAGAGAAGGAGAAGAGCGAGGAGCAACCCAGGCCTATCCTCACTTCTCTGTGTTGTGTTTTTCCCCTGCTCTCCCTCTCTCCTCAGGTGTCGAGCATAGGAGCAGGCGACAGCAAGGCAGCGGTGCCAGGCAAGGAGATGGACGTGCTGGGGCCGGTGCTGGCTGAGAAGGAGAAGAGCGAGGAGCGGCTCAAGGCGAGCGATAAGCTCAAGTGGACTATTGTGCGCCCAGGAGGGCTCCTCTCAGATGTAAGCATGGTGTGAGAATCGAGAGGAGAGGTTTTGTTCCAGGGTGAGGTAGGCACGAGATGGGAAGAGCAAGGAGCGGCTCAAGGCGAGCGATAAGCTCAAGTGGACCATCGTCCGCCCAGGAGGGCTTCTCTCTGATGTAAGCCTGCTGTGAGATGTAAGCGTGGTGTCAAAAGTAGAGGGGAGAGACATTGGTTTCAGGGGGGAGATGGTTCATGAAGGGGAGGAGAAGAGCGAGGAGCGGCTCAAGGCGAGCGAGAAGCTCAAGTGGACCATCGTCCGCCCAGGAGGGCTGCTCTCAGATGTAAGCCTGTTCTGTTTTCGGTTCGAGTGGAAGGGCTAGGTTCCTGTGGAGACTCAGGAGCGGCTCAAGGCGAGCGAGAAGCTCAAGTGGACCATCGTCCGCCCAGGAGGGCTGCTCTCAGATGTAAGGGGAAAGGAGAGATGTGAGATGTAAACGTGCTGTAATGTGGCTCGAGGGGAAAGGTTTAGTTTCTGGGGAGAGACAGGTTTCACGAGAGAAGTAGTGGAGGGGAAACAAGGCACACAGTGTGTTCAAGTGGACCATCGTTCGCCCCGGAGGGCTCCTCTCAGATGTGAGGGGCGAGGAGAGCGGTCAGGTGCTCAGGGAAAGGAGAGGGGTGGGATAGAAGCCTGCTCCTGCTGTCAAATTCCAGGGGAAAGGGTTTCATTTCAATCAAACATGTTGTCACTTTCACTACCCACTATGCATCCCCTTCATCATCCGCACCCACCACCACCTCCACCACCCTCTCCCTCCCTCCCTCCCTCCCTCCCTCCCTCTCTCTGTGACGCACACCTCCCTCCTCCGGGCGGCCACTGGCACGGGCATTCTCACAGAGGACAGCAGCGTGGTGGGGATCATCTCAGTTATTGAGTCCACTCAGAATTCTCTTTCAACTCTCACCCTCCCCCATCTCTCTCCTCCCCCCCCGCACAACCTTCCCCTTCAGGCGGCCACCGGCACGGGCATTCTCACAGAGGACAGCAGCGTGGTGGGGGTCATCTCCCGTGCTGACGTGGCACAACTGGTGAGTCACCTCCCTTGCTGACGTGGCGCAGCCCGTGAGTTGCCACCTGGTTTCTGAACGCAATTGTGTCTTTTCCGAGGATTTATGAAGTCTGTATATGTCTGCCCATGCCTAGATTATTCAGTCTCCATCCCTACACCTGGTGCCCATCAACTCACCTTGAGACTTTGCGCACTTTCTTTTTTAGGAGAAGGCTGAGGGCAATTGAGATGCTGCAAATACCCACCATCAGTCGTTGCGTGTGCCCACCACCCCACCATCAGATTTTGCGCATTCTCTTTGAGGTGAAGGCCGAGGGGAAGGTGTTCTCTGCCATTGATGCGCAAAAGGTGGGTGTATATCCGTCCCTCTATCCCCCCTCTATACACATGCCACACATATTTGCTCCCACTGCCGCGTGCATTATCATCACACATTGGTGGTGATGCATCCTGTTGCCCTTCACACTAATACCAAACCCCGCCGTGAGTTGTGCAGAAATTCCCTGGAGCACCCGAGAAGGAAATTGTTGAGTTTAAGGTGTAAAACGTTCCTTATATAGTGATATTCTATGTTTAGGTTATGAAAAATGAAATTGGATCTCTTGAGAAGGGTATTGTAGAACCTTATTTGAAATAGTACTGCATTTTTCTACACATTTTTTGTAAGAGTAAGATGAGAATGTGAAGTTGGGAGAGCATGATTAGAGGTATTCAACTTGTCATTTGTGGTCGTTATGCTGCAAGACCGCCATTTATCTGCTCTTCTTAGGGCGCGTCATTTTCATTTCATTTTGGCTCGATACCCATCCGGACCGATCTGAACATCAATTGGACCGATGTAGAACCTGGGACATCTCATTGAGCCGCATTCAAACGAACGAAAAAGACCCGCCCTTAGAAAGGATGAGGCAGTATCGAATGCGGTTGAACATGCCACCTCAACCACATAGCAGCTCGATTTTGTGACTGGCGGCTCCACTGTGCTTCCACCGAATTTTGTGATTGAATGAAACCACGACTGGCGGGAGGTATGACTAAATTGAAGAGGGCCCTTGTATCGGGCGTTCACGTCATCTGAAGTGGGGTCCCTGAAATGTGCTTCCACATTTCAGAAAACTGACCTCATCGAACGGCTCATCGTGACGATTACCTGGTCGCGATCAGGTCCCAGATTCGTTCGTCCAATGAAACGAGGGTTTGCTGGCACCGTTTTGTTTGATGGCCCGGGTATCGACTAACCAAGCGGTTCGGATGTGGCTCGGAAGCGTTACTATTGGACGCTCCACGACGTGTCAAAGCGAAATCCGGGGCTCGTCTGTAGGTTGGAAAGTGGCTGGTAAGTAAAGTACATAGCTACATAAAGTTTCCCAGAGAGCCCGAGGTGTGTGGGGTGCCGGAAAATCGAGAATAGCTGCGGGCAAGTCGAGGCAGGTGCGGCTTGGTTGGCCCGTCAAGCGGGCTTTGTTGCTTTGGCTTGGTTCGTTCATGTTTGTTGCCCATTCAACCGCTTGAAATTAGCATTCAACTCATCTAAAATGCAAAACACATCGTTGAACCGCATACATATCCCGCACTTGGTGCTCTCCGTCATTCGCTGCATCCCGCACATGCCCCATCTGAAGCAACCATTCCACCATCACGCCATTTGATCCTTGCCTTTGGTGTGGTCTCGTCACGTCAACATCATCGTTTTGGTTGCAAGCGTTGCAAATGCAATGCATTCTATTCCATTCCATAGGCCCCCGTCGCGCGCTCGTTCCAGCCTCGCTTCCTGCTCGTGGCGTCGTCGCCGCTACGCTGACGTGTAATTTCAGCGACTCGACAGTCCGTCGCCCAGCCGCCAGTCTCTTCGATACGAGATGTTAGAGTCAACTCGATCTAGAATCATCCCTGCTAGAGATTACTATTTTTTTCTGCTCCCTCTCCATCGACCACCAGTCGCCAAAACCCAGGGCTGGAACGGGTCTGGCCTGCCCTGATTGCATGACATGACATGCGCGGTGCGGTGCACGAGCAATACGATGTTGCCTGTCAAGAAGCATAAGCGTTTTCTAGCACCGTGATTTACAGCACCACCCTAGCCGCCTTTTTCTCGCTACTCCACCTCCCACATTCACCTTGCGTCAACATTGCTAGTCCTCGTCATTGCACTCATAATCCTCACACAATCTCGCCATGCCCCTCCGCGAGTCTTATTCCACCCCCCGTTCCAGCTTTCATCACCTTATGAAGCGCCTCATAAGTAGCCCGACAGTTTGAAGCGATAGGCCCCTTTTTTTTCCTATTAATGGATGTTCCACCTCTGATCGGATTGGGAAAGTCGAGAAAATAGAGTAACAGGTGCTGACGTGGATCGTTCCCGTTTAGTGTTTCCAACCAGAGCGGACCCGATAAAGCAGACCCCGCGTATGCGTTCTTACCTCCACGCGCACACGAGAATGAAAGAGCACGCAACGTCACTGCCTGCAAGAGCACTCCTCCGGCCGTTAAGACGCGCCGCCTCGCTCCTCCTCCTCCTACACCTCCACCTCGCCTCCTCCGCGTTCCTCGGCCTCGCGCGCGCTAATGAGTCGCTCGATGCTCTCGACGCGCGCGATACTGCCGAGCCTAGAGGCGCTACCGAGCCGGAAAACGCGCGGGCTCCGCTCGACGCTCGTAGCTCCCTCGATCATGCGCATGCTCCCGCCGAGCGCAACAGCCCTTCCGCGAGCATCGGCTCATTCGCGGGGAACGGCTCCTTTGCTGGGAGGGGCTCGTGCGCGTCCGTTTCCGCCTCCCCTTCCGCTTCCGCCTCCGCCTCCGCCTCCGCCTCCGCATCTGCTTCCGCTTCCGCGCTCCCCGTGGTGGTGTGGCACGGGTTCTTCGACTCGTGCCGCAACGACAAGAGCGTGGGGTATCTGCGCGCCGCCGTGCGCAGCGTGCTTCCAGACGTGTTCTTCCACTCGATATGCGTCAAGGAGGAGGGCGTACACGATATAAGCTCCTCCATATTCGGATCGATCGACCAGCAGGTAGCGATATGAAAACAACATAGTGGTAGCGAGTGGTAATTGGGTTCAATAAAGCTCGTCCTAAACAGACAAAACACGACGTGCCGGACAAAGAGTGGCTGCTCTTCCGCGCGTACCCCTAGTGCTCCTTCCGCCCACTCTTCACCCCTCCCCTCCCCTCACCCACCCTCTCTATCGTTCCCCCTTAGCATCCCCCCGGCCTTCTTGCCATTCTCCGCATTCTCCCTCTCTCTCGCCCCTTCCCCTTTCCCCCAGATTGACGAAGTCTGCGAATCGCTGGCGGCCATTCCGCAGCTGGCGCGCGGATTCAACGCCATCGGGATCAGCCAGAGCGGGTTGCTCTTCCGCGCGTACGTGCAGCGCTGCAACGCGCCCCCCGTGCTCCTTTCACTTATTATTCGCCCCTTCCCCCCTTTCCCCACTCCCTCCACCCCCGGGCCTTCTTGCCCCTCTATATTCCATCCGTCGTCCCAGATCGACGAGGTCTGCGCGTCGCTGGCCGCGATTCCGCAACTCGCGGGGGGGTTCAATGCCATCGGGATCAGCCAAGGCGGGTTGCTCTTCCGCGCATACGTGCAGCGCTGCAACTCGCCCCCCGTGCGCACGCTCATCACGCTCGGCTCCCCGCACGCGGGGATGGCGGCGCTGCCTTACTGCGGCCCGAGCGATTCGAGCAGGGAGAATAATGCGGAGATTAAAGAGGAGCTGAATCCTGCTGGGTGTAATCGGGGTGGAGATGATGGTGACGTGGCGGCGAATGCCACGTGTAACGCCAGCGTGGCAGCGGACTGGGAGGGGGAAAGCACGTGGCGGGAGGAGCAGGGGGCGGAATCGGGCGGACTTAGTAGTTTAGGCGGCGTTGGCGAATCTGCGTTAAGAGTGCTTGCATCTAGCAGCAACGGCCTTAGCGGCTTTAGCGGCGGTTTGAGCGGGCTCAGCAGCGGCTCGAGTAGCCTAAGCGGCTTTAGCAGCGGTTTAATCAGCTTTAGCGGAGGTATCAGTGGCGGAAGCTTCGCTGGAAGCAGCGAGATTGCAGGGAGTGTGACTTGGGCGGTGCTTAGCGGTCTAGGGACGGCAATAGACTTCTGTACACTTTTAAAACCGCACATGCATCGAATTTACCTGCCCTGGGTGCAAAAGTTTTTTATGCCCGCGCAGTACTTTCGGCTCTGGCGGCACATGGATCGGTATTTGCAGCGGAGCGCGTTTCTCGCGGATATCAACAACGAGCGCGGCCCGACGAGACGGAATGAGACGTACGCCGCGAACGTACGGAGCTTGGAGCAGTTCGTGCTGGTGCGATGGGAAGATGAAACGATGATCTCGCCTCCCCAGTCATCGGTACGTTACACGTCTCCCCCACCCCTCTCACCCCGCCCCCCCTCTCTCCCCCCCCCACCCCTCTCACCCCCCCCTCTCTCTCCCCCCCACACCTCTCACCTCGCCCCCTCTCTCCCCCCTTATCTGGCACCCCTGATCCACACTTCTCTCCCCCAGCTTCCCCTCCCCCCTCCCCCCTCTCCCCCCCCATCCCCAAATCTGCTCCGCCAGTGGTTCTGGTCGCACGACTGCTCCGGCAATCTGCTCCCCATCCCCTTCCAATCCAATCTTCCCTCCTTCCCAACTCCCCCTCTTGACCCAACCTTCCCAATCCTCCAAAACACTCCGCCAGTGGTTCTGGTCGCACGACTGCTCGGGAAATCTGCTCCCGTTACCCCCCAACCCCCCACTCCCATTTCACTTCCCAACTTCCCCCCTTGACCCAACCTCCCCCATCCCCAAAATATCCCCCCAGTGGTTCGGGTCGCATGACCGCTCGGGCAATCTGCTTCCGTTACAAGAGCAGCCAATGTATTTCGAGGATTGGCTGGGGTTGCGCACCCTGCACGAGAGGAAAAAGCTACACTTCACCACCATGCCTGGCTCTCATGTAAGACTCCTAACACAGAGTAATGAGACCCATTTTTTGTGACATTCAAATCCATGTGCTACTTATTTTATAGCATTGAGACCTGCATGCACGTTGCTTGCACTCTATCCTGCTTTGTTTAGCTCTCCATGGTCTTTTCTGTGTGAACCCTGCACTCACCAGTCTATTCACAGCCATTGTCGTTTTTCTATCCACACAAGCATTCATGGCGGTCTTAATCTGTTGCAAATTATCCACGCGTGCCTGGTTGTTATTTATGCACCCATGCGAATGAATAACATTTTGCAACCATGATCATGAATGCTTTTTCTGCATCCATGTGTGATTTCTTTTGTCTTGATCCATATGCATGAATGTTACGTGAATCCATGCGTATGGATGTTGTTTCTGCATCCACATGTATAAATGCCTTGACTGCACCCATGTGTATCAATGGTATCTGCATCCATATGTATGAATGTTCTATATGCATCCATGTGTATGAATTCCATGTCTGTATCCATGCGAATGATGAATGTTTGTATATGCATCCATTTGCAGGGCATCATCAACCCCTCGCTCTTTGCTCGTGAGTTCGTTTCCAAGTATCTCGTCCCCGAGCCAGCCGTGGCAGTTGCGTGAAACTCAACAAATCTGATAAGCTGGTGCGCGTATCAGCTGTGTGTAAAGTCCTCCTATTGGTCAGAACTCTCACCATCTCGTTGGAGTTCCGCAACCAGCTGCTTCAAGCTCTGAAGTACAGCCCCAGCATCCGTTCTCAAGGAAAAGCCTGTAGCAGAAAGGCCATGTAGCAGGAAGCCATCGGTAGTAGCAGGCACAGCCGTTGATTTAAATAGGAGCAACAGCATAGGTAGTGTAGGCCGGAAATAATAAAGCAATAGAGACCTGACAGTTCTGTAGTAAATCATGGGGCTTGCTGATGCAGGATTAGAAGGATGCCACCTCAGCATCTTCAATGGCACTAGAAGATTTTGTTTAGTTTGGGGGCCGTTGTGAATAATGGAGTTAGACACAGTTTTAGGTTGCGAATGGTTACATATGAGTAATTGGACAGTGCTTCTCTTTTATGGTTGCAACTCGCAACCTATTATGATGTTTTGTGAAACTTTTCGGTGCGGACAGGACTCGTGCTTAGGGAAAAGCCCGGTTCTCCACTTGTCCTCTTTGCACAGCCTTTTCCCCTCTAGCATATACTACTACTCTGCCAAGTACTTGTGTAGGCTGTGCCAAGTTAATGCAATCTTTAGTTATGCATCTTTATTAAAATATGAAATAAATGTGCAGTACGAGCACCTCTATAGTCTACATACATAGTTGCTTTGCTAAAGAATGCAAGCTGGCACATGTGGTGGCTGGTGTTCACAGCCTTGTGCCGACAATCGAAGTTCCCTCAACAATTGTGCACGTAACACGTGTTTGGGGACTGCCTTGTAACCGAGGACGAATGGGGACGTCGCTTGAATGCCAGGGTGGACACTTTGCGATCGACCTCAAACGGCTGAACCCTCTATACGATTTTGAGTAAACTGGGTAACATGCACATGATTGGGGAAGAGTCAGTCGCCCAGCTTCGTCGATCCATCGTTTCTGGAAAATCGCATGGCACGTGGTTTGAGTGTGGTGCTCCCTAACTTCAACGCTGAAACAACACCGTCACAACAGGTGGTTTCGGTGATGATCGAGGCGCGTTTGGAGGGGCTAGGCTGTCACATACGACACGATGCGCTATGCCAAACGCGACCTGACTGTCCTCGCACGTTTCGCACACATCCTGCGTTGTCCATCTGTACGACGCCCAACCAGCCCCCTTGCGTTGCGACCGACCGATTTCAGATGAGGTCACAAACGGGTGCAGTTCAATCGACGAATTACGAAAACGTTTTCAGTTCAGTACAGTGACCCATCGTCGCATAACGTGACTGTTCGCTGAGGACTGTCGGTTCCAGCCGTCAGCTAGTCCACCCATCCCTTCCCTCACCGCCCCAACGGGGCCGAACTTGACGGAGCGGCGCCACATCGTCCTTGAGGATGGACAATCACAACCAGTCAGAAGCGCGACGCGGAAAAATAACTTTCCAGGGAGAAGAGGGGGGCTGCATGGATGGCCACGTTACAAAGCGGTGAGGTATACACTTTCAGGATAATCTAAGGGTGGTAAGCGGTTCCGACCAGTGTAAGGTGTCTTCTCATCTTGGGAAAGCTTTTGAGTGGGTGCATAAATCCCTAGAAAAGCGCAACAAGCAAGCATTGGAGTTTGAGCACACATCAGGGAACTCACCTTGATAGTTGAGCATCGATTTTACCTTGGCTCCCAAGTTCGATCGTTCAAATCTTGTTTACTATATACGGGCGTTTGACTGACCTGTCGCAAGACTCCTCAATACAGGCCCAGCACAGATATTAGAAGCAACGTCGTCACTTCCGCTCCACTATCACCATCCTGAGAAGCACTCCGCCGTCTACATTCCGTCTACTGACGGTTGACCGTCAATCAGACGTTCAATAGCGGCAGCAGTACAAATCATGGCCACTGGTATGTACATGGACACGCGGATGCAGCAGCAGTTCTGGGGCTATGGCGGCTACTCGCAGCGCGATCTATACTCGCAGCGGGATCTCTACGAGCCTCCTCCACCGATCCCCAACCCGAGTCCCCCCATCGGCCGCCTCGCGCGGCCCCCGCTTCTCGTCATTCCGCCGATCGTTCCCGCTCCGCTCACCCCCACCCCAGTTGCGCTGATGCGGGAAATCGAGCGCTACAACAGGAAGAAGAACGCGGAAAGAGCCGAAAAGCTAGCGGCGGATCGCACCGCGGGTCCCCCCGTGCGTCCGCGCAGGCGGAGGGTTTGGGACGACATGTTCTTCGACCTTCCCCCGACGCCCCCTCCGCGTCGCGCGTCGGCTCCCGCCGCGCCCGCCACCCACGTTGCTCCGTCAGAGCCGCTTCAGGTCGTTACAGCTAGTACCGCGCCCGCGCCTAGCACTGCTAATACCGCGAATAATACTGCTCCCGTACCTGTCGTTCGCGCCGCTCCGTTGAAACCGCTGAAGGAACTCAACGGCACGCTTCCACCGCCACTGCCGCTGACACTCTCCGCGTCGAACGTCGCAGCAAATACGCTCGTTCCAGTGGACGGCAAGGCGGCGAGATCGCACAAGCTGTTACCCGTATCTGCGAATCAACCTTCGTTCAGAACGTGGCTGGGGAACGAGGAGAATGCGACGACGGCGACAGCCGTGCGACCGAGCGGCGCCTGCTGCGAAACCGCGTCGCAGGTTTCGTCCGCGGAGCTTCGCATCGATATCTCGTCGCTTGGCGCTGCTGCTGCTGGCTCTGCTGCTGCTGGCGGTGCTGCTGTCTCTACTGGATCGTTCTGTGCCGACTTGGGAAGCGCCACGGCTCACACGTCACTTCAGGTCGGTTCGGTTGCCATCGCTATAGCCTGATTCTTTCCAGAGCGCGTCAAGATTTGGTTACGAACCTGCACTGTGAAGCGATGGCCAAGCACCTTCCCCTGCTGCTTGGCCATTTCCCGGTCGAACTTTGGCGAGTTTGCTGCCAACTTTCGCGACCTTTCGACTCAGATGTTCTTGGTGTGGCGTTCGCTGTACGCGGGTGAGGTGGTTCTTGAGACGCGGTTCTTGAGACGCCCCTTGTCGATGCTTATTCCGGGGATGAGCCCCTTCGGAGGCGCCTCAAGCACCACCTCGTTTGCTCCTATTCTTCCTCAAACGAGAGGCTTCAGAAATTGTTTTGTCCTAGATTTAGCCTCTTTCCCTGCTTCTTTTCGCTTAGATCGTCGACGCTGATGTATATGCCAAATTAATGAAACTTTATTCTACCCGTTCCTGCCTCTGTTCGCAACTGCTGCCTGCACAGGAGCCTCAGGTATCAGATCCTGGAATGCCAGCGATGCCACGTGCTGCAGCTGCTGGTGCTGCATCTCCTTCGTCTTGTGCTGCTGCTGTTGCTGCTGCAAAGAAGCGTCACAGGGAACCGTTGGCATGCTCTGTTGACCTGCAAGCCCTTGGCTCGCTCCTCTGCTCCTGCCTCTCCGCTTTGCAGCTTCACAAGTTGGGGGAAATCTCAGAGAGCCAAAGCTCGAATGGCCAAAGCTGGAAGGAGGGAGATGGGACAACCGTACCTGCAGCTGTGACTGCAACTGCAACTGCAACAGGGGCAGCTGTTATGTCAGCAGGGCTGAAGGATATGCTGCTGGTGAAGGCAAGAGCACAGGGCTGTGAGGAAGTCAGGGTGATAGAAGAGGAGGAAGGAGGAGTTGTTTCAGGGTGGGAGAAGATCCCGGTTTCTCTGCGCTTGCAACCCCAGCGTCCGCTGTCACTGCTTGCACCACTGCAATCCCCTGTTTCAGCTGCCTCAGTACAAGCACTTGCGCCGCTGGTGTTCCAACCACCGTTGATTTTACCTGGGTTATTGCCATCTGGGAAGTCGTTGCATCCTGGCCGTCGGTGGAGCCCTTCGTCTGTTCTGGCCTCACATTCGCCTGCCTCCGACACTTCATCATTAGAAGGACGGACTCCTTTCACAGAGGAAACGCGTTGAAGAGGGTCGAGTGGGATTTAATGTGGTGATGATTGGTCGTATGACCTTGCTTCAAACTCATCTGCAACACATTTTTGTTGTAGGGCAGTCACTGGGTATAGAGGAAACAAGGTGAGGAGGACGAGTGAGAGGGCCTGAAGCGGTCTGAAGTGGTGATAACTGGTGATGCGGTGAGGTGCAGTGGTTGGGCCAATCCGACCAGTACTTGACCTCACTTGCAATAACATTTCAGGCGCTAAACAGCTATACAAAGTTTATTAGTCTCTCTAGGTTCTGTAGTCTTTAGATTCATACGGTAGACCAAAAGCATACCTCATGCTTGATATCAAGCATCGCACTGTTTCGGCAATATTAATGATAATGGTAATCGTTTGGTAAATGCATTTCAACCTACTGTAGATGAGACATCGTAAGGTGGAACTTCGACAACTGGAAGTCTTTCAGCCGTATAACGAGGATAATCTCCTCTCACTCATCGCCTGGCGGTTTGCCACATTCAAATTATTTTTGGCTGTCCCATTCCGCCTGCCACGTCAGCCATCCTCCCCATGATCGCGCATTCCCAGCTTGCCGCAATCGGCGGCGTCAGCACCTCAGTCAGCGCGGCCATCCCGGGCCGCTCTGCGCGGCGACATTCTCCTAGTTTTACACTCCAGCAATGGGTTCCTGGATTCTCGCCGTGCATTCCGGTGCGTCTCGACGCGCAGTTCGTTAAGCCGACTCGGACAATTTCGGTGCAAGCTCGAGCTCGAGCGTCGCTCCCTAACACCGATAAAGCTTCCGAATTCGATTCATGTCCACGCACGATTCCGCAACAGGTTAACTTGGACGGCTCAGATTTCACCTCGTCAGAGCAGCTAATAGCGGATGGCCTCCTCTCGCGACGTTCTCTCGTGGCGCTCTCGTCCGCCGCACTTACCGCTTCCTTACTCGCACCGCCTTCCACGTCAGCTTCCCCGGATTCCACGTCACTCTCGCTAGGCCCTGCCGTCATCCCCCCGTGCCCTCCGGGTTCTACGGTGGAGATTCAAATCGGTGATAACTGCGGTCTTGGAGTCGCGATTTACCCCGATTTCAGCTACAGTCCCGGCGGCGTCAAGGGGGGAGGCGGCTCGGGAACCGCGACGGATTTAGACGACGGGTCGGATCGCGTCGAGATAGTGTTCGACCCTCAGACTCTGAATATCCCCCCGTTGCGGTACGACACGACGCGGTTCCTGGGGCTTCCGCTTCCCCCGCCGCTTAAGATTGACATCGCTCCCGCGGCGCTAAGGGGATACCTTGAGAGGTCCACTGGCAAGGTACATCCTGGAAGCCTGTAGCACTAAGGTGTGATTAAGCCTGATGAGCCGCGTCACTAAGCGGCTAGCTCGAGATGTCGACTGGCAAGGTAGGTCTTATAAGCCTGGAGAACTAAGGTGTGACGATCTTAAGACTGGCAAGGTAGGCCCCAGGAGGAGATTATTGTCACCTTGAAGGACTAAGGGATTCTTTGGAATCACCTTGGTTAGGGCGTTAGCTCAACCCTTCTGATGTGTTTCTTCGAAGGAGTTGGCGCAGAAGGCTAAGTTTTTTTGAGATAACTCGGTTCCTAGGGGCTGTGATGTGGTGGGAGGGTGGATGGATTGAGAGAGATGATGGCTGAAATGAAGGAAGAGGGGGGTTCTTCTAATGAGGGAGGAGGGAAAAGGAGAGAAGGGAATGTGGGGGTGTGGGGGTCCGTAGGAGTGGTATCTGGCCCTGGAAAGCAAGATGCAGTATTTATTGACTTGTAGATTTCCTTCCCACCCCTGTTCCAATTTCACTTACCTGCCTCCATTCCCCACACATCCCCTTTACAGGTGGAGCTTACCTTCATCTCTAAATTCTTCTTCACAGCAGGACCCATCTACACTGCACCACCGCTTACTGTAGAAACCACCTTAACCACAGAAAGCTCTGCTGGTCCCATGCGTTCAGCAAAAGGCTCACGGCTTGACGCCTCTGGAAAATGTACGCTAGTGGGAGTAGCACGTGTGCCTCCTGTCAATGACGCCTTTCTGGACACTTTCTTGATGCTCCCTACGGACGTTTTAGCCGTTTTGCCAGCGGAGCTGAGGTTCAAGCCAGCGGCTAGTGCATAGGACTGCTGGAGTTTTGATTACGTGTATTCATCTGTGAATGGTCGGAATTGTGAGTTCTTGACCCTCGGTTCTGATTCGGCCCTCGGTTCTGATTTTGCCAGACCGTGTTCACTATGGGCAGACCCGAATTGGGCTAAGCTGTTCAAACAAGAAATTTACCTATAGAACATTCTTGTTTGCCAAGTCAACCAAAAAGGCACCCACGGGGCGGCGGTGATAACTCCAGCAGAGCAGCGCCAAGGAAACACATACAATGACCAAAAAAGAAAATTGGCACGGCAAAGAGAAGATTTGGCGTCTAGGTGCGAACAATTGCTGAACTATTAGGGCGTGGTGCAGATTGGGGAGATATGAGGCATTTGATGTCAACAAAAAGCAATCCTTAATTTCCTGGAAGCTGTAGAATATTTTATTGCCGATCGAGGGCAATCTCTTGATCGCAAACTATGCCCCTATCGATTGCACCAATCGCACGCAATCGACTGCGATCGATTGCAATCTGTCAATTGCATCCCCGATTCTTTGGTCTGATCGTGTGGCGCAGGATGCACAATATGATCGGGGCAATCTCACCCATTTAATTGAATCTGACCCGATTGATTGCCTTGAAGCCATGGTCTCACGTTAGCAAATGAGCCATCAACTGCTAAACGGTTGATGGCTCGATTACCTAGTTAGTGCAGGCGAAGGTCTCTTTGGTTGGGTTTAAAACTCAGCTTCCGACACACCTCATCATTGCCCCAGCAACAATTACAAAACAATTTTGCGTGATGAGTTGGGGGTTGGCTCCGAACCTAGCTTCCAAGCCTAGAAGGTTTGGGTGCACCGAACGATGTGTGATCGCTTTGCGACACTCGCTTTATGAAATACCCAGAGTGAAATAGATATATAACATTGACTCTGCATGGAGTGCTTCTGTGAACGGACGCCGACAATCTCAAGTAACGGTCCTAACTGAATTGCAACTTACAGGTTTGCCCTGAACAGTGACCGTTTCCCTCACCTCACTTTCCAACCGAACCAAACTTTCAGACCAGGTACGGCGCGCAGAGGGCTCGGACCTCACTGGGGATTCCCCTCGATAAAACCACTCCCGCAATTCCTCCAAACCGTACAGAGAGCTCTGTCGTTTACCAAACCGCACGACAGCCAATACCACCAAAATTTTGCCTTGCTGTACCTTAGCTGCCATATACCCCTCTCTCCATCTTTTTCCATCTCTTTCAATCGCTTTGTACTGTCCTCGATGTTACCCCAGCCATAGCCATGGATTTCATGTGGGAAGAAATCAGTATCACGGGGAAACTAGCTGTCGCTTGTTCGTATCGGCATTGCATCCTAGATAGAAACTTAGCTTAGACGGAATGCCATTACACCCTGTATAGTTTGTATAGCTTAGACGGCATCACGCTTTGTCGACCGCAGCTCCTCCTCGCAATTAACGCTCTGCGAAGCACTGCGGGAGGGGAGCAATGCGACACCACACGCAGCTTCACGTTTTCCGTAGCTGATATTTTCTCTCTCGTAGCCTCGAGTACTGGTAGTTGCTGAAGCGGGTGGTTTCATCTGTCTCCGGTTTGAGGAGGTTCTTTCTGCTTCTGCTTTTCGTCTTTTCTGCTTCTCGGCTATTCTGTTAGAAGGGTGTCTTGGCGAATGATATTGCAAGCAATCAGCCAGGATGCATAAGGTACGCGCGGTGACATTTGAGTCGACTCAAAAGTGTCATGTACCAATTATACGAGGTGACTTCTGAGTGGGTTGAAAGTATATACCGTTTTGCCTTAAATCCTTGTGGCTTTATTATTCTAGAGGTATAGCATTTTAGCTTCCAACCCTACCGCGCACTCAGCCTCGCTATCCTTCCATCGCTGGAAGCGGGGGGTTTTCTCTGCTCACGCATTGTAGTCTTCTTGTTCTGCACTTGAGCCACTGCATCGACCAGATTGTGCTAGACTTTGTGAGGTTAATTTTCCCATGTATGGCTGACTGCTTGTTTCCCACTGTTCGCCTATCCCGAGTCATCTCTATAAGTATTACCGTCTCCTCCTCAGAATGCTCGACAACGACCTTTTTGGAAAATATCATAAGTGATACGATGAATAATTTATATGTAAATATATATACATATAAAAAGATAATGTTTCCCCTCTTCATCTGTCAGGATACGCGGCAACGGCCTGGTCCCGTTCGAGGCGGGCCCGGCAACAATTCCTGGGACGAAGATGACGACATGCCACGTGCGCTTCCCTCTCTTCCACATCATCAGCCACGTCAGCTACTTCGTCCAGAACAGCAGCAGCAGCAACAACAGCAGCAGACACGGCAGGCTCCCCCGTTACAGCCACGTAGACCACAGGCTTCGTTAGAAGAACTTCCGCCCTCCCGCGGAAAGCAAAACTCTAGAGACGCGTACGACCCGGATGAACAGTACGAACCGCGCTACTCGAATCAGCGCGATTCGCGGGATATGCGGGAGCAACAACCGTACGATCGAAACAACTGGCAAAGAAACGCGCCGGTGCCAGCTCAGCAGCGGCAGAGCGGCGCCGGCTCGGTTCCGTACAGGCGTCCAGTCCCCCAGCCAGAGTCTGAAACGGAAACTGAAACGGAGGTGGAAACGGAGGCTGAGACGGAAACGGAATTCGAGACGGAAGTTGAAACAGAGGTTGAAACGGAGGTTGAAACGGAGGCGGAAACAGAGGTAGAAGAGACGGAAACGGAATTTGAGGAAGAGGAGGAAGAGGAGGAGGAAACGGAAGTGGAGGAAGGGGAGGGTGAAGGAGAGGGAGAGGAGGAGGCGGAGGAGGAGGATAAAGAGAACATCCTAGAGCAAGTATCGGAGCTTTTGAGTCAGGTGAGCAATAGGGTTATTCATTAAGGGTAGAGACGGGTTGAGGAGGGTTGAACAGGGTTTAGATCGGTTGAGGAGGATAAGGAGAGCATTCTGGAGCAAGTATCGGAGCTGCTCAGTCAGGGGAGCAAGTGGGTGAACTATCAAGGGTGGAGACGGTTTGCGAAGGGCTGAACAGGGTTTTGAGGCAATAATTGCAGCAGGGCCGGATGGGAAACTGGATGAGTATGTGAGGAACGTGAGGAAGGTACTGGCGGAGATGGGGGGGTGGGGAAGAAGCACCTTTCTCTCCCTTCTCCCCAGGCCCCAAATGAACCATCCTTATTCCCCCTTTCCATCTCCTCCTCTTTCAAATCGAGGCAATGATTGCAGCAGGGCCTCATGGGAAAGTAGATGAGTACCTCCCGGTGATGGATCTGCTGCTGAACGTGAGCAAGGTGCTGGCGGAGGTGGGGGAGGTGAGGGTTGCTTGAGTAAGCCCGCACAAACCCGTAACTTCAATTCCCCTTTACCCTCCCATCCCTGCTCCATCTGTTGTGTAGATCGAGGCAATGATTGCAGCAGGGCCTCATGGGAAACTAGATGAGTACCTCCCGGTGGTGGATATGCTGCTGAACGTGAGCAAGGTGCTGGCGGAGGTTTGGGACATAGGAGCCCTCCCTCTCTCACCCCAACCCCAAACCCGTCTCATTCCCATCCCACCCCCCCTCTCCCTTGCAGATCGAGGCAATGATTGCAGCAGGGCCTCATGGGAAACTAGATGAATATCTGCCAGTGGTAGACCTGCTGCTGAACGTGAGGAAGGTGCTGGCGGAGGTGGGGGATAAAAAGCCCCTCCCTCTCTTCCCAATTTCTCAATCCCTCTCGCTCCCACCCCTTTTCCCTTGCAGATCGAGGCCATGATTGCGGCTGGGCTTCATGGGAAGCTAGACGAGTACCTCCCAGTGGTGGATCTGTTGCTGAACGTGAGGAAGGTGCTGGCGGAGGTGGGGGTGGGGGGAGAAGAATTAACTTCACAACCCTCGTCTATTGCTCTTCTCCTCCCTTTCCCTTTTAGATCGAGGCAATGATCGCAGCAGGCCCACACGGTAAACTAGATGAATATCTACCGGTGGTTGATCTGCTGCTGAACGTGAGGAAGGTGCTGGCGGAGGTGGGGGAGAAGGAGTCGGGGCGGCGGGCGGACATGCTGCTACGAACCGCCATGGAGGATTTGGATTATGAATTGAGAGATATTCTCAAGAGGCGCAGGTGAGACGGGGTGAGAAGGGGTAAGTAAATGGTGAACTGAGATTTTTGGAGTACCAAGGAAGGAGGGGAAAAGCGCAGGGCGGACATGCTGCTGCGGACGGCCATGGAGGATTTGGATTATGAACTCAGGGACATTCTTAAGAGGCGCAGGTGAGAGGGGGGGGCTCCCCTTTCGGTCTCCTGCATTCCCAGCAAGCAGGGCTCTGCCCGTTTCTCAGCAGATGAGCTGAAGAGGCTGTTTCAGGCTGATTCCTGCATATGCTTCCTCTCTTTCCCTCCCCACACCCTCCCCCACTCCCCCATCCACCCCGCTTGCCCGTCCCCTGCATCTCCTTCCCCCCAGCAAGCAGGCCTCCGCGCGTTTTTCAGCAGATGAGCTGAAGAGGCTGTTCCAGGCGGAGTCCTGAATGCGCTTCCTCTCCCCCTCCCCTCACATGTCCCTTCTCTTCTCTCCTGGCCTTCCCTCCCACCCCTTACCCCAGCAAGCAAGCTTCTGCGCGCTTCAGTGCAGAGGAGCTGAAGAGGCTGTTCCAGGCGGAGTTCCTACACGGGAGTGGGGAGGCAGCAGGGGAGGGTGGGGAGGAGAAGGGGGAGGGGCGGGAGGGCAGGGGGGGCAGGGAGGGGAGAGGAGGGGCGGATGGGGAGGACGAGGGCCTATTGAGTCCAGGGGAAAGAGGGGAGGAGAGGAGGGAGGGAAGGAGAGAGGGGAGGAGGGAGCTTGAGGAGGGGAGGGGGGAAGGGGACGAGAAGGCGGGAGGGGAAGGGGGGGATGGGGAGGAGGGAGAAGGGAGGAGGAAGGAGAGGAGGAAGGTTCCTGAGCTGTTTCCTGTGAGCACTGGACGGTGGTTGAATGAGGCGGCAGGGAGGATGGTGCAGGGAGGGGCAGGAGGAAAGTGCGTGGAAGCTTACAGGTCTGTGCGGGTGGAGGCAGTTAAAGCCCTAATGGACGAGCTGAAGCTGGAGGATGTGCTGAGTCCGGGGGTGATTCACGAGGCTCCTTGGAGGGTGCTGGAGCAGGCGTCAAAGGAATGGGTGCAGGCTGCTTATATCATTGTGAGCATGTCTGCACATAAGGCTGATTGATTGATGTTTTGCGAGACAACATACCTGGAGTGGAGTGAGGGTATGTAGATAGTAGAGGTACGAGGGAGAGTGATTCACGAGGCTCCTTGGCGAGTGCTGGAACAGGCTTCAAAGGAATGGGTGCAGGCGGCTTATATCGTATCATTGTAAGCATGTCTGACACGTATCATAGTGCTGAGGTTGTGCTAAAACATACTGTGAGTTACCGTAACATACCTGCTGTGCATTTACAGGTTTGTGATGCCTGTGTGTTTAACAATCCTTCCTATTGCAATCCCCCTTTCCATGCAGGGAGCACTAATAATCCCCATGGAGCATCAGACGGCCAACGAGGCGTGGAAGGGCATGGACACGCAGAGGCGTGCCGCGCTGCGGGGCGTGCTGGAGGACGGTGGCGTGGGCCGGCGGGTTTTGTTTCTAGCGGACGTGCTGAGAGCCATCGTGTCGCGGCGAATGGCAGAGCAGCTGTTCTCGCTGCTGGACGCTTACCAAGTGGTGCAAGAAATCATGCAGGAGGTACGTGCCTGATGTCTCTGTTAATAGCCTGTAAGAGAAGTGACTGTAGTCTGCAGGTGATGTGAGGTGATGTGAGGTAATGTGAGGTAATGTGAGGTAATGTGAGGTGATGTGACTGGTGTCGCGGCGAATGGCAGAGCAGCTGTTCTCACTGCTGGATACATACCAAGTTGTGCAAGAAATCATGCCGGAGGTATGCAACCAATATCAAGTCAATGTCAGTCAGCGTAATCTGCTGGTGACGTGTGAAGGGCTTGTGTCGCGCCTTTCTCAATGTCATAGCAGCTGTTCTCATTGCTGGACGCTTACCAAGTGGTGCAAGAAATCATGCCGGAGGTGTGTGAGTGGAGTGGACTGTATGGTGTGACTATTGGTGATGTGAGGAGGCCGCATGGCAGAGCAGCTGTTCTCGCTGCTGGACGCTTACCAAGTGGTGCAAGAAATCATGCCGGAGGTGTGTGAGTGGAGTGGACTGTATGGTGTGACTATTGGTGATGTGAGGAGGCCGCATGGCAGAGCAGCTGTTCTCGCTGCTTGACGCATATCAAGTGGTGCAAGAAATAATGCCAGAGGTACGTTCTTGGTGACTGGATTATGGCTGGCAGAGCCGCAGAGGTACGCCTGTGGACCTGATATGAGGATGAATAGCTTGCACGGGCCGAGGCGAGAAATGTTTGCATGGCAGAGCAGCTGTTCTCGCTGCTGGACGCTTACCAAGTGGTGCAAGGAATAATGCCAGAGGTACGTCACTGATGTCTCTGTTGATAGCCTGTAAGCGAAGTGACTGTAGTCTGCAGGTGATGTGACTGCTTGTGTCCCAGCGGATGGCAGAGCAGCTGTTCCCGCTGCTGGACGCTTACCAAGTGGTGCAAGTGGTAATGCCGGACGTGGGTGATCGGACGGTTTGTAATTGTTGGGACTGCAGGTGATGTGACTGCAGGTGATGTGATTATGTACCCCCACTCCCTCTCCCTTAACTGCCAATGTCTCTCCCTTCTCCCAGCTCGCTGCCACCTTTCAGGACCTGAAGGGCAGCAACGTGTGGGGGCGCGTGAGGGACTGCCGCTGCTGCTGGAGAGAGAAGCAACAGTGTACTCCCGTCCAGCCCATGCCCGTGACACACACCCCATCCTCTCTCTGCCAACTCTTCTCCCCTTTCCCAGCTCGCTGCCACCTTTCAGGACCTCAAGGTCAGCAATGTGTGGGGGGCGTGCGAGGGCCTGCCGCTGCTGCTGGGGCGAGCAGTGGCAGCGTGTTTCCGTCCAATCCATGCCCTTGTGCTTACATCCCATCCCATCCCATCTCTGCAAATGTCTCTCCCCTCTCCCAGCTCGCTGCCACCTTTCAGGACCTAAAAGTCACCAATGCGTGGGGGGCGTGTGAGGGCCTGCCGCTGTTATTGGGGCGAGCAGTGGCAGCGTGCTTCCAGCGCCTCAAGCTGCCCCCTACTTTCCATCTGACCCATACCCTTCTGTACCCCCAACCCGCTCCGCCCTGTACTTCTTCTATCCCTATGCTTACACCCCAGCTGTCAGCCACCTTCCAGGATCTGAAAGTCAGCAATGTGTGGGGGGCGTGTGAGGGCCTGCCACTGTTATTGGGGCGAGCAGTGGCAGCGTGCTTCCAGCGCCTCAAGCTCTTACTCGAGGACTCAGCAGCGTCCAACCTCGCTGATGCCATGAGGAAACCCGTTCCTGCCAAAAAGGCCGCCCTGAGGTGAGTGGGAACGTTGCAGGGGAGAATGTTGAACGAGGTAAGCGCTGTTTGTATGGCAAAATCTGCCTGCAGCAGCGTGCTTCCAGCGCCTCAAGCTCTTACTGGAGGACCCGGCTGCTTCTAACCTCGCTGATGCCATGTGGAAACCCGTTCCTGCCAAAAAGGCCGCCCTGAGGTGAGTGGGAACGTTGCAGGGGAGAATGTTGAACGAGGTAAGCGCTGTTTGTATGGCAAAATCTGCCTGCAGCAGCGTGCTTCCAGCGCCTCAAGCTCTTACTGGAGGACCCGGCTGCTTCTAACCTCGCTGATGCCATGTGGAAACCCGTTCCTGCCAAAAAGGCCGCCCTGAGGTGAGTGGGAACGTTGCAGGGGAGAATGTTGAACGAGGTAAGCGCTGTTTGTATGGCAAAATCTGCCTGCAGCAGCGTGCTTCCAGCGCCTCAAGCTCTTACTGGAGGACCCGGCTGCTTCTAACCTCGCTGATGCCATGTGGAAACCCGTTCCTGCCAAAAAGGCCGCCCTGAGGTGAGTGGGAACGTTGCAGGGGAGAATGTTGAACGAGGTAAGCGCTGTTTGTATGGCAAAATCTGCCTGCAGCAGCGTGCTTCCAGCGCCTCAAGCTCTTACTGGAGGACCCGGCTGCTTCTAACCTCGCTGATGCCATGTGGAAACCCGTTCCTGCCAAAAAGGCCGCCCTGAGGTGAGTGGGAACGTTGCAGGGGAGAATGTTGAACGAGGTAAGCGCTGTTTGTATGGCAAAATCTGCCTGCAGCAGCGTGCTTCCAGCGCCTCAAGCTCTTACTGGAGGACCCGGCTGCTTCTAACCTCGCTGATGCCATGTGGAAACCCGTTCCTGCCAAAAAGGCCGCCCTGAGGTGAGTGGGAACGTTGCAGGGGAGAATGTTGAACGAGGTAAGCGCTGTTTGTATGGCAAAATCTGCCTGCAGCAGCGTGCTTCCAGCGCCTCAAGCTCTTACTGGAGGACCCGGCTGCTTCTAACCTCGCTGATGCCATGTGGAAACCCGTTCCTGCCAAAAAGGCCGCCCTGAGGTGAGTGGGAACGTTGCAGGGGAGAATGTTGAACGAGGTAAGCGCTGTTTGTATGGCAAAATCTGCCTGCAGCAGCGTGCTTCCAGCGCCTCAAGCTCTTACTGGAGGACCCGGCTGCTTCTAACCTCGCTGATGCCATGTGGAAACCCGTTCCTGCCAAAAAGGCCGCCCTGAGGTGAGTGGGAACGTTGCAGGGGAGAATGTTGAACGAGGTAAGCGCTGTTTGTATGGCAAAATCTGCCTGCAGCAGCGTGCTTCCAGCGCCTCAAGCTCTTACTGGAGGACCCGGCTGCTTCTAACCTCGCTGATGCCATGTGGAAACCCGTTCCTGCCAAAAAGGCCGCCCTGAGGTGAGTGGGAACGTTGCAGGGGAGAATGTTGAACGAGGTAAGCGCTGTTTGTATGGCAAAATCTGCCTGCAGCAGCGTGCTTCCAGCGCCTCAAGCTCTTACTGGAGGACCCGGCTGCTTCTAACCTCGCTGATGCCATGTGGAAACCCGTTCCTGCCAAAAAGGCCGCCCTGAGGTGAGTGGGAACGTTGCAGGGGAGAATGTTGAACGAGGTAAGCGCTGTTTGTATGGCAAAATCTGCCTGCAGCAGCGTGCTTCCAGCGCCTCAAGCTCTTACTGGAGGACCCGGCTGCTTCTAACCTCGCTGATGCCATGTGGAAACCCGTTCCTGCCAAAAAGGCCGCCCTGAGGTGAGTGGGAACGTTGCAGGGGAGAATGTTGAACGAGGTAAGCGCTGTTTGTATGGCAAAATCTGCCTGCAGCAGCGTGCTTCCAGCGCCTCAAGCTCTTACTGGAGGACCCGGCTGCTTCTAACCTCGCTGATGCCATGTGGAAACCCGTTCCTGCCAAAAAGGCCGCCCTGAGGTGAGTGGGAACGTTGCAGGGGAGAATGTTGAACGAGGTAAGCGCTGTTTGTATGGCAAAATCTGCCTGCAGCAGCGTGCTTCCAGCGCCTCAAGCTCTTACTGGAGGACCCGGCTGCTTCTAACCTCGCTGATGCCATGTGGAAACCCGTTCCTGCCAAAAAGGCCGCCCTGAGGTGAGTGGGAACGTTGCAGGGGAGAATGTTGAACGAGGTAAGCGCTGTTTGTATGGCAAAATCTGCCTGCAGCAGCGTGCTTCCAGCGCCTCAAGCTCTTACTGGAGGACCCGGCTGCTTCTAACCTCGCTGATGCCATGTGGAAACCCGTTCCTGCCAAAAAGGCCGCCCTGAGGTGAGTGGGAACGTTGCAGGGGAGAATGTTGAACGAGGTAAGCGCTGTTTGTATGGCAAAATCTGCCTGCAGCAGCGTGCTTCCAGCGCCTCAAGCTCTTACTGGAGGACCCGGCTGCTTCTAACCTCGCTGATGCCATGTGGAAACCCGTTCCTGCCAAAAAGGCCGCCCTGAGGTGAGTGGGAACGTTGCAGGGGAGAATGTTGAACGAGGTAAGCGCTGTTTGTATGGCAAAATCTGCCTGCAGCAGCGTGCTTCCAGCGCCTCAAGCTCTTACTGGAGGACCCGGCTGCTTCTAACCTCGCTGATGCCATGTGGAAACCCGTTCCTGCCAAAAAGGCCGCCCTGAGGTGAGTGGGAACGTTGCAGGGGAGAATGTTGAACGAGGTAAGCGCTGTTTGTATGGCAAAATCTGCCTGCAGCAGCGTGCTTCCAGCGCCTCAAGCTCTTACTGGAGGACCCGGCTGCTTCTAACCTCGCTGATGCCATGTGGAAACCCGTTCCTGCCAAAAAGGCCGCCCTGAGGTGAGTGGGAACGTTGCAGGGGAGAATGTTGAACGAGGTAAGCGCTGTTTGTATGGCAAAATCTGCCTGCAGCAGCGTGCTTCCAGCGCCTCAAGCTCTTACTGGAGGACCCGGCTGCTTCTAACCTCGCTGATGCCATGTGGAAACCCGTTCCTGCCAAAAAGGCCGCCCTGAGGTGAGTGGGAACGTTGCAGGGGAGAATGTTGAACGAGGTAAGCGCTGTTTGTATGGCAAAATCTGCCTGCAGCAGCGTGCTTCCAGCGCCTCAAGCTCTTACTGGAGGACCCGGCTGCTTCTAACCTCGCTGATGCCATGTGGAAACCCGTTCCTGCCAAAAAGGCCGCCCTGAGGTGAGTGGGAACGTTGCAGGGGAGAATGTTGAACGAGGTAAGCGCTGTTTGTATGGCAAAATCTGCCTGCAGCAGCGTGCTTCCAGCGCCTCAAGCTCTTACTGGAGGACCCGGCTGCTTCTAACCTCGCTGATGCCATGTGGAAACCCGTTCCTGCCAAAAAGGCCGCCCTGAGGTGAGTGGGAACGTTGCAGGGGAGAATGTTGAACGAGGTAAGCGCTGTTTGTATGGCAAAATCTGCCTGCAGCAGCGTGCTTCCAGCGCCTCAAGCTCTTACTGGAGGACCCGGCTGCTTCTAACCTCGCTGATGCCATGTGGAAACCCGTTCCTGCCAAAAAGGCCGCCCTGAGGTGAGTGGGAACGTTGCAGGGGAGAATGTTGAACGAGGTAAGCGCTGTTTGTATGGCAAAATCTGCCTGCAGCAGCGTGCTTCCAGCGCCTCAAGCTCTTACTGGAGGACCCGGCTGCTTCTAACCTCGCTGATGCCATGTGGAAACCCGTTCCTGCCAAAAAGGCCGCCCTGAGGTGAGTGGGAACGTTGCAGGGGAGAATGTTGAACGAGGTAAGCGCTGTTTGTATGGCAAAATCTGCCTGCAGCAGCGTGCTTCCAGCGCCTCAAGCTCTTACTGGAGGACCCGGCTGCTTCTAACCTCGCTGATGCCATGTGGAAACCCGTTCCTGCCAAAAAGGCCGCCCTGAGGTGAGTGGGAACGTTGCAGGGGAGAATGTTGAACGAGGTAAGCGCTGTTTGTATGGCAAAATCTGCCTGCAGCAGCGTGCTTCCAGCGCCTCAAGCTCTTACTGGAGGACCCGGCTGCTTCTAACCTCGCTGATGCCATGTGGAAACCCGTTCCTGCCAAAAAGGCCGCCCTGAGGTGAGTGGGAACGTTGCAGGGGAGAATGTTGAACGAGGTAAGCGCTGTTTGTATGGCAAAATCTGCCTGCAGCAGCGTGCTTCCAGCGCCTCAAGCTCTTACTGGAGGACCCGGCTGCTTCTAACCTCGCTGATGCCATGTGGAAACCCGTTCCTGCCAAAAAGGCCGCCCTGAGGTGAGTGGGAACGTTGCAGGGGAGAATGTTGAACGAGGTAAGCGCTGTTTGTATGGCAAAATCTGCCTGCAGCAGCGTGCTTCCAGCGCCTCAAGCTCTTACTGGAGGACCCGGCTGCTTCTAACCTCGCTGATGCCATGTGGAAACCCGTTCCTGCCAAAAAGGCCGCCCTGAGGTGAGTGGGAACGTTGCAGGGGAGAATGTTGAACGAGGTAAGCGCTGTTTGTATGGCAAAATCTGCCTGCAGCAGCGTGCTTCCAGCGCCTCAAGCTCTTACTGGAGGACCCGGCTGCTTCTAACCTCGCTGATGCCATGTGGAAACCCGTTCCTGCCAAAAAGGCCGCCCTGAGGTGAGTGGGAACGTTGCAGGGGAGAATGTTGAACGAGGTAAGCGCTGTTTGTATGGCAAAATCTGCCTGCAGCAGCGTGCTTCCAGCGCCTCAAGCTCTTACTGGAGGACCCGGCTGCTTCTAACCTCGCTGATGCCATGTGGAAACCCGTTCCTGCCAAAAAGGCCGCCCTGAGGTGAGTGGGAACGTTGCAGGGGAGAATGTTGAACGAGGTAAGCGCTGTTTGTATGGCAAAATCTGCCTGCAGCAGCGTGCTTCCAGCGCCTCAAGCTCTTACTGGAGGACCCGGCTGCTTCTAACCTCGCTGATGCCATGTGGAAACCCGTTCCTGCCAAAAAGGCCGCCCTGAGGTGAGTGGGAACGTTGCAGGGGAGAATGTTGAACGAGGTAAGCGCTGTTTGTATGGCAAAATCTGCCTGCAGCAGCGTGCTTCCAGCGCCTCAAGCTCTTACTGGAGGACCCGGCTGCTTCTAACCTCGCTGATGCCATGTGGAAACCCGTTCCTGCCAAAAAGGCCGCCCTGAGGTGAGTGGGAACGTTGCAGGGGAGAATGTTGAACGAGGTAAGCGCTGTTTGTATGGCAAAATCTGCCTGCAGCAGCGTGCTTCCAGCGCCTCAAGCTCTTACTGGAGGACCCGGCTGCTTCTAACCTCGCTGATGCCATGTGGAAACCCGTTCCTGCCAAAAAGGCCGCCCTGAGGTGAGTGGGAACGTTGCAGGGGAGAATGTTGAACGAGGTAAGCGCTGTTTGTATGGCAAAATCTGCCTGCAGCAGCGTGCTTCCAGCGCCTCAAGCTCTTACTGGAGGACCCGGCTGCTTCTAACCTCGCTGATGCCATGTGGAAACCCGTTCCTGCCAAAAAGGCCGCCCTGAGGTGAGTGGGAACGTTGCAGGGGAGAATGTTGAACGAGGTAAGCGCTGTTTGTATGGCAAAATCTGCCTGCAGCAGCGTGCTTCCAGCGCCTCAAGCTCTTACTGGAGGACCCGGCTGCTTCTAACCTCGCTGATGCCATGTGGAAACCCGTTCCTGCCAAAAAGGCCGCCCTGAGGTGAGTGGGAACGTTGCAGGGGAGAATGTTGAACGAGGTAAGCGCTGTTTGTATGGCAAAATCTGCCTGCAGCAGCGTGCTTCCAGCGCCTCAAGCTCTTACTGGAGGACCCGGCTGCTTCTAACCTCGCTGATGCCATGTGGAAACCCGTTCCTGCCAAAAAGGCCGCCCTGAGGTGAGTGGGAACGTTGCAGGGGAGAATGTTGAACGAGGTAAGCGCTGTTTGTATGGCAAAATCTGCCTGCAGCAGCGTGCTTCCAGCGCCTCAAGCTCTTACTGGAGGACCCGGCTGCTTCTAACCTCGCTGATGCCATGTGGAAACCCGTTCCTGCCAAAAAGGCCGCCCTGAGGTGAGTGGGAACGTTGCAGGGGAGAATGTTGAACGAGGTAAGCGCTGTTTGTATGGCAAAATCTGCCTGCAGCAGCGTGCTTCCAGCGCCTCAAGCTCTTACTGGAGGACCCGGCTGCTTCTAACCTCGCTGATGCCATGTGGAAACCCGTTCCTGCCAAAAAGGCCGCCCTGAGGTGAGTGGGAACGTTGCAGGGGAGAATGTTGAACGAGGTAAGCGCTGTTTGTATGGCAAAATCTGCCTGCAGCAGCGTGCTTCCAGCGCCTCAAGCTCTTACTGGAGGACCCGGCTGCTTCTAACCTCGCTGATGCCATGTGGAAACCCGTTCCTGCCAAAAAGGCCGCCCTGAGGTGAGTGGGAACGTTGCAGGGGAGAATGTTGAACGAGGTAAGCGCTGTTTGTATGGCAAAATCTGCCTGCAGCAGCGTGCTTCCAGCGCCTCAAGCTCTTACTGGAGGACCCGGCTGCTTCTAACCTCGCTGATGCCATGTGGAAACCCGTTCCTGCCAAAAAGGCCGCCCTGAGGTGAGTGGGAACGTTGCAGGGGAGAATGTTGAACGAGGTAAGCGCTGTTTGTATGGCAAAATCTGCCTGCAGCAGCGTGCTTCCAGCGCCTCAAGCTCTTACTGGAGGACCCGGCTGCTTCTAACCTCGCTGATGCCATGTGGAAACCCGTTCCTGCCAAAAAGGCCGCCCTGAGGTGAGTGGGAACGTTGCAGGGGAGAATGTTGAACGAGGTAAGCGCTGTTTGTATGGCAAAATCTGCCTGCAGCAGCGTGCTTCCAGCGCCTCAAGCTCTTACTGGAGGACCCGGCTGCTTCTAACCTCGCTGATGCCATGTGGAAACCCGTTCCTGCCAAAAAGGCCGCCCTGAGGTGAGTGGGAACGTTGCAGGGGAGAATGTTGAACGAGGTAAGCGCTGTTTGTATGGCAAAATCTGCCTGCAGCAGCGTGCTTCCAGCGCCTCAAGCTCTTACTGGAGGACCCGGCTGCTTCTAACCTCGCTGATGCCATGTGGAAACCCGTTCCTGCCAAAAAGGCCGCCCTGAGGTGAGTGGGAACGTTGCAGGGGAGAATGTTGAACGAGGTAAGCGCTGTTTGTATGGCAAAATCTGCCTGCAGCAGCGTGCTTCCAGCGCCTCAAGCTCTTACTGGAGGACCCGGCTGCTTCTAACCTCGCTGATGCCATGTGGAAACCCGTTCCTGCCAAAAAGGCCGCCCTGAGGTGAGTGGGAACGTTGCAGGGGAGAATGTTGAACGAGGTAAGCGCTGTTTGTATGGCAAAATCTGCCTGCAGCAGCGTGCTTCCAGCGCCTCAAGCTCTTACTGGAGGACCCGGCTGCTTCTAACCTCGCTGATGCCATGTGGAAACCCGTTCCTGCCAAAAAGGCCGCCCTGAGGTGAGTGGGAACGTTGCAGGGGAGAATGTTGAACGAGGTAAGCGCTGTTTGTATGGCAAAATCTGCCTGCAGCAGCGTGCTTCCAGCGCCTCAAGCTCTTACTGGAGGACCCGGCTGCTTCTAACCTCGCTGATGCCATGTGGAAACCCGTTCCTGCCAAAAAGGCCGCCCTGAGGTGAGTGGGAACGTTGCAGGGGAGAATGTTGAACGAGGTAAGCGCTGTTTGTATGGCAAAATCTGCCTGCAGCAGCGTGCTTCCAGCGCCTCAAGCTCTTACTGGAGGACCCGGCTGCTTCTAACCTCGCTGATGCCATGTGGAAACCCGTTCCTGCCAAAAAGGCCGCCCTGAGGTGAGTGGGAACGTTGCAGGGGAGAATGTTGAACGAGGTAAGCGCTGTTTGTATGGCAAAATCTGCCTGCAGCAGCGTGCTTCCAGCGCCTCAAGCTCTTACTGGAGGACCCGGCTGCTTCTAACCTCGCTGATGCCATGTGGAAACCCGTTCCTGCCAAAAAGGCCGCCCTGAGGTGAGTGGGAACGTTGCAGGGGAGAATGTTGAACGAGGTAAGCGCTGTTTGTATGGCAAAATCTGCCTGCAGCAGCGTGCTTCCAGCGCCTCAAGCTCTTACTGGAGGACCCGGCTGCTTCTAACCTCGCTGATGCCATGTGGAAACCCGTTCCTGCCAAAAAGGCCGCCCTGAGGTGAGTGGGAACGTTGCAGGGGAGAATGTTGAACGAGGTAAGCGCTGTTTGTATGGCAAAATCTGCCTGCAGCAGCGTGCTTCCAGCGCCTCAAGCTCTTACTGGAGGACCCGGCTGCTTCTAACCTCGCTGATGCCATGTGGAAACCCGTTCCTGCCAAAAAGGCCGCCCTGAGGTGAGTGGGAACGTTGCAGGGGAGAATGTTGAACGAGGTAAGCGCTGTTTGTATGGCAAAATCTGCCTGCAGCAGCGTGCTTCCAGCGCCTCAAGCTCTTACTGGAGGACCCGGCTGCTTCTAACCTCGCTGATGCCATGTGGAAACCCGTTCCTGCCAAAAAGGCCGCCCTGAGGTGAGTGGGAACGTTGCAGGGGAGAATGTTGAACGAGGTAAGCGCTGTTTGTATGGCAAAATCTGCCTGCAGCAGCGTGCTTCCAGCGCCTCAAGCTCTTACTGGAGGACCCGGCTGCTTCTAACCTCGCTGATGCCATGTGGAAACCCGTTCCTGCCAAAAAGGCCGCCCTGAGGTGAGTGGGAACGTTGCAGGGGAGAATGTTGAACGAGGTAAGCGCTGTTTGTATGGCAAAATCTGCCTGCAGCAGCGTGCTTCCAGCGCCTCAAGCTCTTACTGGAGGACCCGGCTGCTTCTAACCTCGCTGATGCCATGTGGAAACCCGTTCCTGCCAAAAAGGCCGCCCTGAGGTGAGTGGGAACGTTGCAGGGGAGAATGTTGAACGAGGTAAGCGCTGTTTGTATGGCAAAATCTGCCTGCAGCAGCGTGCTTCCAGCGCCTCAAGCTCTTACTGGAGGACCCGGCTGCTTCTAACCTCGCTGATGCCATGTGGAAACCCGTTCCTGCCAAAAAGGCCGCCCTGAGGTGAGTGGGAACGTTGCAGGGGAGAATGTTGAACGAGGTAAGCGCTGTTTGTATGGCAAAATCTGCCTGCAGCAGCGTGCTTCCAGCGCCTCAAGCTCTTACTGGAGGACCCGGCTGCTTCTAACCTCGCTGATGCCATGTGGAAACCCGTTCCTGCCAAAAAGGCCGCCCTGAGGTGAGTGGGAACGTTGCAGGGGAGAATGTTGAACGAGGTAAGCGCTGTTTGTATGGCAAAATCTGCCTGCAGCAGCGTGCTTCCAGCGCCTCAAGCTCTTACTGGAGGACCCGGCTGCTTCTAACCTCGCTGATGCCATGTGGAAACCCGTTCCTGCCAAAAAGGCCGCCCTGAGGTGAGTGGGAACGTTGCAGGGGAGAATGTTGAACGAGGTAAGCGCTGTTTGTATGGCAAAATCTGCCTGCAGCAGCGTGCTTCCAGCGCCTCAAGCTCTTACTGGAGGACCCGGCTGCTTCTAACCTCGCTGATGCCATGTGGAAACCCGTTCCTGCCAAAAAGGCCGCCCTGAGGTGAGTGGGAACGTTGCAGGGGAGAATGTTGAACGAGGTAAGCGCTGTTTGTATGGCAAAATCTGCCTGCAGCAGCGTGCTTCCAGCGCCTCAAGCTCTTACTGGAGGACCCGGCTGCTTCTAACCTCGCTGATGCCATGTGGAAACCCGTTCCTGCCAAAAAGGCCGCCCTGAGGTGAGTGGGAACGTTGCAGGGGAGAATGTTGAACGAGGTAAGCGCTGTTTGTATGGCAAAATCTGCCTGCAGCAGCGTGCTTCCAGCGCCTCAAGCTCTTACTGGAGGACCCGGCTGCTTCTAACCTCGCTGATGCCATGTGGAAACCCGTTCCTGCCAAAAAGGCCGCCCTGAGGTGAGTGGGAACGTTGCAGGGGAGAATGTTGAACGAGGTAAGCGCTGTTTGTATGGCAAAATCTGCCTGCAGCAGCGTGCTTCCAGCGCCTCAAGCTCTTACTGGAGGACCCGGCTGCTTCTAACCTCGCTGATGCCATGTGGAAACCCGTTCCTGCCAAAAAGGCCGCCCTGAGGTGAGTGGGAACGTTGCAGGGGAGAATGTTGAACGAGGTAAGCGCTGTTTGTATGGCAAAATCTGCCTGCAGCAGCGTGCTTCCAGCGCCTCAAGCTCTTACTGGAGGACCCGGCTGCTTCTAACCTCGCTGATGCCATGTGGAAACCCGTTCCTGCCAAAAAGGCCGCCCTGAGGTGAGTGGGAACGTTGCAGGGGAGAATGTTGAACGAGGTAAGCGCTGTTTGTATGGCAAAATCTGCCTGCAGCAGCGTGCTTCCAGCGCCTCAAGCTCTTACTGGAGGACCCGGCTGCTTCTAACCTCGCTGATGCCATGTGGAAACCCGTTCCTGCCAAAAAGGCCGCCCTGAGGTGAGTGGGAACGTTGCAGGGGAGAATGTTGAACGAGGTAAGCGCTGTTTGTATGGCAAAATCTGCCTGCAGCAGCGTGCTTCCAGCGCCTCAAGCTCTTACTGGAGGACCCGGCTGCTTCTAACCTCGCTGATGCCATGTGGAAACCCGTTCCTGCCAAAAAGGCCGCCCTGAGGTGAGTGGGAACGTTGCAGGGGAGAATGTTGAACGAGGTAAGCGCTGTTTGTATGGCAAAATCTGCCTGCAGCAGCGTGCTTCCAGCGCCTCAAGCTCTTACTGGAGGACCCGGCTGCTTCTAACCTCGCTGATGCCATGTGGAAACCCGTTCCTGCCAAAAAGGCCGCCCTGAGGTGAGTGGGAACGTTGCAGGGGAGAATGTTGAACGAGGTAAGCGCTGTTTGTATGGCAAAATCTGCCTGCAGCAGCGTGCTTCCAGCGCCTCAAGCTCTTACTGGAGGACCCGGCTGCTTCTAACCTCGCTGATGCCATGTGGAAACCCGTTCCTGCCAAAAAGGCCGCCCTGAGGTGAGTGGGAAGGAAGAGTGGTGAACTAGTTGGGGGGCAGTGCCAGTGGTGGTCGCATTTGTTCCTGGCAGTTGGGGTTCCACTGTGGAAATGGCAAGGGCACGAGCAGTAGCAGCAGCAGTGCGGCCTTCTAACCGCCCCTTTTTCCCTCGCTTATTTTCTCCTTACTGCTCTGCTCTGCACCATTATTCAGATTCCTCACTCGCAGCACCACAAGCAACAGCAGTACAGCAGTAGCACCAGACGAGTCAGTATATGAAATCTCAAGTGATTCTCGCATTTACTTTCCTCCTCCACTTCCCTTCCTCTCTTCCTCTGCAGCTTCCTCACTCGCAGCGCCACCAGCAACAGCAGCACAGCAGTAGCACCAGACGAATCAGTGTATGAGATCTCACATGTTGCACCCATCCCCACCGAACCCCACCCCTGCAGTTTTCTCACTCGCAGCGCCACCAGCAACAGCAGCACAGCAGTAGCGCCTGACGAGTCGGTGTATGAGATTGTGCCGCGAGGGTTCCACACATCCCAATGCCCTCTTTCTCCCTCCCACTTCCCTCCCTCTCTTCCTCCGCAGCTTCCTTACCCGCAGTGCCACCAGCAACAGCAGCACGGCAGTAGCACCAGACGAGTCGGTGTATGAAATTGTGCCACGAGGGTTCCACACATCCCAGCCCTCTTTCTCCCTCCCACATCCCTCCCTCTACCTCCGCAGTTTCCTCACTCGCAGCGCCACCAGCAACAGCAGCACAGCTGTCGCACCAGACGAGTCGGTGTATGAGATCGTGCCTCGAGGGGGAGCGGTTGACTCTATCACGAGTTATGTTGCCAACTATATCCGCAGTTATATGCAGCGGTGCGTGGGAGAAGGGGAGCATGGGGGGGAAGGGACGAGAGAGGCCAGAGTGCTATGGCCAAAGGGAAGGGATGGGAACGGAGAGGTGAGTGCCGCAAGGAAGGCTGTGAACTCCATCACGAGCTATGGGGCTGAGTGCGTAGTGGAAGGGGGATGCAGAGGTGTAGAGGGAGGGGTGTACAAGGACTTGCTGTTTCGAGCTGTGGCTCAGTCACTCAGGGCGCTGTTGCCAGTGCAACGCGCTGTCTGTGGGCGTGTGGGGTTCCGTGGGTTCTACAGATGCTATGGTTACAACTGCATTCGCAGACAGATGCATTTGTATGTCTGAGGTGAGGTGAGCGGGTAAGGAAGGCGCAGCTGTGGTGTCGAACACCTCAGGTCCCTCTTCTCCTGACTTCGGGTTCTCTTCTCCCTCCAGAAGACCTGTCAGGAGAGAACCCAAACTCCCTCACACCACCACACAGCTGAACTAGTCATTTGATGTTTCCCCTCCTTCCCCAACCTTCCTCCTTTTTATCCTTCCTCCTATCTACTTGTGCCGGCAAGGAAGGCGCAGCTACGTCGACTCGCTCACATCCCTCTTCTCTCTTCTTGAAGCCCACCCAGACGAAGACCCAAGCTTCCTCACAGCAGATTTCGCCCTCCTCTCCCTCCCTGCCTCCTCCCCCTGCCCATTTTCCTAAGCAGGCAAGACAGACGCAGCTATGTCGAGTCGACTCCCTCACGTCCCTCTTCTCTCTCCCTGAAGCTCAACCAGACGAAGACCCAAGCTTTCCTCTTCTTCCTCCTTTCCCCCCCAAACCCACCTGAGCAGGCAAGGAAGGCGCAGCTATGTGGACTCCCTCACATCCCTCTTCTCTCTCCTTGAAGCCCATCCAGACGAAGACCCAAGCTCCCTCACAGCCGATTTCGCCCTCCTCTCCCTCCCCGCCTCCTCCTCCCTCTCCCCTCTCGCCTCCTCCAATCCCATCGCTGCTGCCGCCGCCGCTGCCACCATCAACGCCACGTCAGCATCTGCCATGTCAGCAAACGGGAGGGCGCCAGGTGTCGGGAGGAGCCTGGAGAGCGAGACAGCTCAGCTGGTGATGGCGCTAAGGAGAAATTTAGAGTCCAGAGCAAGGCTTTACCCAGAAGAGGAGCTACAGCAGCTCTTCCTTATGAACAACCTCAACTATCTCGTTAAATCCATGTGAGTAGGGTGATGTGTTCGTTTTTCCTTTCTCCTAAGTATCCCTCTCTCTGGCTAGAGGAGCCTAGAGAGCGAGACAGCTCAGCTCAGCTGGTGATGGCTTTGAGGAGGAATCTAGAGTCCAGAGCAAGGCTTTACCCAGAGGAGGAACTACAGCAGCTGTTTCTTATGAACAACCTCAAGTATCTGGTCAAGTCCATGTGAGCATATTTGTGTGCTTTTCTTTCTCCAGAGGAGGAGTTACAACAGCTGTTCCTGATGAGCAACCTCCGTTATCTGGTCGAGTCCATGTGGGTTTATATTGCTTGTATGTGGGGGAAGGAAGGGGGGGAGCATTAGTGAGTGAGACAGCTCAGCCTCAGGTGGCGGTGATGGCGTTGAGGAAGAGTCTAGAGTCCAGGGCGAGGCTTAACCCAGACAAGGGCTATTTGTGACATTGCGTGCTCATTTTTGCTAAATGCGATTTCAGCTTTTTTGTCCTTTTTCCCTTTCTTTTCTTTTCTTTGTGGCTGCAGGAACGACTGGCACGGGTGGCATGCACAAGGCATTGAGAAGAATCTCTCTGCTGTGAGAAGGTATGCTGTTGCTTTTGGGAGAGGTATGGTGGCTGGGAGGTTTGGTGGCTGGATGGGAAGTATGGTGGCTGTCTGGGAGGTATGGTGGCTGGGACGTATGGCTGCAGACTGGGGTGCAGAGTGTTTCAGCCTCCTTCTCGGGTGTTCCACTGCTCCCCCAACGGTACCCTTTTTTCCACTATACCCGATTGAGGGCGCCAAACGCCTCGTGGTAGCGCTGGCAAACCTGCATGACGACCGAAGGGTGGTAGAGTGCGGTGCAGAGTGGTGCAGCCTGTTTGCCTCTTGTCTGCTCACGTTTCCCCCCATTCACCACAGAGGAGGGCGCCAAGGATCTAATGGTAGCGCTAGGAGTCCTGCATGACGACCGGGTGGTGATGGAGAGTGTTGCCGAGCAGAGCAGTGCAGATTCGTTCAGCCTTCTTCCCTCCCTCTCCCCTCATCCACCAGGGAAGGTGTCAAGGACCTCATGGTGGCACTGGCAGACCTGCATGACGACCGGGTGGTGGTTGACTGCGGTGCAGAGTGATCGAATGTGGTTCCTCTCGTTTCCCCTTGCAAACCACCCACCAGGGAGGGCGCAAAGGATCTAATTGTGGCGCTAGCAGACCTGCATGACGACCGGGTGGGGATGGAGGAGAGTGGTGCACACTGGTTCAGCCTCCTACCCTTCTTGTTTCCTCCCATTCACCGCCAGGGAGGGCGCCAAGGATCTCATGGTGGCGCTGGCAGACCTGCATGACGACCGGGTGGTGCAGCAGCACGCGGGAGCATTCCAGTCCCTCGCCCTGCTCAAGGTGAGAGAGACAGGTACACTCAGGTACAGTGGCATTCAGAGGGGTTCGACTGAGTCGTGCCAAATCACGGGGTAGCGCTAGCAGGTTTGCATGATGACCGGGTGGTGCAGCTGCACGCGGGAGCGTTCCAGTCCCTCGCCCAGCTCAAGGTGAGATATGATGGATGTCAGGACAGTGGCTACTCGAGTGGCACATAGCGTGTAGCACTGGCAGACCTGCATGACGATATGGGGCACCACCGTTGCATTGTGCAGCAACAATGCAGCATGCTGGGGCGTTGCAGTCCCTCGTCCTGCCTGAGGCAAGGCAAGACGAGTGCTGCCACTTCTTCACAGGTAGGACCCCCACCCACATGCGCTTCGCTCGCAAACCAGGAGCTCTGCTCCCCACCCGCTTGCGCTTCCCCATCCCTCCCTTCATAACCATCGTTTCTCCCCATCAGACCATGACTGCCCGGAGCACCAATGAGAATGTGGTGCAGCGGAGTGCAGTGCTGTGCAGCCATTCACATGCTTCTATGTATCCATGCTTCCCGTCCCTTTATGTGCTGTCTCTTGCTGTACCATGCTACTTCTCCCTTGTTGCGTCACCCCATCGGCTCATGGCTGGCTACCTGGAGCACAAACGAGGATGCCATGGGGCCATTCACTCACTCAGGTCCTTCTTCATCCCTCTTCACATCCCTCCCCCACTTTACTATGGCTTCCCATTTCTCTTTTACCTTTCCTCTTTGCATCACCCCATCAGGTCATGAGCACCAATGAGGACGCAGTGCAGCCATCCACTCACTCGTTTCTCCCTTGGTGCTTCTACCATGTGTATTGCCCTATCCCATCACCTCATCAGGTCATGACTGCCCTGAGCACCAATGAGGACGCGGTTCAGCCAACACACAGAACTGCTGCTGATTATGTCAAGGCAGAGATGCAACGGTGAGATGGCATGTATCTGTAAGACAATACGTGACAGGTAAACCCCTCTGTGCGCTCTTGAAACAGTTCAATGTTTGCATTTGCGGATCTCTCAGTTGCGGAGCTCTCATTTGTGGTGCTCTGAAAGAGGCAGAGCTATTGATTGGGCCACTCCTTGAGGGGCTAAACTTTATGGGTGCCTCTGAGTCGACGCAAAACTTGGAACAATCTTATGTTTCCATTTGCGGAGCTCTGAAAGAGGCAGAGCTATTGGGGCACTCCTTGAGGGGCTGAACTTTATGGGTGCCTCTGAGTATCCTGAGGATGTGCTGATATGAATGCTCCAATCGTCGTCCCTCCACGCGCAGTCTAAAGCGGTTCAACTCGGCATTTGAAGAGCTTCAAGAGAGGCAGACGCACTGGACGATCCCAGACGATGGGCTGAGGCGGAAGATTCGGGCAAAATGGGCGACGAGCATCAAGGAGCGGTACAGGAAGATGCTGCTGCCGTACTGGTGGGTGTGGATGGGTGCTGGTGTGTGTGAGTGTGCAGGTGTGTGTCAGTGGGCCTTAGGGGTAGAGGCAGCACCATCCCTAACAATTGGCGAAATGGGCGACGAGCATCAAGGAGCGGTACAGGAAGATGCTGCTGCCGTACTGGTGGGTGTGTCTGCCAGTTTTTGTTTTTTTGTGTGTGTCTGTGAATCTGTGCTGATTTGTAGCCTTGTCCGTGCCGCACTCATGAGCACTTGCTCTGGTTGTGAGCGTGCATGGGTTTTCCTCAGTACCTCCACATACTTTCCCATCCTGACCTATGAATCCCTGTATGTAAATGTATTGTATCTTTGCAGGGATGACTTGACATCGTGCAAGTTTTATGCCTTCACACCAGAAAGAGTAGAAGAGATCATTCAGCACACTTTCTTCATGGACTCTTCTGATTGAACTCTGGATTGTTTTCAGTCTAACCAACGTAAAATAATAAATCAGTAGAATGTGTATTTATATTTGGTTGCAACTCCAAACCCATTTGCGATGCTCCCTGCTACCGCATCCTGCTAATTTTCCCCGTCATACCACATAGATTCGGAAAGCAATATGGTGCATTTCTCGTCGAGTTTCCCGCCATATTGGCAACGCACAGGGTCAGCCTGACACCCACGCTGGTCGGTCCGTGCCGAATCGGTTCGGCTTTGGCCATCCTTCGGCTTCGGCTTCCGTCGGCAACGGCTATATTTCAAATTCAGGAACAACAAACCACCATCTCGTCTTGGATTTCAGTTCCATGACTCACTGGGTTATCGTTTCCTCAGGATTCTCAGTTGCTAGCCAGCCATATGCAATAGTACTCTTGTTTAGCGCTGTGCCAGTCATTATTTTTTTTGTGCCTTTGAAATGCGGTATCTTTAAGTCGGTCGGAAAGTCACGAAAATGGAGCGTTGAAAGGAGCCGGAGTCGCGTTCCGGTCACTAGCATTAGGAGAGGTCCATCGAAACTGGGTACTATCACACGTGGTATGTTCAATATTCGAGCGCTTCGATTTCTTTTTCTCACATTATTATTTCCGAGATCTTCTCGTCGCGAGTCGCGATGTTTTTAACTCTTTCGAGTTTCACGGCTACCTCACAAACCGATGCATTTCAAGTTGTCGCTTACTCGAACCTAGACTAAGCCACGCACCAGGAAGATCTGGGTATAAGCTGTGCGGTTTGAAGTTGGGAGTTGCGAATTGCGAGGTGTGTGCTTGGCGGCCTGAGCAAGGTAAGAGCATGGCTCCTAGGAATTTGCAGACGTTTAGGGGTTAGGCTGGGCATATATTGCGTTCAGGGCTTGTGTGTCAGGGGGCGTGTAAGGGCTTTTGTGTGAAGGCTAAATTGTTCTTTTCAGATCGATTTCATGACGGTTTGTGAGGACTTTTCGAGAATGCTCAGAAGTTTTTTGTTCTGTGGGATAGGTCTTATTCATCGGATCGTGGTCATGGTTTATGGCAAGAGATGTTTCTTCTGTCAGTGAAACATACTGAGGCAACTTCACAACAGAATCATGAAAGGTTCACAAAATGTTCACAGATAATCCACCAAGCAGTACATACATGGCCTCTTCCCGTCCTCTTCCCTCCCTTATTCATTTATGTACATACGTCATCGCATATGCTACAGATCACACCAGCCCAGCCATCGCACAGCCATAGCGAAGCTCCAGCCATTCATCCCCTCCACACATCCTTTCATGCATCCTCGACGCATCATAGGTGTGTCCTCAACCTTATTGAGTGACTTGGTTCTTGCTGTCTTTTCCCTTCTTCAAATTCTCGCCGGTCCAACTCCCTTCCTTGTGCATCCCCTCACCCTCCTCCCTCACAGACCTCCCAAGTTGTGATTCTCAAGAGGTGACTTAACGGCTTGCCTACGGGTCAATTGGGAGACCAATGGGAACATCAATGGGAATTCCGATGGGACGCCTGCAGCAGCGCGGGCCAGTTCTAGCCGAGTAGCAGCAGCGGGGAGGTTCAGTATCGGATCCCTGGCAGCACTGCCGGCCACAACAATAACTGCCAGTCGCCTCCCCGTTATACCCAATCCCAGGACAGCACTCGCCGCCTCTCACGCCGGGGATGCTGCAGCACTGGGGTTTCAGCTCATCATTGCAGCACACGCTTCCGCCGCAGCAGGAGGATTTTTCCGGGCAGCCGCCGCACTGCCCGCCGCAGCATTTCACGCCGCCCGGGCAGCACTTGCCGTTGCAGCAGGTGGATCCGGGTGCGCAGCATTTTCCGTTGCAGCAGGTGGTGCCGTGCTTGCAGCAGGTGCCGCCGCAGCAGTAGCTGGTGCGGGTGCTGCAGCAGGTGCCAGCAGTGGTGGGATCGCTGGTGGGAGATGGCAGGCAGCAGGTCAGCCCTATGGACTCACCTCCCTGGCAGCACTGGCCGCCACAGCAACGCGGTGAGTTTCCCTGGGGAAGGGGCAGGAGAATATGGCGGACGGGAAGATATAGAAGTGAGATCATAGATCGTCCCAGTGGACTCAAATGGCAGGCAGCAGGTGAGCCTATGGCTTCGCCTCGCAGGCAGCACTGGCCGCCACAGCAACGCGGTGAGTTTCCGTGGGGAACAGAAGTGAGATTGCTATTCACTTTGAGAAGAGAAGGACTGACATGATACGTTAAGTCTGGAAAGGGCGCTGGGCAGGGCGTTCAAGCCCAAGCGGAGGTAACAAAACGATGTGAGTGACCGTTTTAGGAGTGGGGTGAGGTGACCCGCACGCCAGAGGCAGCATATCTCATTGCTGTGAATCGTGGAAGCACCCAGATAATTCAAGGCAGCAGCACCCATTTCAATAACTCGTTGATGCTCCAATATGATAGGCTGACGTGGACTCACGAGGCAGCAGCTCCCGTTGCAGTAGATCTGTGGTCCCCAGCATCCGAATTGACGCTGCAAGGTGTCTGCTGAGCTGTCCTCGAGCATGAGAGGGCACGGCTGACGTGGCGGGATGCATGGGCGGACAACAGGGTCAACGGGGTCAATGGGGTCGTCAACGGGGTCAATGGGCTCGGTGCATCCGCCGAAGCGCTTGCAGATGGGGTCTGGAAACTTGCCGAATATCACCCTCCTTGGTGCTGCCGAATCCTCGTTTGAAGGAATGTCGTTTGTAGCAGTTTCGCCTGCTGCTCCTGAGGTGATAGCTGCGGCACGATCAGTGGATGAAGATTCGGTAAGACTGGAGTGGTGGGGAGCAGCATACGAGCTGCTGAGGGCAGACGAGAGGAGAAGAACGATGGAGAAGAGCTGCGAGAAGGAAGCCATTGCTGCTGCTGCAGAGTTGAACAGCGAATGGTTATCCACCTTTTTCTCAACCCAAACTGGTGCTGGGTGGGGGCTGTGGAATTCGTGTTCAAAACGCCACACTTTATACGGTATTTGCGCTTCCTGCCTGTGCAAAAGATTCTGGAATTCTTTCCAAAAGAGCCTCCACCCGACTCCGGAGACAGTAACGGCGCCGCCAAATTCAGTCGGGTCTGTGGGGGAAGGGGGCAAGTGCGTTTGAGAGCGGTTCGATGGGTGTGACATTGGGAGGTTCCTATTGGCTGAACCACGGGATGCGATGTGAGGCAACACAGTTGCCGCAGGGAGGTTGCGAATGGCTCAGGGTCTAATCCGAATGCGCGCTTACACTTCTGCACACCAGACGTCCAAATCCGACATTGGTTCGACTCTGAGCCACTCAATCTACCCTAGTATGTGTAACGAGATCGGATTCGGGTTGTTGAACGCACTTCATAAAAACTGCCGTCAGCCGGCCATTCTGACGGATGGTTATCTGCACCGACCAGAAACGCCTCCAAGTGAACAAAAACTGAACTTTCGCCAGTATACCTGTAACGCCCTTACGAATCATGCGAAATCACCGTGAACCCAACCTCGCCAGCGGAGCTGTCGGCAGAACTGTCGCCTGTCATCCATCCGTCAATCAACGTCTTCAGTCACCTGTAAGCTCCCCCCGACCTCATCTCAACCGTCCTTGCCATACGCGGCACGGCAGCTTTTCAATTGTGACGTGATAATGACAATTCGGGTTTAGGTCACGGTTCTGGCCGAAGCTTGGACACCAAGAACCAAAATTTTCCCTCAGTGACGTGTAAAAAGACCCGATCATTGGTCCCCTAACAAGTTGCGAGAAGTCTTGGAGCATGGCAGCCAATCAGACGTGTTCATTGCTACCAAAGTGTCCACACTTCACTTGGTGTCCAAGCTTCAGAACCGCGGTCTTAGTCCGGTCTATTGCATTTTGACGCAGTTTTAGGGTTTCACCACTTTATGTTGATATAATACCGAAGCTGTCTCGCTTAGGGAAGTACGCCATTCAAATACCCATTTTCCGTGCGTATTTCCCTAGGGCGACCTTTCCGAAGGTGAAAGCTCCGCGTCGAACCTGTCCCGTCTGTTGTACAGTATCGCGTTGAAACGGTCTCGGAATCGCGAATCGTTCATTTTACATTGAGCATTTTCGAGTGGTGGCAGTCGTTAGTTCCTCTCATAATCCTTAGGTACAGAGAGAGCCTACTATTCGTTCCTGGCTTCCCGCTATGGGCGGTGCGTTGGCCAAGCCAAAGGAGCGAGATGCCAAGGGGAAGGTTGTTCTTATAACGGGGTGCTCCAATGGAGGAATCGGCTACGCAATCGCCGAGTAAGCCGCCTTTCGATTCGATTCTTGCACTCGTTAGAATCACTTTCGTTTTCCACACAATTCTCTCGTGGGTTCCTTGGAATTGTGCGTAGCCGGGTATCACATGCGTTCACTGTCACATCCTTCAGTGTCACTTCAACTACGTATTCTATTGTTGCCGCTTTCCGCCCCGTTGCCACGTCATCACTCTCTAGGGAGTTTCAGCGGCGCGGCGCGAACGTGTTCGCCACGTCACGCCGAGTCGACACGATGAAGGGGCTGAAAGAGAAAGGGGTGAACACGCTTGCGCTCGACGTCACATCTGAGCCGTCCATCCAGGTGATCCTACGGCTGCGGTGAGAACTCGTAGCCCGCAAGGCTGATGTGCTGGTTTCTGAAATTTGTGGTCGTTGATTAGCCAGATTTGAGAGAGGTCCATCCACTCTTTTATTCTATTCTACCGCCCCCCTTTTTTTATTTTTCTGGAGTATGGTTACCTTGTGTTTCTTTCCAGGAATCCGCCCCCCTCTCCTCCGCTTCCCTCTCCCTCCTCTCTTCTCACTCCTCTCCTCTCCCCCCCTCTCCTTCCTCTCCTCCAATTTCTCCCCCGCCCCCTTCTCTGCTCCTTTCCTCCCCACCCTCTCGTCCCACTTCTCCCCTCTCGTCCCCTTTCCCTTCTCCTTTCCTCTTGCTTCCCTTACAGTGAAGGAGGTCACGCGTGCAGGGGTGTGGATAGGCCAGTAGATGTTCTTCCTATGGGCTTCCCATCCGCCTCTCCCTTCTCCTCTCCCCTCCCCTACAGACAGCGTGAAGGAGGTGACAAGAACAGCGGGGCGGGTGGACGTGCTTGTCAGCATCGCAACGCGGGGTGTGGGCTGCTGAGTCTGCCGTACTATGCCCCCTTCGCCTTCAACTCCCCTCTCCTCCCCTACAGGCAGCAGTCAAGCAAATCACCAGCCAAACGGGGTGCGTGGACGTGCTGGTAAACACCGCCGGGTGTGGGCTGCTCGGTTTGTCATACCGCTCCTCCTTCACCCTCCTTCCACCTCTCCACTCCCCACCCTACAGGCAGCAGTCAAGCAAATCACCAGCCAAACTGGGCAAGTGGACGTGCTGGTGAACAACGCGGGGTGCGGGCTGCCGAGGTGCCTGGCAAACTGCCCCTCTGCCACCTCCCCTGTCCCCCTCTATCTGTCCACCCTATAGGCAGCAGTGAAAGAGGTGACAAGGGTAGCGGGACGGGTAGACGTGCTGGTGTGGTGAACAACGCGGGGTGCGGGCTTCTGGGACCATCAGTAACCTGTCTCTCCTCCCTTTCCGTCTCCCCCACCCGACAGGCAGCAGTGAAGGAGGTGGCACGAACAGCAGGGCGCGTGGACGTGCTGGTGAACAACGCGGGGTGTGGGCTGCCGGGTTTGTCATCTGTCTTTCGTCCCTCCCCCCTCTCCTCCTTCCTGCCGTGCACCCTAAACCCTGCAGGCAGCAGTGAAGCAAGTCACCAGCCAAACGGGGCGGGTGGACGTTCTGGTCAACAACTCGGGGTGAGGGCTGCCACGGCCAGGCCACTGGCAAACTGTCCCCCCTTCTCCCCCTCAGGCAGCAGTGAAGGAGGTGGCACAAACAGCAGGGCGACGTGCTGGTGAACAACGCGGGGTGCGGGCTGCCGGGGTTGACAGGCTGTCTTTCCCCTCTTCCCCTAACCTCTATCCCCACACCAGGCACCAGTCAAGCAATTGGCGCAAGCAGCAGGGCGAGTGGACGTGCTGGTCAACAACTCGGGGTGTGGGCTGCCGGGGCCGCTGGCAAACTGTCCCTCTTCCACTCTCCTGCCCCCCTCTATCCTTCCACCGTATAGGCAGCAGTGAAGGAGGTGGCAAAGGCAGCGGGGCGAGTGGATGTGCTGGTGAACAACGCGGGGTGTGGGCTGCCAGGGCCATTGGCGGAACTACCCATGACGAGGATCAAAGAGGTGGGATGCGGTACTCGTGGGTGAGGATGGGACAAGGGTGTTTTGTGTGCACAGAGGGTGTGGGCTGCCAGGGCCACTGGCGGAACTACCCATGGCGATAATCAAAGAGGTGAGAGGAGGTGGGATGCGGTAATTATGGGTGAGGTGAGTTGGGGAGAGGAGAGCGAATCAAGGTAGAGGGTGCGGGCTGCCGGGGCCGCTGGCAGAATTGCCCGTGGCGAGGATGAAAGAGGTGGGATGCGGTACTCGTGGGTGAGGATGGGGATAGCGGGTGTGGCCTGCCAGGGCCACGATTTTGCCCATGGCCAGGATCAAAGAGGTGGGATGCGGTACCTGTGGTGAGGTGGGGAGGTGAGATGAGGAGGTGAGATGAAGAGGTGAGGAGGCGGGACGAGGGGCGCGATGAGGAGAGGTGAGACGAGGTGTCTTTTGAGTGACGTACTTCCTCTCTTCTCGCATTGCTCGTCCCTTCTCCTCCCTTCTCCTCCCTTCTCCTCCCTTCTCCTCCCTTCTCCTCTCTTCTCCTCCCTTCTCCTCCCTTCTCCTCCCTTCTCCCTTCTGCTCCCTTCTCCTCCCTTCTCCCTTCTCCCTTCTCCCTTCTCCTCCTTTCTCCTCCATCCCCTCTGCTTTCTCCCTTCTCTTGCCTTCTCTTCTCCCCCCCAGGTCTATGACACGAACCTCTTTGGAGCTTTGACGTTGTCCCAGGCAGTGTTCCCCTACATGCACAAGCACAAGGACTCAACATCCCTACTAACCTCCTCCGTCCCCCTCCCCCTACCTCCTCCAGGTGTATGATACAAACCTGTTCGGAGCATTGGCGTTGTCTTAGGCCGTGTTCCCCTACATGCACAATTGCAGGAACTCCAACACCCCTCCTACACTCCCCCGTCCTCCCCATCCTTCTCTCCCTTCTCCCTCCCTCTCCCTCCTCCAGGTGTATGACACGAACCTGTTTGGAGCATTGGCGTTGTCCCAGGCCGTGTTCCCCTACATGCACAAGCAGAAGAGCGGGCGAATTATCAACGTTTCCAGTGTTGCTGGTTACACTTACAGGTGAGGTAGTTACACTCGCAGGTGAGGTGGTATGAATGCACAAATAATCAACGAATCCAGCTTTGCTGGTTACAATGAAACCCGTGGGTGACTTTTGAGTCGACTCAAAAATCACCTCGGATCATTAACGTATCCAGATTTGCTGGCTAAAATGAAACCCCTCTGGGGATTACCCAGGCACCTCAGACTCTCCCGCACATCTCTCATACCCTCTCCCCCCGCTCTGCATGTCTAGAACAGGCCCTTTGTGGGGAAGTACAGAACCAGCAAGGCGGCGTTCAATGCGGTTACCAACTGCATGCGCATGGAAATGAAACCAATGACGATCTCTGAGCTGCCGAAATTACAATATCCCCCTCCCCCTTCCTTACGTTCTCCCCTCTCTCCTTACGTTCTCCCCCTCTCTCCTTACGTTCTCCCCCCCCTCTCCTTACGTTCTCCCCCCCCTCTCCTTACGTTCTCCCCCCACTCTCCTTACGTTCTGCCGAAATTACAGTATCCCCACCCCCCCCTCCTTACTCCCTCTCCCCCCTCTCCCCACCTCTTCCACTGCATGTCTTGAGCAGGCCCTTTGTGGGAACGTATGCCAGCAGCAAGGCGGCGTTCAATTCAACTACCAACCAACTGCACGCGCGTGGAATTAAAACCCCTGGCGATATTTGAGCTGCCTAGAAAACCATCCCCCTCTCATCTCCCCTTCCTTACTCCCTCCCTCCCCCCACCCCACATCTCCCACTCTTCCGCTGCATGTCTTGAGCAGGCCATTCGTGGGGACGTATGGCAGCAGCAAGGCGGCTCTGAATGCAATCACCAGCTGCATGCGCGTGGAAATGAAACCCCTGGCGATCCTTGAGGCGCCTGGAAAAGCTCCCCTTTCCCAACCCTTCTCCCGCTACCCGCTGGCTGCATCTTGTGAGCAGGCCCTTTGTAGGGATGCATGGCAGCAGTAAGGCAGCATTTTTGAGGCGCCTCAAAAGCAGGCCCTGTGTGGGGATGTACGCCGCAGCAAGGCAGCATTTTTTAGGCGCCTCAAAAGCAGGCCCTTTGTGGGGACGTATGGCAGCAGCAAGGCAGCACTCAACGCGGTTACCAGCTCCAGGAGCTTAAGAGAACCCCCCCCGACCCCCACACTCCACTTCATCCCCCTCACCCCATTCCACCTTTCATTTCAAGAGCAGGCCATTCGTGGGGACGTACGGCAGCAGCAAGGCGGCTCTGAATGCAATCACCAGCTGCATGCGCGTGGAAATGAAACCCCTGGGGATCGGCGTTGTGCTTGTAACACCCGGTTTCATCCGCACCAACATTTTCAGGTGAGGAAGCTGCAGGGAAGGGCCGAGCAGAATTGCGCTATGTTTGAGCTCCTCAAAGATTGAACCATCTGGGGAAAAGAAACCCTGGGGATTGGAGTTGTGCTTGTAACACCCGGTTACATCCGCACCAACATTTTCAGGTGCTGTTGCTTAAGCTACCTCAGCGATTAAAAAGAGAATTATCGATGAGGCATTGTCCACATAGCACCCAATTATATGCGTGAACTCAATGTCCTCTCCTCCACTCCCCCCTTCCCCCAACCCTCCCTCCCCCCTTCTTCCCCGATTGATTCCCTCGCTGTAGTGAGAATTTCACGCTCATTTTTTAGCTCAAGACTTTAGGCGCCCCAGAATCAGTGACTCCTTGCGCAAACATTATGTTTCCCCATCTGTCTCCCCATCCCATTGATGCTCTGGTGGCATCAAGGATTCCACATTCCTGTCCTCACACCAACGGCCCCAGTCATTCGCGTCTTATTTCGGTCCCACGAGTCTTTCTTTTGTCTTTTTATTACCCAAAACCACCGCCTCTCATGCAGGAAGAATACCCCCTCCACATCCCTATCCTCCCACGATCAATCACGGTCGCTCCATTTGCTCCCATTCCCATTTTCTCATTTTCTGTCCTCCCATTTGTCTTCTCGCTCCCTCCCCTACCACCCCGATCCCTCATACAGCAAGAATGTCTCTCACATTCCTACCCTCCCATCATCAAGCCCGTTTAAAGCCATGGAAGTTAATATCCGCGAATCCTACGCGAAGCGGGCCGAGAACCTATCCTTTCCGCCCGCGTCTGAGCTGGCAAAACGCATCGCTGATGCGGCACTCAGCCCAAATCCTCCTATCAGGATTTTGTTCGGAACGAGTGCGCTTCCTGCTGTACTTGCAGGGGCGATGCCTTTGTGGCTTCAAGATTTTGTGTATTCGAGGCTGTTTGGCAGTGGGAAAAATCTGTAGACTGATTGCCGTGTCAATGTGTTTATCCAAGTAGTTTTGGTAACTGAAGTTGCACATTTCCAATTTCCAAAGCTTTAAGAAACATATTTTCATATTTGGTAGTGAGCATTGTTTGCACCTTGCGTTCAGCGTTTTGCTTGTATGGGGCGAGCGCAAAGCAGCGATCTTTCACAAGAGCAACGACTTTCACGACTTGTGGAAGACCGCGTCAGTCCAACTTCCTACACTTGCGCTCTGTTCCACGACAGCAGGAGCACGTCAGCAGCATTTACACTACAGCATCGGCTCTCGGAATCCGCGACAGCAAGGGGGTACAGTAACCCCCACCCACACTTCCGTTTGGTCCACACTGGTGGAAATGTTGTCTCTGGCACGGCTCTCGATTTGTTTTGGGACACCCTTCCCAAAACGGGTTGCGACGGACCTTCAACCCGCCACTCAGTGTGCCAACGCGCGAGTGTACACAAGGAATTACAAGGTGTTAATTCATTTCTTGTCTGAGATGCACTGTAATGGCTATGACGAACACTGTATTTTTAGAACAAACCGCGTATGGTGTGAACGGGGCTCAGATGTTCAGCTGGGCAAACCCCATACTGTACGCGGAGCGGACATGGGTCAGCAGAAACTTTTGTACAGAGGATTCTGATGTTGAGCCAAGTTTCTTCAAGGTTTGTTATCGTACGTCTCAAAACCCATTTCGCAAATACAGCAACCAGGCAGGTCACGCCCACGTTCTTCCAGTGGCTAATTCAGTGCGATCCAGTCGGCTTCCACACGGTATCGATTTCCATGACGTCGCGCTTTGAAATGCACACATCCGATCCGAACCTACGAACAAATTGGCACAACAGCTTTTCACCAATTCACCAGAAATGTTCCCTCTTCATTTTTCATAGCAGCACAGCTACCTTTCACTCCAAGTCCAAACTCTCCTTCAGCTAAACCCAGGAACCAGCAAGATAGTAGCCAGTCATTTCCGCCACGAGAAACAGAACCATGGACCCTTTGAGGTGCCTGCTAGCGATTTTACTTGGGGTATCAATCAGATCGTCGCTTGTTCTTTCCAATTCGCTCAGCTTAATGGTAAGTCCGACATTTTTTCTAAAACGTAACAAAAAAATTACAACAAAACGTCAATTTTCATCTCTGTTCAATGCCTTTACAACCCAATTCTGTTCCAGGACGACGAGAGCCCCAGCACCACACTTAAACGAAGCCGAGTTGACATCGCCATTGGAAATGCGATATTCCATCTAGAAGGCGCCTCCCGTGAAGTCAACGTTGACTCCGGACCGGATCCACAGGAAACTGGCGATGTGTCATCAGATTTACCCTCGAGAACTTCGCCGAAACAAGCGGAGGAGCCACAAATCGACGGGAGATTCTTCGAGGCGGGCGGTTTTGGTTCCTGTGGCATTTCAGATGTTCCCGACGACACCGAATGCGTTGCGGATCTCGCGGCATTCCCTGAGCTGCATGCGCGCAGCGGGACCCGCACGATGCGCCGGCTGGCGTGCCTGGCGCACAGGTATCTGCGCCCGTGGATGGGGATTCCCGGGGTGAAGCGGGGGATGGGCGCCGGGGGAATGATCAGCCCGCAAATTCTTCACCGCATGGGTCACATGACCAGCGTGAGTGCATCTTGTCGCAATGCTCGGATCTGGAAACATATCTCCATTTTTTAGTGGAAGTTGCTTCAGTGGAAAGAAGGAAAGAAACAAATCACGGAATAAAATTGGAGATATCTCCCATCCAGTTTATTTAGGCCTGAAAAAACGCCTTGATTGAGCATTTTTTCCCTCCTCTCATCATGCCACCTAAGCCAATATAGTGTTTCAGGTGCTCCTAGTACTCGGGCTCCCCCTCATCCCACCCTGCATATTTTATTCCCCATCCAAAACAGTGCACAATAATTTGTTAAATAAGCATTTTCTTCCCCCCTCCCTTTCCCTCCTGCACCATGAACATCACTCCTCTTCTTCTGCAGCTCCCCTTCCTCCCGCCTTGCCAAAATAGAGCATGATGATCAATGGATGATTTATCATTTTCTCTCTCTCCCCCTCCTCCCCTCTTCCCCCCCCCTTCCTCCCCCCCCCCCCCCCCCCCCCCCCCCCCCCCATCCATCCCTGCACCACCAACACCAACACCACAGGTGCTCTCTTGCTGCGGCCACGTGCGGATCGTGAAAGGCAAGATTTACTTCCGTTTCGGTGGCTTCGAGTTTGACTGGTTCAAGATGCGCCGCTTCCTCTTCTCAATCATCATGATCAAAGAAGCGATCGCACGCTACAGCCTCCACTCCCTCACCGCCGAATTCTTCATCAACACATGCGACGCGCACATCAGCAAGGCCTCATCTGTCGCAAACCGCCGCGCCGGCCTTCCGATTTTCAGCACGCACGGTTCAATTGGGAGCATAGACATTCTTTACCCGGACCCGGTGGATCTAAGTGAAACCTACTTCCGCCGGAGCGAGGCGGATCAGGTGCCGTGGCAGCAGAAGCAGAGCCGTGCCGTGTTCCGCGGCACAATGACCAACTTCCACCTGTTTTACGACCGCCAATGGCGCCCCAGCCCGCGAATGCGCCTCCACCGCATGTCAGACGTGCGGCCAGATTTGTTAGACGCGAGATTGGTCAAGGGCATCGACCCTGTTTTCTTAGACGAGCTGCGAGGCGATGGTATAAAGATGGGAGG
>CANIUD010000649.1:2257500-2555000 GCA_947470075.1 Closterium sp. Yama58-4
CCGGCTGTAGTAGCGCACCTTCCCCTAGCCCAAGGCAGTCAATGCCTTCGGGCAGGCTCACACACCTCTGCATTTTCTGGTCTCGGATTACCTCATAGCCCAATTATTGCTTTGCATGTAAACTATGCAGTCTAATAAAAGTTTATCACTTGTCATTTCAGGACTTTTGGCCAAACTACAGCAACAATTGATGAAAGTAATTCGCCACGTGCGTGCACCATCGACAATCGAGACATACCAACCCTATTGGCAAAGATTTCGCACCTTCTGTACCCAAGTTAAGCTCGAGTTCCTACCGGCAACCGACCTGACACTAGCACTGTATCTCATCCATGCGCTCAACAACAAGGCAACCCTTTCAGCCATCAACCTCACATGTTCGGCAGTAGCCTTTGCCCACCGCATGACGGGCGAAGCCTCCCCTACTGTCGGACCATTCACCCTGCAAGTGCGGGAGTTCGCCAAGAGACATGGCCCTCGGCCTACAAGGACCAAAGAACCTCTATCTCTCCACCAAGTGCACGACATGGCCCGTCCCTTCCTCGAGTCATCAGTACCGGCGGAATATCAGAAAAGATTGATTCCTCTTCTCATGTTTTCGGCATTCTTGCGCTACTCTGACCTCGTATCGCTCCAATGGAATGACATACAGTTTGAGGAGAAGGCAATGTGGCTGGTCATTCCTCACTCCAAGACAGACCAGGAGGGGAGGGGTGTTTGGATCCCAGTGGCGGCAATTTCAGCCCCATACTGCCCGGCCAGGTGCATGCGCAAATTCATACGCATCGCGGGCCTCACAAAGGTGCCAAATGGACCGCTGATACGGGTTTTTCCAAAGAACTCGCAAGCTACACTGGACGACAAATCGCCGTCCTACGTCACGATCAGAAATTGGTGTCTTGCAGCCGGTAGGCAGGCTGGACTCGATGTCGCGCACATCGGAACCCACTCATTCCGCAAAGGCGCAGCCACTGTGGCAGCAAGCCTTGGCGTTCCTGACCGGATCTTCAAACGAATGGGCAGATGGCGCAGCGACAGCGCGAAAGAGATGTACGTTACAATCGCGCAAGATCAGCTCATCTCCCTCTCAACGCAGCTGCAGGACCCTTCAACGGCCCCCTCACCCACCACGCATCAACTATCAATCGAACGGCATCGCCAGCCCCGACTGCACCTGCCTCAACGCTGCCTTTGCCAAATGGACTAAATACACTTTCACAATATAATATTTTTTGAAAGTGTAATAACATGTAACACTTTCTAAAATTTTGTATTGTGAAAAGGGGTACGTGGCCAGCACAGCAAAGGTAGCGCCGAAGCGCTATTCACACTCTTTTGCCTACAAAGAGGGACGTGGGGACATTCATCCCCACCCACGTTTTCATTTCCGAAATTGTAGTTCTAGTTTCCCACCCACCCACCCATTTATGTATGCTGTTAGGTAGGCCTATATGAGACGAGAACGATGTACTACTACTACAAATGAAATGACAACGCTGCCTTTGCCAAATGAAATGACAACGCTGCCTTTGCCAAATGGACTAAGTACACTTTCACAATTTTTTTTATAATCATGCCTTACATAAATGTCTAACGAAAGTTCACGCACTTATGCATCCCTGTTCGTACTGTGTTGGCAGGATTCGACCTGCGGGCAGCCGAACTTGAGCTGAAAAAAATCTGTCACATCATGAGGACGCACCACGAGGACGAGGACTTTTACCAGGCGCTGACGAACATGCTGAGGTCACGCGACTGGCCGCGAACTTACCCCAACATCATGACCCTGTGGCAGGCGTTGGGCGCCCTGCCACTCAGCACCGTCGAATGCGAACGTGGATTTTCACGCCAGAACATCATTAAGAGCTGGCAGCGCACGACTCTCAACGACACGCGCCTCACCGAGCTCATGAGCATCCACATGCTCGACTACAACGTGGAGTGGCCAGATGTCGTAGACATCTGGCGCAAGCAGAAGATGAGGCGGCCGACAAAATCACCTGCACCCTTCCAACCAGCCAACGACAAGGGCAAGCCAGCGGCCAGTTCGGACGACGAACGGGAGGCTGACGTGGCAGACGATGAGTGAGCCTGTAGCAGTAGTGGGTCATTGTGTACAACGTTCATAAGAAATTTAAATATTCAACATTTCTTGCAACGCAACAGCAATAACAAACAATGCGTACACATCAGGGTTAATGACAACAACTACTCTGATGTGCCAGGGTTTTCATCCTGACAGATTGTGTTACACTGACATCTAAGAGAAAGGCTCGCCAAACACTCTGGAATTCAATGTTATGCAAAAAACGCCTATGGAAACCAGTGTACTCTAAAACGAAAAAAAAAACCTCGGGGCTAAACCCACCTTGCGGCCAATTTGCCCGTGCTGCTGTGCAGGCAAAGAGTTGGGGTCAACAACGCTGACCTCAAGCGCATGCGCCTCCCCCTCTCTCAGTCTTCGAACCGCCACAAAGATCCTCTTTCCCAAAAGTAATGAATTATCCTGTATAGTCACAATCACCCCCCAACCCCTTAGCTATCTTCATGAACTCATGGAGTGTAACGTTTTTTTAGTAAAAGTATCGCTTAGAGTGATGTCTCAGTATAAAGCTCCGTTGAGCAAAAAGGTACAGCATAGAGGTAATGTCTAAACCTACAGTACAGATCTATTGTTATTTTTTTTACTTACAAATTATTTCTTCTCATGTACCAGCTCAGCTCAGGCATTCAGAACTTCCGCTGTAGGGCATTCTCAAGGGCATTCAAGTCTAGTCTCTTAAAGCGACGGGTCACTTTTGGCAAAGGAACAGTGCTGACGTCAGCACTGCGCGAAATTGGCTCAGTGGTGCGATACAAAAGGAGTTGAACAGGCCGTGACGAAAAAAACGAAATGAGTGCGAAATTCGTAGTGGGGAAGGAAGGCACACTTACCAAGGGACAAACGCGCGCAAGGGGAAGGGATTGGGGGGAGTCTGAGACTCCACTTGTGAAGTCACTAGACGCGGATCGGCACGGCTCTGCGGCACCGTTTCTTCCTCGTCATCCTCACATACAAGCCTAATGGGGTCCGGCCGACGACGCATGAGCGCACGAGAGCGTGGCCTGCCACGCAACGGGAAGCAAGGGACATGTTTTGGCTGCAATATTACTCACAAGCTTCCCCCATCCAGCTAGTTGCATAGATAATCCCTAGAAGTGCATGCAAAGCGTGATTTCAAACATGATACATACCTTATTGGTCCGCCAGATCGGGTCTTCCTCGACGCGGTGCTTCGATTTTCGTGACCGTTTGTCATTTTCCTCCTGGTGTTTCATTTCGGGAGAGAACGGAGGCGGTGAAGGGATAATTGGATGAGCTCGAAAAGAAGGAAGGGTGAATGGGCATGGATGGCCAAAAGGACAGCAATGGGAAGGAGAGGCAGGCCCATCTGCAGGGAAGTGAGAAGATGGAGGGCAGGTAAGTGTGAAGGGGCATGGATGGCCAAATTGACGCAGGTGGAAGGGAGGGAGGGCAGTCCCCCCGACAGGATAGTGAAATCTGGCTTGGGAGGGATACGCACAAGAGGGAAATACGGCATCAGGCTAGAGAGTGGGGAATACGTGTGAGATGGGGATAAGGGAGATAGGGAGGTAACTGCAAGCGCTCATACCAGGAAGGCAATAGCACAGCAACCAACTAAAAGGTTGACTGCACAGGCAATAGGGGTGGTAGGCACGAGGAGCAGTGTGCATGCGTCCGCAGCACTAGCGAGAGGGGGTATTAGTGGGCAAGGGGACTAGGAGATATCCATGAATGTTGCAGCTTGCGAGTGCCGGAGGTGACGTGCGTGGAGAGCCTGCGAAATATAGGGTGAGATAAACCTTTATAGGATGAGGGAAAGGACGAGGGTTGTGAAAGTGAGGGAACGTATGCGTGAGGGGCAGGGTGGGGACGAGAGGATAGTTTGGAGGGCGGTAAAGGGAGGTGGCAATGAGTGTTGGGAGGCCGCAACGAGTGAAGGGAAGTGGCAATGTGTGAAGAGAGGCGGAAAAGTGTGTAGGGAGGCGGAAATGAGTGAAGGGAGGCGGAAAGGAGTGAAGGGAGGCGGAAAGGAGTGAAGGGAGGCGGAAAGGAGTGAAGGGAGGCGGAAATGCGTGAAGGAAGGTGGAAACGAGTGAAGGGAGACGAAAATGAGTGATGGGAGGCGGAGACGAGTGAAGTGTTGCGGAAACGAGTGTAGGGAGGCGCTAATGAGTGACGGGATGTGCAAACGTGTGAGTGGAGGCGGAAATGAAGGGAGACAAACATGAATGAGTGGGGGGACGCGGATTTGAGTGATGGGAGGCTTGAATGAGTGAAGGGAGGCGGACATGAGTGATGGGTGGCGGAAATGAGATAAGGGAGGCTGGTAGCGTGCGGGGATGCGCAAACGAGTAAGGGAGGGAGAAATGAGAGAAGGGAGGCGGAATCGAGTGAAGGAAGGCGAAAATGAGGGAAGGGAGGCGGACATGAGTGATGGGTGGCGGAAATGAGATAAGGGAGGCGGATAAGCGTGCGGGGATGCGCAAACGAGTAAGGGAGGGGGAAATGAGCGAGGGGAGGCGGAATCTAGTGAATTGAGGCGAAAGTGAGTGATGGGAGGCGGGCATGAGTGATGGGTGGCGGAAATGAGATAAGGGAGGCGGATAAGCGAGCGGGGATGCGCAAACGAGTAAGGGAGGGAGAAATGAGAGAAGGGAGGCGGAATTGAGTGAAGGGAGGAGAAAATGAGGGAAGGGAGGCGGACATGAGTGATGGGTGGCGGAAATGAGATAAGGGAGGCGGATAAGCGTGCGGGGATGCGCAAACGAGTAAGGGAGGGGGAAATGAGCGAGGGGAGGCGGAATCAAGTGAATTGAGGCGAAAGTGAGTGGAGGGAGGCGGGCATGAGTGATGGGTGGCGGAAATGAGATAAGGGAGGCGGATACGCGTGCGGGGATGCGCAAACGAGTAAGGGAGGGGGACATGAGCGAAGGGAGGCGGAATCGAGTAATGGGAGGCGAAAATGAGTGAAGGGAGGAGGACATGAGTGATGGATGGCGGAAACCAGATAAGGGAGGCGGATAAGCGTGCGGGGTTGCGCAAACGAGTAAGGGAGGGGGAAATGAGCGATGGGATGCGGAATCGAGTGAAGGGAGGCGAAAATGAGTGAAGGGAGGCGGGCATGAGTGATGGGTGGCGGAAATGAGATAAGGGAGGCGGATAAGCGTGCGGGGATACGCAAACGAGTAAGGGAGGGGGACATGAGCGAAGGGAGGCGGAATCGCGTGATGGGAGGCGAAAATAAGTGAAGGGAGGCGAACATGAGTGATGGATGGCGGAAATGAGATAAGGGAGGCGGATAAGCGTGCGGGGATGCGCAAACGAGTAAGGGAGGGGGACATGAGCGAAGGGAGGCGGAATCGAGTGATTGGTGGCGGAAATGTGTGATGGGAGGTGGAAATGAGTGATGGGTGGCAGTGACGAGTGAAGGAAGGCGGAAACGAGTGGAGGGGGGCGAAAATGAGTGAAAGGAGGCGGATACGAATGTTGGGAGGCGGAAACGAGTGAAGGGAGGCGGAAACAAGTGGAGGGAGGCGAAAACGAGCGTAGGGAGGCGCTATTGAGTACTGGGATGTGCACCCGAGCGAATGGAGGCGGATATGAAGGGAGGGCGGCATACATGAGTGAAGGCAGGCGGAATTGACTGTTGGGAGGCTCGAATGAACGAGGGGAGGCGAAAACGAGTGAGCGGAGCCAGAAACTCGTGACGGGACTTGGAAATGAGTGTTGGGAGGTGGAAGCGAGTGGTGGGAGGCGGAAATGGGCATAAAACACGGCTGTCTTGTCGCGTGCTATGTGGGCGGAATACGGACGTCGTGAAATTTGGAAACCGTGTCGCATGGGATATGCTGGGCGTGTGGCGAAGCTGAGTGTGTGTTATAAGGTGTAGGAACAAGCCACCGCGATGCGGCTTAGAGTGAGATAGGAGAGTGAGTTGTTCTTCATCTACGAAAAATAGCTGTGTACAATTCTGTGTCGGCCTGCCTACTATTCTTGACGAGTGTAACCCTAAACCTGCCTGCGAGGGGAAGCGAATGAGTTCACTTTTGTTCAAAGGTTTTTTATTGTCCGTAGGAGCGGGGTGCAAGCCACATCTACTTGCGGAAGTTCTCCCCCAAACTGGGGAGGTCCGTGTGCCCCCCAACTCCTGCAGTACAATACATGGTTACCAGGGGTTCAAAAAAAAAACTTCTGAACCAACCATGCCAAAAGTGCACCGTCGCTTTAAAGATCCCAAGGGCATTCTCCCAGCCCAATTGTATCAATTTTGGGTCTGGCAGAGCTGCCCCTCACAGTGAGTCAGTACTTCATGCGCCCCTCATACGGCACGAGGCTGCCCTCCACCACCTCCACGCGCTCCATCCTCACACCCAGCTCCCGCGCCACTCTCTGCACCACAAACTCCTCTCGCTCCTCACACACCGACACCACCACGCCGCGCCGCCCCAGCCGCCCCGTGCGGCCGGCGCGGTGCGCATAGTGAGCGGGCGAGGCCGGCAGCTCAAGGTTCACGACGAGGTCGCAAACGACCACGTCCAGCCCGCGCGCACCCACTTCCGTTGCCAGAAGTACACGCACACCGCCGTCCCTGATGGCATCGGGAGTTGAGGGTTGAGAGCATTCGGTAGGGGCGATGGGAGGGGGAAAGAGAGGGGCGAAGGGGGGGGGGAAAGAGAGGGGCGAATGAGTGCAGGAGAGGCAACGTGGAGGGCAGCTCAATGTTCACGACGAGGTTGCAGTCAACCACGTCCAGCCCGCGCGCACCCACCTCTGTTGCCAGCAGCACACGCACCCCGCCGTCCCTGACGGCATCGAGAGTCGAGAGTTGAGAGCATTTCGTAGGGGCGAAAGGAGGGGGAAAGAGAGGGGCGAATGGGTGCAGGAGAGGCTCAACATGGAGGGCAGCTCAATGTTGACCACGAGGTCGCAGTCGACCACGTCCAGCCCACACAAGGGCACCTTGCCGTCCCTGCCAGCATGGTGAGCCGAAGGTATTTGGGAGGGGAGAAGAGAGGGGAGAATGAGTGCAGGGAGGCAACACGAGTTCAGCTGGAGGTTGACACAGGAAATGTAATAATTTCGGCAAGCGAAGTAAACGAGTGAGGGCAGGCAGGCGGCAAGAGGAGGGACGGAAGCGAGAGCGTGGAAGGTGAATGCGTTGATATGCATCCCATGTAGAAGGGCAGGTTTTGGTCCAGCTCTGCACAGCACAGCTCTGCACGGCACAGACAATGCCCAGCATTGCAGCAGAAGGAGGGCGGCACCTGAAGGGGGGAGGCACCTGAAGGGGGGCGGCACCTGAAGGGGGGCGGCACCTGAAGGGGGGCGGCACCTGAAGGGGGGCGGCACCTGAAGGGGGGCGGCACCTGAAGGAGGGCGGCACCTGAAGGGGGGCGGCACCTGAATGCGGGCGGCACGTGAGGGCCGTGGCACCTGAAGGAGGACATGATGTTGGTGCGGGCGAGCTTGGAGATGGTGCCATGCAGCGCAGCAGCGGACAGCCCTCTTGCTTCCAGCTTGTGCTGCACGTCCACCAGGCGGCGCCCAAAGTTCATGAACACCATCGCTGACCGCGCTGAGAGCGCATGTACGCAGCGCCGCACGATGTCCACGTGATGCCGCCTGTTCACCACTATGTAGCTGTGAAGGGGGTGGGGAGTGGGAGGGGAATGGGAGCGGCGGCCAAAGTTCATGAACACCATGGCTGACCGCGTCTGAAACGCATGCACACAGCGCCGCACCACGTCCACGTGATGCCGCCTGTTCACCACTATGTAGTTGTGAAGGGGGGGGGAGTGGGGGGGTATGATGGGGGGAGGTGAAACAGGGGCAGAAGTGTCGAGCATGAGACGATGGGAGGTGAAAAAGGGTTGAAGTGGAGTGGGGGACGGAGCTGGGGCAGCGATGCAGTTCTCTTGAGTAGACCCGTAAGACACCACGGCGAACCACAAGTGGACGTGCAGCAGATGTGAATGTGTGACACTTGGAAGAAGCAGCTGTGACGCGAGGCCACTCACCAGTGCTCTCCGCCGCTCACCAGTGCTCTCCGCCGCTCACCAGTGCTCTACACCGCTCAATAGTGCTCTGCAACGCTCACCAGTGCTCTACACCGCTCACCAGTGCTCTACACCGCTCACCAGTGCTCTACACCGCTCACCAGTGCTCTACACCGCTCACCAGTGCTCTGCACCGCTCACCAGTGCTCTACACCGCTCACCAGTGCTCTACACCGCTCAGCAGTGCTCTGCACCGCTCAGCAGTGCTCTCCACCGCTCACCAGTGCTCTCCACCGCTCACCAGTGCTCTCCGCCGCTCACCAGTGCTCTACACCGCTCAATAGTGCTCTACACCGCTCACCAGTGCTCTACACCGCTCACCAGTGCTCTGCACCGCTCACCAGTGCTCTGCACCGCTCACCAGTGCTCTACACCGCTCAGCAGTGCTCTGCACCGCTCAGCAGTGCTCTCCACCGCTCACCAGTGCTCTCCACCGCTCACCAGTGCTCTCCACCGCTCACCAGTGCTCTCCACCGCTCACCAGTGCTCTCCACCGCTCACCAGTGCTCTCCACCGCTCACCAGTGCTCTCCACCGCTCACCAGTGCTCTCCACCGCTCACCAGTGCTCTCCACCGCTCACCAGTGCTCTCCACCGCTCACCAATGCTCTCCACCGCTCACCAGTGCTCTCCACCGCTCACCAGTGCTCGAGGTTGGGCGGCAGGCTGTCCCTCAGCGCCACCAGTGGCGCCTCCTCACTGCCTCGCCCCAGCAATGCCAGCACCCCTCCTGCCTGCACTGGAGGCGGAATCACAAGTGCCCCGTGCACGGCTGATGCTGCAGCAGCAGCAGCAGGAACAGGAAGCAAGTCACTGGCAGGCGAGGTTCTGTTTGCCACACTGGCAGCAGCGGCAGCAGCAGAGCGGGCGTCGATGAGCTGCATGGCGTGCTGCTGGACGAGCAGCGGGTGCGAGCCCCACTTGCAGGCCGCCTCCAGCACGGGTCGTGGCACCGTGGCTGACACCATCACCAGCTGCCTCTCCGCCCTGCTGCTGCCCGCTGGTGATGCGGCAGTGGTGGTGCTGGCAGTGGTGGTGGGTGTCTGCTGGTGAAGGGATCTGGTCAAAGGCAAGGAAGGAGGAGATGGAATGGGAGAAGAATGAGACGCATGTTTGGAATCTGTTGTCACTCAACCTGATCACTTGCAGGCGGCCTCCAGCACGGGTCGTGGCACCGTAGCCGACACTGTTGGTCCTCCGCCCCTCCGCCCTAATGCGGCCCCCTGGTGGGTGCGCACTGCTGGGTGCTCTGGTGCTGCTGGCAGTGGTGGTGAAGGGATCTGGAGAGAGAGCGGCACGAGAAGCAGGGGAGGTGGCGATGGAATGAGATGAGGAGGAGACACATGGATGAGGTGCTTGTAAGGGATAAGTCATGTGCTGGGCCGCCAGGAGGAATCTGCTGTCACTCGCTCCATGCCCCCCATCACTCGCTCCATGCCCCCCATCACTCGCTTCACCCACCCACTCAACAACAACTCCCCACCCACTCACTTGCAAGCATCTCCCCACAAACTCACTTTCGCCGTCCAACATGGTCAAGAATGTCAAGCCTAAAGCGGTGTGACAGCAGCATGTCCGCCTCGTCCAGCACCAGCCAGCCACCGGCACGCGTGCCACTCACCTGCAGTAGCCATTCCACTTGTGGTGCCTCGCCTCACCCCCCCACTCACTTTCGCCTTCCCACGTGGTCCATAATCCTCAGCATATCCATGCGGAAGCGGTGGGAGAGCAGCATGCCAGCCTCGTCCAGCACCAGCCACCTCACTTGCGGTGCCCCCCCCCACTCACGAGCATGCAGGCAGCTCCCCACCCACCCACTTACTTGCGCCGCCCCACATGATCAAGGATGCGCAGCATATCCATGCGGAAGCGGTGCGAGAGCAGCATGTCAGCCTCGTCCAGCACCAGCCATGGCAGCAATGCCAACCCCAACCAACTCATCCGCAGCACCCCACTCACTTTCGCCGTCCCACATGGTCGAGAATGCGCAGCATGTCCATCCTGAACCGGTGGGACAGCAGCATGTCGGCCTCGTCCAGCACCAGCCAGCGGCACGAGTGGGTCGCCAGCCGCCCCGCGCGGCTGCTCTCTGCGATGCGCCCCGGCGTGCCCACCACGATGGAAGGTCGGTGCTTCTTCAACGCCTCCTCCTGCCGGTGGGGGTTCGCCCCTCCGATCAGCTGCTGCACACAGCGCTGCAAAGTGGGACGAGCGGGGTGGGAGTGTGGTGGGTGAGGGCGAAATGTGTGAGGAGGGACACGGCGTGCCCACCACTATGGTCAATGCCTCCTCCTGCCGGTGGGGGTTCGCCCCTACGATCAGCTGCTGCACACAGCACTGTTAGTGGGGCAGGGGGCGAGGGGACGAGAAATGTTGGGGGTGAGGGGAGAAACGTGAGGAGGAGGGTTTGCCCTGCAAATCACCCACTGCACACAGTGCTGCCAGGGGTTAGGGAGTGAGGAATGGTGGGGGGCGAGGGATGGTGGGGGGCGAGGGATGGTGGGAGGCGAGGGGAAAAAGTGTGAGAAGGGACACAGAGGGAGTGGTGGATCACGGGAAGAGGATACGAGCTGCTTGCAGCATATGAGATGCTCGATGCAAACTCCACATGAGTTTTTTATGAATGCCTCGCCCTGGTGCTCCCACCCCTACTGCCTCACCTTGTGCTCCTCGCCTCACCTGTGCCCCGGCCTCCCCCTCCCCACCCACCCACCGTGCAGTGAACTCCCCCCCTGCTCCCCCCACCCACCTGTGCCCTGCCCCGCCCCCCCCCCCACTCCCTCTCTCCCACCTTTTGCTCTTCCCCACCCTCCCCCCTCCCACCCTATGCCCTTCCCCCTCCTCCCCCCTCGCACCTTATGCCCCTCCCGCCCACTCCTCCCTCCCACCGTATGCCCTCCCTCACCTTATGCTCCTCCCCCAGCACGCGTTCAGCCTCTCTCACGATCTGCATTGCCAGCTCCCGAGACGGCGCCACCACCACCGCCTCCACGCCCCCTCCGCCTCCCCCGCCCCCTCCCCCTCCGCCTGCGCGCCCCTTCTTGCCCTTCCTGCCCTTGCCGTCCCCGTCCCCCTCCCCTCCCCCAGCACCATCAGCCCCAGTGGAGTTTGCGTGGGCTTGTTGGCGGCTGAGAGGGCCCACAGAGGCGAGGATGGGCAGCAGATACGCAAGAGTCTTGCCCGACCCTGTGAACGACTGTAAGACCGCGTCCGTGCCTGGTGGGTGGGGGAGAGGAGAGGGATGGGAGTGGAGGGGAGGGAAAGGGGGGAGGGGGATGGGCAGCAGATAGGCCAGCGTCTTGCCTGACCCTGTGAACGACTGCAGCACTGCGTCCGTGCCTGGTGACGCGGGGAGGAGGCGACAGGGGGGACGGGCGTGGAGGAAAACGGGGGGGGCAGTGGGAAGGGAAGGAAGTGGTGAGAGAACGAGGCGGGGAAACAGGGCGCAGAAGGCCTTTAGTGGGGCTGTTAGGAAGTAGGGGACGGGAATGGAGGGAAGGGGAAAGGGAGGGTGCAGAAGGGGGATTGGGGGAACGGGAGGGAAGAAGAAGAGAGAGAAGGGACGTGGGGGCGGGGAGCAGGAAGCATGAATGTGGCGGGTGGGAGGGATGAGCTGATCGCAGTGCAACGGGGGAGAGTGGAGCATGTTGCGGGGATGAATGGGGTAAGGCAGAAAGGACAAGGCGAGGGAGGAGGGAAGACTAGGTTGGGGCAAGTGTGTGAAGGGAACGAGTCAAAGAAAGGGAAAGGGATGCGAGACCGGGAGGAAGCGGGGGTGGAAGGAATTAGAGGCACGGCCAGTGCGCGCGGGCTAGCAGCGGTTTCAAGGTTTAAGGGTGAGGATTCGGGGTTTAAGCTTCAGGGCAGCGCGCACCTTGCATGAGCGCGCACCTTGCATGAGCGCGCACCTTGCATGAGCGCGCACCTTGCATGAGCGCGGGCACGGCGCGTCGCTGGATGTCGGTGGGGTCGAGCAACCCCAGCGACGCCACGCGCTCCGATAGACCCGCGGGCAGCCCCAGCGAGTGGAAGCCGTCACCGCCGCCGCGCGGCTCCCAGCTCGTCTCTGACTCCGCCGCCGCCTTTCCTCCCCTCGCCGACACCGCCGACCTTCCCGCGCCGCTGTCACCGTCGCCTGCTCCAACGCGCACTGCGCGTGACTCTGCGCTTGGCTCTGCGCGCGGCTCTGCGCCTGCCGCCGAATCCGCCCGCCCAGAATCAGCCGGCGCCGTACCCGCTGGCGCACGAGGACCCGCGATTGGCGCACACGCGGGCTGCGCGCAAGGCGGAGACGCGAGACTCAGTGAGCGCGCAGGGGTGCGCGCATTGGATACCAATGTCACTCGTAGACCGAACAAGCGCGCCTCCGTGAATACCGACAGGCGCGCTGTGAGGGCGTGCGACGGCACGTGCAGCGCCATGGTCGGCGCAGCGTACGGCTTTCGTTATCAGAGCGTGCTGTGTTGTGGTGGAACCGTGTCGGTTGAGAGTGTTGAGTCTGTGGACAGCGTGAGATGAGAGGTTTTGAACAAAATATCTCCAGATGTGTAGGACGGGGATTTTGCGAATTCCGCAGCCTCACAAACAAGCACATGCGAGGAATGCGCAGTGGTTGGTCGTGGTACTTCCATTTCACAAGGGGTTGAATACGATTTTGTACAATTCTGAGGGTATTCTTGCTATCAGCGCGCCATGGATCTTGCCGCCACAGGCGTTACAGCGCCAGCGATTAGGTCGTAAGTTTTCTCAGTCCGCGACTCGCGAGGTTCTTCAGATCGCTGGCAAATGCGCATGCCATGCGCGCCTATGTTTGCAGCAGCGTTTTGCTAGTGTGAGCGTCGCGAGCGAAAGAATGGAAAAAGAGTTGAATTCTTCAACGCCTGCTCGAGCACCGCGTACGCACACGCACACAGTAGTTGAAGCATAAGACTACGCGCACTTACGCTGGCTTTCAGAATGTGGAAACCCAACTTGGTCAGTATGTCTGACGCGGCACGACCGTTGCAGCCCTTTCTCCGACGTGGCTCGCAGTGGGTGGTGGTGTGCTGACGTGGACGACGATGCGGAAAATATTTGGCAAGTCGGGCAAGGCGGCCAAGCGGGCCGAGGCAGCGAGAGGCGAGCAAGCCATCGTTACCCGAGCTATGATATAGGTCGTGCTTTGCTAACGCTAGCGATAGCCAAGCCATCCTTGTTTCGCGATGCCTCAAGGCTTCGCGAAGCGAATGTCTCGGACAACTGTCTTGCCTCCCGCGCGCCCTCGTCGCCCGGCGCAATCTGTCTGCTCGTTCCGCTCTTTCTCGCTTCTGCATTTCCTCCTCTCCGCGTATCTTGCTCTCAAGCCTCTGCCTCCCACGCCCTTCCTCCTCCCGGTGTTGCCTTTCTCCTTAACACCACCCTTCCCCCCTCTCCTCTCAGCCGCCCCCATCCATGCCGCCTGTGAGCGGTTTTCCCGGGCGGACATGCTAACCGCGACGAACCACTGGGCACCGCAGGTGCACCTGGGCGACGACGGGTACCGCGACCTGTTCAGGGGCGTGGACCCGCGCGATGGCGCCACCCCGTGGCTCCTCAAGCGCTGCCGCTTCCGGGAATTCGAAGAGTTCCAAGCGGAGGTGGGAAGGGCGGGAGTGTGGGGGAATGGGAGGGAAGAGTGTGGTGTTGGAGAGTGGAGAGAGGAGGAGTGATGGGGAGGGGCGAAAGATGCAAAGGTGAAAGTGAGGGGAGGAGAACGAAGGAAATTCAGGTTTATATTCTGCTAAGCTATTTAGAAGATTAACTATCGGATGTTGCTGGTTCAGCCACAGACCCCACGCTCTCACTCACACATTTCCCATGGATGTTATGTTGCTCTGCATGGTGGTCTCGCCCTCCACGGGCAGCCCGTCTGCATGGTGATACTGCCACACCGACCCAAGGAGGGTTGGTTCACCCACCACGCCCTATCCTTCTCCTCAAAGCAGGTTCCTCAGTGGGGCAGCGGCACACAAGTAGGTCGCCGTGGAGCAAAGGCAGGCGGAGGAAGAAAGAACACTTGTGGACCACCGCTCGTCTTACCCTCTCCCTCCCCTGCCTCCCTCCCACCCACTGCCTGCCCTGCCGTCCCCCAGGTGGCGGAGATGGGCAACAAGAACCACCCCCACCTGGTGCGCCTGCTGGGGTACTGCGATGAGCAAGACAGGCAGGGGCGGTGGGTGCAGGTGCTGGTGTATGAGTTCATGACTGGCGGCAGCCTGCTCGACAAGTTTGGACCGCATGGTGAGGCATGCCGCATCACTCACCTGTCTTTCTGATCGAGCCCATGTCGTTGCGAGTGCAGTTATCATGCCAACTCCACTCAAGGAGGTGCTTGCAGGTTCTTCCTCGCCCCCGCCCTTGCCCTTGCCCTTGCCCTAGCCCTCGTCCTTGTATTTGCCTCTGCTAGGTCTGCTTGCACAGCATCTGTCCATCACAGCATCTGCCCATCGCATGCTGCTTATTCCGTTACGTTGGTCCATTCTACCTTGCACCGTATTCTTTCTCTTCCTCGCAGGTTGCGTCGGCATGCCGTTGACCTTGCAGCAGCGCCTGGACATTCTGATAAGAGTGGCGCGCGGGCTGGAGTATCTGCACAGCTTTGGCATCGTGCATCGCTGTCTTAGTCTCAAAAACATTTTACTGGATGGCAGCATGCAGGTGAGTGTGCTGTGAGTGGGGGCGCAAAACACAAACACGCTGCAGATTCTTGTCATGTGGAGCAACATTCCCTCCCTCCTCCCGCCCGCCCACGCCACGCGAGGCTCTCCCGCCCGCGCCGCACGTCAATGCGCCGCACTTTTCCAACACAACACCACGCCAGGCGAAGATTGCAGGGTTTGAGTATGTGAGGCGCAGCGCTGCAGCGAGTGGCGAGGAGGACGTGGTGGTGGGCGAGGTCGAATACGTGGACCCGCACCTGCTGCTCACAGAGCGCCCCACACCCACCAATGACCTCTACAGGTGCCAACCCAATCTCTTTCCCCTATTCCGCCCATTCCCCTCAGTCGGCCTCCCATTCTCCTCAAGCCGCCCATCTTTGTGCAACATACGCCACACACTTCATTTATGCTTTTGAAATTTCGCTGGCGTACAATGTTATGGTGCCTGACGATTTCATCCCACAGCTCCTCCATCCCATATCGACTCACCTTCTGGTTACCGACTCAGCATCTGGTTACCGACTCACCATTTGGTTACCAACTAACCATCTGGTTACCAACTAACCATCTGGTTACCAACTCACCATCTGGTTACCGACTCAGCATCTGGTTACCGACTCACCATCTGGTTACCAACTCACCATCTGGTTACCAACTAACCATCTGGTTACCAACTCACCATCTGGTTACCGACTCAGCATCTGGTTACCGACTCACCATCTGGTTACCAACTCACCATCTGGTTACCAACTAACCATCTGGTTACCAACTCACCATCTGGTTACCGACTCAGCATCTGGTTACCGACTCACCATCTGGTTACCGACTCACCATCTGGTTACCGACTCAGCATCTGGTTACCGACTCGCCATCTGGTTATCCCCTAGTGCTTCCTCTCATGCCCGAGGTACTCGCTGTTCCATGAATGGATGTGCACGAAGTGGAATCTCCTGCTTTTCAATTGTCTTGGTTGCTATTTCAGAAAATAATATAACCACCTGCACGCATATGAAGGCTGGTTTGTTGTTCCCATTATCATGCTCCACTGCCATGCTCCACTGCCATGCTCCACTGCCATGCTCCACTGCCATGCTCCACTGCCATGCTCCACTGCCATGCTCCACTGCCATGCTCCACTGCCATGCTCCACTGCCATGCTCCACTGCCATGCTCCACTGCCATGCTCCACTGCCATGCTCCACTGCCATGCTCCACTGCCATGCTCCACTGCCATGCTCCACTGCCATGCTCCACTGCCATGCTCCACTGCCATGCTCCACTGCCATGCTCCACTGCCATGCTCCACTGCCATGCTCCACTGCCATGCTCCACTGCCATGCTCCACTGCCATGCTCCACTGCCATGCTCCACTGCCATGCTCCACTGCCATGCTCCACTGCCATGCTCCACTGCCATGCTCCACTGCCATGCTCCACTGCCATGCTCCACTGCCATGCTCCACTGCCATGCTCCACTGCCATGCTCCACTGCCATGCTCCACTGCCATGCTCCACTGCCATGCTCCACTGCCATGCTCCACTGCCATGCTCCACTGCCATGCTCCACTGCCATGCTCCACTGCCATGCTCCACTGCCATGCTCCACTGCCATGCTCCACTGCCATGCTCCACTGCCATGCTCCACTGCCATGCTCCACTGCCATGCTCCACTGCCATGCTCCACTGCCATGCTCCACTGCCATGCTCCACTGCCATGCTCCACTGCCATGCTCCACTGCCATGCTCCACTGCCATGCTCCACTGCCATGCTCCACTGCCATGCTCCACTGCCATGCTCCACTGCCATGCTCCACTGCCATGCTCCACTGCCATGCTCCACTGCCATGCTCCACTGCCATGCTCCACTGCCATGCTCCACTGCCATGCTCCACTGCCATGCTCCACTGCCATGCTCCACTGCCATGCTCCACTGCCATGCTCCACTGCCATGCTCCACTGCCATGCTCCACTGCCATGCTCCACTGCCATGCTCCACTGCCATGCTCCACTGCCATGCTCCACTGCCATGCTCCACTGCCATGCTCCACTGCCATGCTCCACTGCCATGCTCCACTGCCATGCTCCACTGCCATGCTCCACTGCCATGCTCCACTGCCATGCTCCACTGCCATGCTCCACTGCCATGCTCCACTGCCATGCTCCACTGCCATGCTCCACTGCCATGCTCCACTGCCATGCTCCACTGCCATGCTCCACTGCCATGCTCCACTGCCATGCTCCACTGCCATGCTCCACTGCCATGCTCCACTGCCATGCTCCACTGCCATGCTCCACTGCCATGCTCCACTGCCATGCTCCACTGCCATGCTCCACTGCCATGCTCCACTGCCATGCTCCACTGCCATGCTCCACTGCCATGCTCCACTGCCATGCTCCACTGCCATGCTCCACTGCCATGCTCCACTGCCATGCTCCACTGCCATGCTCCGCTCTCACCTCTCTGTGCTACCCCACTCTCCTTCTTTCTCCATCCCGCCCTTTGCCCCTGCGTGCTGCCCTTCTTCCCGCCCATCTGGTGCACGGCGCCACGCCACCAGTCTGGGAGTGGTGCTGCTCGAGCTGCTGTCAGGCCGCCGTGCTTTCACGCAATAGGAGGGCATGGAACCGATCAGAGACAGTGTGAGTGCGAGCCACTGGAGCATTGGGGGGAGGGCGAGTGTTGTGCTCTGAGTCATGCCAGCTTTGCAGTACCTCGATCGCTGGCAGTGTTTTAAGCGGGATTCTGGCAGTAGCTCAGAATTTCCTTGCGTTCACGTCAAGGCAGTGATGAGGCAGCAGCGGACTCAACCACCATCCACAGGTGTGGCCTACGGAAGAAGACCCGCGCTCTCCTTTCTTTTCCTATCGCAACTGGGACTGCTTTTTTATTTTGTTTCACTTCCTGCTGTTGCCTCCTCACATCCCTCATGCTCCTCTCCTCGTGCTCGACTCTCCATGCCCCTCCTCCCATGCTCCTCTCCCCATGCTCCTCTCCCCATGCTCCTCCCTGCCCCCATGCTCCTCCCCCTCCTCCCCCCATGCTCCTCCCCCCATGCTCCTCCCCCCATGCTCCTCCCCCCATGCTCCTCCCCCCATGCTCCTCCCCCCATGCTCCTCCCCCCGTGCTCCTCCCCCCATGCTCCTCCCCCCGTGCTCCTTCCCCCATGCTCCTCCCCCCATGCTCCTTCATAGTGTTTCTGTTTTGGAGTTCATGTATAGTCAGCATCTGGCTTCCTCCCCCCAACCTTCACCCCGCATCAGGTTGAAAGGCTGCTTCAAACCAGCGACTTTGCTTCTCTATTTGATCATGCCCTCGCCTCCTCCTTCCTCCCAACCACCACCAATACCAACGCCAGCATCCCTACCAGCACCAGCATCCCTACCAGCACCAGCATCCCTACCAGCATCCCTACCAGCACCAGCGTCCTTAGCATCCCTTCCAGCAGCTCCAGCGCTCTCTCTAGCATCCCCAGCACCACCAGTGCAGACACAGCAGCTGCCAACGCTGCTGATCCTACACTGGACGTTCCCATACCGAATGTTCTTGTACCCAGTTTGGTGCGGCTGGCTCGTGTCGGGCTCGCATGCACAGCCATGCCTGCTTCCACCCGGCCCACCTTGGGAAGAGTTCTTGCTGAGCTGGAGATTGTGCAGGATGACGTGGCAACAGCACTGGGGAAGATGGAGGAAAAGGTGGAGAAGAAAGAAGGGGAATTGCAGGAAGGGAGGGGTGCTGTGGCAGAGGATAGTGGAAATGAGCATTTGGGCTTGTGGGGCAATCCTTCCCACGCTGACCCTTCCTCCTCCGCATCTCCTAATCCTTCCACTCCTCCTTCGCAGCTTCCTCCTCCTCCTCCTGCTGTGCTCGCCCCCTCCCCCTCCCCCCTCCCCCCGGCGCCGCTGCTGTGCCAGCAGGTGGCCATGGCGGACGTGCTGCGTGCGACGGCCGGGTGGGCGGTGGAGAGGCGCATTGGCAGCGGCGGGTACGGCGTCGTGTACCGCGGAGTGAGCCCCTTGGATGGGTGCACGCTATGGGCTGTGAAGCGCGCCCGAGTGCTCACCAATGACTTCCGACGTGAGGTGTGTTTAGTGGGATGGTGGGGTGGGGGTTGATATCAGTGGGATGGGGGGGTGATAGTTGGGCAGGCAGGAATAACGAGAGATGGTCTGGTGTGGTGATAGTATTAACGAGTTCAGACGCACGAGGTGCGGTTGATTGGATGGTGGCGTGGGATAGGGTGGGGTGGGCATAGGGTCAGAATAATGGGAGACGTCGCACCAACAACGTCGTCAGAGGCCAATGGCTTCAGAGAGTGGCCTAGACGTGCTTAAATGGAAATTGATTAAGGACGTATTCCTGGCTTTGTGTCATCCGGTGTTCGTGTCATCCCGAATTAAAGTCCGAATGGCGGGTTTCCCGACTCGAGCTTCGGTTCTTACGATTTGGATGGCGAGCTTGAGCGAACATCATGGACGAAACCACGTTCTACCTCATAAGTTTTCTTGCAGAACTGCGGTGTTAAATTTCTGACTTTGCGACAAAAACTTTCTAAGTGTTGGCAACATTGCACATATCAACATCGTGCACAGTCGCATTCCCTCGTCAGATTGAGCAAGCGATCTTAACACGCGGTCACGAGAGCTGCGTAGGTAGCTAAATTTATGTTTGAAGTTTGAACAAGTCTTGAACGCATTCAACTTGTTGACCCGAGCTGCACCATAACACCATTTCGGATGTCATTTTCAGCTGATGATACGAAGCCAGGAATACGCTCTGAGCGAAATGCGAGAGGCATGAGCTCTTACTCTGTACTAAGTTTTGCCCGTGCGTTCCTCCCCAATCGTGCCCTCTTTTTTCAAACTCTTCGACCTCTCCCTCCATGCTACCTATCCCATCACTCCCTCCCTGCCTCACTCGGTTGGGGTGGCATCAGGTGAACGAGATGGCATCGAAGCACCACCCGAACCTGGTGCGGTTGCTGGGGTTCTGCGTGGACTATGACGTGGTGGCGGAGCGAATGGAGCAGATCGCCATCTACGAGTTCCTGCCCCATGGGGACCTGCACCATCGTTTGCATGGCGATGATGACATAGGTGGGCACCACCTGCACACTAGAGTCTTAACAACACTAACTCCACTTGAGGCCTTCCAAGTGTGACAAATTATTGTCAGAATCCCAGCCACTAACCACTGGGATAAAAGGGCTTTTTTGTGTAGCGGGTGAGTGCGCCCATAACCCCCCAGGCCGACATGCCTGTAACCCTTCCCTAGGATCATCGGGGATCTCCAGTGGACCTCTGACACCCCCCCGCACTGGGATGCCCGAGGTGCACACACCGGGAATCGAACCCGAGACCTTCGCTCTGATACCATGTCAGAATCCCAGCCACTAACCACTGGGATAAAAGGGCTTTTTTGTGTAGCGGGTGAGTGCGCCCATAACCCCCCAGGCCGACATGCCTGTAACCCTTCCCTAGGATCATCGGGGATCTCCAGTGGACCTCTGACAATTATCACTTTATAGCTGAGAGAATTACATGAGAGTGTATAAGCTAGGAGTAGCTTGTAGAGTGAGAAAACTGGTCGAGCAGTGTTCCGGCAGCATCACGTTAACGTTTCCATTCTTGTCAATACGCAGTACTAGAATTCGACTTGAAAAACGGGAAAACATTGTTGAAATGCATCAATAAGTACAAGTACACATTTATTAAAAAATCAAGCACACAAGCAAAAGCATAAAACGGTTGTTTAACCGAATTTTAATACTTCGCCAAGTTGTATTTGAAAAAGATAACTCCACTTTTTGAACAATTGTTTTGATCCTCCTCTTGATAAAACATGTCTTCAAATTTAAATAGAACAATTGCTCCTGCTGACTCCTCCTATAAAGACGCGTGAGCTCCCATGTGACTTCAATGTAGCACTCATGAAATACCGAGCTTACAATAATAAATCGGTTTTCTTGTTGAGAAAAACCGAAATTACAGTTTTGTACTTGTGTCATCATGATCACGCAAAGCAGCGAGACTTTTGCGCGAAGCTTTCTATTCCGTGAGTTAACGCAGGATACAGTTTTTTAACTGTAATCCCGAGCACCTCCACGTGCCACACGCCGCGGCCGAGGTATTTCTTGGTCGTGTTGTACAGAACGATCGTGACAGCAATCGTGCGCTGTACAGCGCGTGACAAGTCAATAATGTGTCCTGTCTTGTTGCGAGCATGCTGTACAGCACGCTCGCAACGATCGCGACACATGCGTTTGCCCTATGTGGCCCCACGCACGTGTCAGAACCCCATGCGTGGGTCCTGACTTTCGCGGCCTTGACCAACGCAAAATGGTCAAAGGCACCCCCACGCCAATCAAACAATCGAGCCTCCCTTTCCCCGTACACCACTCACTCGTCAATGAGTCTCTCATAAAACATTGAAGGCTCATTGGGGCTTTTGTGGGAGCTTCATTGAAGTTCATGAGAGATTCGTTAGAGCTTCATTTGAGCGCTTCATGAAAGCCATGAAAACACAGCAGAACAATAACACAGAATGAGATAACAAATGATAAAAAGAACACGCAAATTGTAAGGACGGTTGCGAACAGAACACACAAAAATGAAATTTAACACACGAAATGAAAATGAGATGCATGCGGCTAATTGACGTGTAAAAATAGATATTTGCACCCAACATTCATGTCCCACGGGCCTGCACCACTGCTTGCATGGCGATGATGACACAAGGTGGGCGCCACTGCATGTGCAGGTGGGATCGACAGCGATGGGGGTGTGGGAGCGAGAATACCAGCGTTGGGAGGAAGAGAGGCAAGGCTGAAGGCCCGTTGTGTGGGATTCTTTACATGAAGGGCAAGTTTGTGTGCCCCTCCTCTTGCTGCTCTTTCTCCTCTCAATACAGGCCTTGTCTATTTATTCTTCCAATCCCTTGCCTTTTCTTCTCTCTGTTGTGTTGTTCAGCAGCTGATATCACCCCCCTGACCCTGCTGCAGCGGCTGGATATTCTGCTAGGAGTGGCGCGTGCGCTGGAGTATCTGCACAGCTTTGGCATCGTGCATCGCGACATCAAGCCCGCCAACATTCTGCTGGACGTCCACATGCAGGCGAGTGCATGCGTTGATGGGCGAGATGCCAAGCACGCAGGTACCTTCTCTCCACAAAACGCCAACATTCTATGGGTTTTGGCAAACAGTGGCTCTGTGAGCATCACTCTCTCACTATCTCTCCATGAGCATCACTCTCTCACTATCTCTCCATGAGCATCACTCTCTCACTATCTCTCCATGAGCATCACTCTCTCACTATCTCTCCATGAGCATCACTCTCTCACTATCTCTCCATGAGCATCACTCTCTCACTATCTCTCCATGAGCATCACTCTCTCACTATCTCTCCAAGAGCATCACTCTCCATAACAGAATTGCTCTCTTCTCCATCCTGCAGGCGAAGCTGGCAGATTTTGGTTTGTTAAGGCTGGCGGAGGGCAGCTGCTCACTGGAGTCGACGCGAGTGAGGGGCACACCGGGCTATGTGGACCCTGTGTATTCAATCACTCACAAAGCCACTCCAAGTGCTGATGTGTACAGGTGGGAAGGCGTGTGCATGTGCACACGTGCATATGCTGCCCAGTTGTGCTCTTTGCCCAAGCATGCATGTCCTCGTCTATCGTCTCACCCAGGTGCTCTCTTTTCACCATAGTGCCTTCATTTCACGTGCTTGCTCACCAAGAGTCACTCGTCCGATCTGTCCTGCACACTGCTCCCTCTCTCCCTACCCCCGCTTTTTCCATCTCCTGCCTCCCCTGTCCCTCTCGCCCGCACTGCTCTCCCCAGCTTTGGAGTGGTGATGATGGAGCTGCTCACCTGCAGGCGTGTCGTGATGCCATGTGAAGATGGATCACACATCCACATCAAGGACTGGGTATGCCGCTGCTTCTTTCCTCCACTCAACAATCCCTTTTCTTTGGCTTTCTGTGTGTTGGTTATTTTCATTCACACGGCAACTGTTTTTTGCATGAATGCCCTTCCATATTGGGTCTCACTGTTTCTCTTCCTCCTTCCAGTCTCCCCTCACCTACCTCCTTGTCCTGCTCCCCCTGCCTCTTCCCTGTCCTCTCACCCCTCCTTCCAACACTTTCTCTCACCCTCCCCCTTTTGCTTCATTCCAATCTTGACAGGTGGAGCAGCAGTTGGAGGGAGGGGACAGTGCATCGGTGGTCAACGGGGATCTCAATGCACCACATGCCGTGGCCTCCAAGCTAGTTGACATTTCTCTCTCATGTGTTGCGAAGCTCGTATCAAATCGACCCACTATGAGCCATGTGCTAGTTGAGCTTGAGGCACTGCGCAGGGAGCTGATGGGCGAAAGACAGGAGAGGGTAGCCAGGCAGCTAGATGCAGCAGTTCAACGAGCTTCACTGGATTATAGCCAACTGGAGGAGGAGCTTGAGATGATCTATAGTGCTCAAAACAACTAATGCCCATATGAAAATGGATTTGGGAAATATGCAGGACTTTGCATTTGACACAATGAATGTGGTGAAGCAAAGCTCTCACTCTCTCAGACGAAATTCTATCCTCACATTCACACAGTACCGTAGCTCATCCCAATTCTAGGTGCATCCATGCGGAAAACATCCTGCACACAACAAAGTAATCAAGTGAGAGTTGTGTTGTGGCTCACAAATGGCGCATAAATGGATCTTGAAGCTTCAAGTTATCTAGCATTACTCGACCCCAGCAACGGCCCGTTCCTTGCCTAGCTGCTAGTGGGTAGTCAGGATACCATAACATACAGTATTATATGAACTCAGTGGGTGGGGCATTCGTGGACCTGCTGGGCTTCTCAGAGACGGGCTCCTCAAGTCCGTTTGATTGCGGATGCTCTGTCATTTACGCCGTTGTTGTAAGAGTGTGGATGAATCGAAAGGAATGTGGATGCTGACTTTGACAACTTTTTTTTAGCAACAGAGCCATATTGGCACACGTAAAGGAAGAGATGTAGCAATGTTATCAACCTTACCATGCACTTAGCATGCCTGCGGCCATCAAATATTGTGCCAGAGAATCAGCTTCCTGTCACCCCTATGCTGTTTCCAGGAAGCTTAGTCGTCTCACGAGTCCGGTATCCCCAATTGCTATAGGACCCAATCCTTGGCCAATATAGATGATCCAGCTTCTTCGCCATCACGAAGATGTCGCTGAAGTTGGTGACGCCGCGGAGCAATATTTCTCGTGAAATCTCGGCAGACGTAGCGATAGATGTGCTTCGTCACATGCATTTGTCAGAATATTATGCTCTAGCCTGTAGTGGGGTGCTCTGTAGCGAGTACAACCCTTCTAGGGTTTGCTATTTGTATCCCCATTCTTGCTAGTTCAGTCCTCTTTTGCCTAATTCTCTCGACATGCTATCAGAGCAGGACGATCCTGTTGGGTCGATCCTGTGGGTGGGCCCACCACCAAATGCTTCCGCTGCTGTTCTACTGGTCGCGCGAATTTTTTTTTTTTTTAACGGATTTTTCATCCCGCCGCGCGCTCGGGGCGTGCGGCGGGTTTCTCCCCGCCGTGCGCCCCGAGGCGCGCGGCGGTTTCCTCCCGTGGGGGATGCCCGCGTCCCCCCGATCCCGTCGCCCGCGGCCCTGCTTTCCCGTCGCCCGCGGCCCCTCGGTCCCGTCGCCCGCGGTCCCCTCAATCCCGTCGCCCGCGGCCCCGCTTTCCCGTCGCCCGCGGCCCCTCGGTTCCGTCGCCCGCGGCCCCGCTTTCCCGTTGCCCGCCCCCCCCCCCCCCCCCCCCCCCCCCCCCCCCCCCCAATTCCCGTCGCGGCGCCCTAAGGAGCCGCGCGCGGCCCCTCGCTGCCCCGTGGTGGCGTCCTGGGGGCCGCGCGCCGTCCCCCTCGCCGTCCCCCGCGCTCCTTCCCCCGTTCCGCCCGTTTTAGGGTTTGGGGGTGGAGAGTGTGGGGGTGGCGGCTATGGGGGTGTCGGTTGTGAGTTCCTCCCCCTGCTCCTCCTCCTCCCTCGTCTCCCTCTGCTACAGCTGCCGCTGAGGGGGGTGGTGTGTGGGAGCCTAGGGTTTGGGGTTTAAGGGGGGTAACGTCGCAGTGGAGCTAGGGTTTGAAGCAGGGGGTGTGTGTCGAGGGGTGTGGGACAGTTGGAGGAGGTTGAGCGGAGGTTGCCGTCGTGTCGTACGCAGCGCCTGTACTCCGGGGCACTCATTCCCGGTAGCTCAGAGAGCCGGTTGCGCCGTCGCCTGTGGGTCCGTTGCTCCTGCCGCGCATATTAGCCGCGGAGCCTGTTACTCCTGTACTCCGGGGCACTCATTCCCGGTAGCCACGTTGTCGCACCAGAGCCGTCTGTTGCCCGTGTGTCTGCAGCTTCAGTCGTCGCCTCCTATCTACTCTCCTCTCGCCAGCCCTCCTCCTCCTCACTTGCCCCTTTTGTGACTGCCTCTAGCTTTGCTCATAATTGTGCACCTTAAACTATTGCTTCTTGCTTGTGCTCAGAATGTGTGGTGACATCGTGATCCACCCTGAGCTTGTACTGCTTTGTTTCCTCTGCTGATTACACCCCACTTTGGCTATGGGGGTGTGTCAGAATATTATGCTCTAGCCTGTAGTGGGGTGCTCTGTAGCGAGTACAACCCTTCTAGGGTTTGCTATTTGTATCCCCATTCTTGCTAGTTCAGTCCTCTTTTGCCTAATTCTCTCGATAGCATTAGCCCACTAGTCTTGAACCAACCCGAGGTAACACCAAGTGCACAACTTCTGGCGTGTCGAAATCCATGCCGCGATCGGCTCAAATCTCCTGCACAGACCTGCACAAGACGCGTCCCATGTGCGGTGTTGGACAACTTCGTAAATTGAGGTTGTCCATGTGATCGTTGTCTAGAAGGTCCCTTTCTACGAGAGTACGTCGTCTGATATACAGGGACATACCTGATTTTTACTTCTGGTTAAAAATATTGTGCTTATTTCTTGTTTTCTCTGCTTTACTATTTCTATTATAGATATCGCACCGGATAGCATTGCATTCAATGGACTACTGTTGTTTCTAGAGTTTTCATGCCTGAACTGGTTTGTGCGTTCCTGTCATCAATTTCCTTCACCAAATTCATGAAGGATCCGTTCCTGTTGTTTCTAGACCGTAGGAACATCCATCTAAGATTCGAGCTACCTGCCTTGTGATGCGATTATATATAACAGTGTGTCGCACCCAGCATTCATTATTGATAAACCAAACTGGTCATTCGACCTGCACACTTGGTAACCAGATCCTGTTCTCACCTCGACTTACTGTTCTTTAAAAACCAGACTAAAAGAACTGCAAGGGCGACAATAGTCACGCCAATTCGGGTTCGTAAAAATCCAATACCGTGTTTTGACCTTTGATCCCCTTCGAATGGTTAAAGGAACAGGCATGGAAAGAGTCGGTGGCATGGAAGCAGCGGCCCACAAAAAAATGAAACGTTCAAATTTTGCGGCGTTACAAGACATTGCATCTTAGCATGTCGGAAAATGAGAAAGCACGTGCGAAGCTACAGGGAAAAGACAATGGCGCAACTCTGAAGTGGAAAAACGATAGTCAAAAGTAGCCGCGGATCGACCTGGCGATGAGGAAAATATTTGGAAATGGCAAAAGCGTAACAACGTGGCAGCTTTGGTTGGGGCGAAAAAAGGAGAAAAAAAAAAAAAAAAAAAAAGAGAAGAAAAAAAGAGAGAGAGAAAAAAGAAGAAGAATCCACGAAACAATACTTTGCCTCGACTGTGCACCTTGACAAGTAAGAACTTGTTAAAGTTGTCTTATAAAGTAACTTTAAATAAAAATATAAGTTCTCCTGCTCTTTAAGCCTTGGGAATTTAGGGGAGAACTAGAGGCTAAGAAAAAAAGGAATCAAGTACTCGAGAAGTTGGGTAATAAGTTCTGGAGCATTGTGAAAGGTCAAGCGTCCCGAGGAGTTTATATTCTCTCCTCGCAACACCATGTTAAGGCTCCCAACTCCCCATAGTTGAAGCCTGCACGGCAGCTAAGCTTAGGAGAAGGTTCTAGCCCCATGAGCAGTTGAAACGGCCTCAATTAAAACCATCACCCCACCCTCAGATGAAGGTTGAGAAAGGATCTGCAGCTTCGGGTGTAGGACCTAGGGAAAATGTTTATTCTGATGTACCCTTTTGTGAGGATCGATGAACTAGTTCATAAATTATAATATGATTACGTGTATACAATACAAGGCTATATAGAGGCTCGGCACATAGGCAGTAACCCGGGTGTTACTAGAAGGTTCCGTGGGTCGCGAAGCGTCTCGAAAACATCCTTTCTGAATCCACTAGAAGGCAATTCGGTGGCAATCAAATAGCCTGGAATATGATGCACACAACCTAGAACGGTGCTATAACAATAATAAATTATAATAAATCACCTAACCTAGGAAATCAAGCAAAAGCATGCATGATAAATAAACCTCCTCCAGATAAAGCATACTAAAGTAAAGGCAAGCAAGCAAAGCCTAGCAAAGCCGTCGTACTCTCACATGTTCCCCCCTCAAATCTGGGTGGCGTGAGTTACACCCTGCTCGACAAGATAAGCCTTGAGCGCACGGCGTGCGTTGCCCATAACAGCTTCTGCAACCCAACTGTCCTCCGATGGGTCGTAACTTAAGCGTATCAGGAATTCAAGCGTGTTGCTGCGTCTTCGCTGATGAGTGAGAATGCATTCCACCTCGTACTCTGTTTCATCTTATACGAGAACAGGTGGTGGTGGTGGTGGTGGTGGTAGATGTTGTCCTGCGAACTGTTGGTAGGGTCAATGTAGGGCTTGAGTAACTGAACATGGAAAGCGCTGTGAAGCTTCCACGTGGTAAGTAATCGCAAGCGGAATGTTACTGGAGTCACCATCGCCTTAACGTGAAGGGGACCACAGAAGCGAGGTCAGATTTTGGACGGAAGGTGAGACAAGTTCAAGTTGAGTATGTTTAGAAGAACCTATTCTTCGACTGCTACTGAGTTATCTCGTCGCTGTCAATTGACACACTGCTTCTGGAAATTCTGCATAGTGGTGAGACATCGCTGAGTCTTCTCCCATAGCTGCTGCATGGTGGTGACGAAGTCGTGAGCGGCTTGGACGTGTGCCAGTGTCGTTGGCTGCTGCGGTGTAAGTAGTTCCCGCAGCAGGAAGAATGAAGATTTGCCTGTGGCCGCATGTGAAGCGTTGTTGTAAGCAAACTCAAGCGTCGGTAACTGTAGATCCCAATGGCTCATGTCATCCTTGCAACGTGTGCGTACTAACTATTCAACCACCTGATTGAGTTGCCCAGTCTGTCTGTAAGTCTGGTACGCTGAAGAGATCGCAAGCATTGTCCCGAACAAACCCATGAGTTCCCTCCAGAACTTACTAGTGAATTTTGGGTCTCTGTCTGAGATGAGTGTAGCAGGGATGCCGTGGATGGTGATGATGCAGTCGAAGAAGAGGCAAGAAGTTGCTTCAGCTGTGGCTGTGGCGTTGGTCAAGATGAAATGTCCCATTTTAGAGAACTTTTTGATCACCGTGAGTATAGCGTCATGCCTTCGTGAGGTTGAGGGAAGCCCGGCAATAGAGTCTAGGCTAAAAACTTGCCATGACTACTCTGGTATGGATAGAGGCTGAAGTAACCCTGCTTTCTACTTGCTACTCTTCATCCGCTAGCACGTGTCGCATGAGGTGACGAACTGCTGCACGTCTGCACGTCTACTTAGCTATTCCCGATAACGCCTTGTTGCTCCCGAAATGTCCCTTGTATGCTATGTTGTGAACTTCCTCCAGTAAGATGTGTCGGAGCCGGTCATAGTTTGGCGCCCATATTTCTCCCGAACCCTTCCTTACCACTATGTCTTTCTCCCACTATAACAGCTTCGATTTATGTGCTGTAGCAATCTCTGCATCCATAGAGTACCCATGTTGGAATATACCTTGAGCAGAGGGTTTATCCCGTTGAGCAGGATGCGTGCTACGTGCCCTGGGTGGCTCAATGCGTCTACTTTGTTATGTAGCCCTGGCTTGTAAGTAATGTCATAGTAGAAGTGTGCTTCCAGTAACTTCATCACCGCACTTGTCGCCGTGAGAGCGTCGGCTACGACTTGAGGTATTTATGACTGCAGAGTTCAGTATAGACAGTATTTTTCGCTCCCTCTAGGTAACAGTTTCATGCCTTGAAGGCTGTGACTATCGCTAAGGCTTCCTTGTCGTGGATTGGGCAATTCACTTCGGCTATGCGTAGCTTCTTGCTGAGGTATGCGATGGGTTGCAAACTATGTCAGTACTGCTCCGACTGCCTGGTCACTAGCGTCTGCTTCCACCACGTAGTTTATGTCTGGATATGGTAGGATAAATATTGGCGCTATAGTCAGTGCTGTCTGTAACTGCTCTATGGCTTGTTGTTGAGGAGTATCCCATGTATAGGGCGTACCCATTTTCAGTAAGTTCGTCAGTTGCACTGCAATCTTAGCAGACAATGGCACGAACCTGTCGTAGTAGTTGGCGAAGCCTACAAGCAATTGCAGTTCTTTGATGTTCTCCGGTACTTTCCACCCCTTGACAGCTTCGATCTTCCACAGGTCTACGTGCAATCCCTCCGCGCTCACCATGTTTCCAAGAAACTCCACCTTCTTGAGAACGAAGTCACTCTTTGACACCTGCACATAGAACTTGTTCTCTTGCAGGATCTCGAAGACTTTCCGCTAATGCTCCACGTTCTCCTTCATGTTCTTGGAATATATTGGTATAACGTCTAGGTACACTACCACGCACTCGTCTAGCAGAGGTTATGGGATGTGATTCACCTCCGCCTGGAATGTTGTCGGTGCATTGCAGAGCCCGAATCACCAAGTATCCGTAGAAGCTGTATCTGGTACGGAACATGGTCTTATGTATCGAGTCGTCTGCCATCTTGATCTGCTAGCATCCCGACAGTAGGTCCAACTTCGAAAACAACACTGGACCACACAATTTTTCTAGAAGATCGTCTACACGCGGTATGGGGTATTTGTTACTGTTTGTTTGTTCAGTGCATAGTAGTCAATGCAAATAAAAGAACTACCATCCGACATTGGAGTGAAGAGAACCGGTACGCAGTAAAGAGAGGTGGATGGGCGGACCAGTTTTCTGTCGAGTAGTTATTCAATCTGTTTTTTCATGTCTGTCACTTCTGACAGACTAAGGCGGTATGGTGCACAGGAGACGGGTTTCACACCTGGTTCCTTCACGATATCATGCTCGTGGGTTCATGCTTGACGCACTCCTTCGGGCATGTGGTCCAACATGATGTCCCTATATTATGCTAATACCTCCTGTACTACTGCAGGTAGCTCCGAGTTCGGCTTCTCCTCCTCTGCTGATTGTCAACGGTAGTTGTGTGTTGGCCCCGTCCTCGCTTGGGCGGAGCCGACTTCATGGTCGGGTGTAGGGGTGCAGCCGACCTGCAGCAGTGGGCGCGCTGGTCGACGAGGTTGGTCGACCTGCATGGGAGCCACTGCAAGGACGCCGACTTCGGGAGGGCGCCAGCTTCGGGTGGTCGACCTGGGAAGTCGACCTACAGAGGGCGTCGACTTGGTGACGCCAACTTGGGGTAGCCGACTTGGATGGTCGGCTAACAGACCTCCTGGTCGACCTCGTTGGTCGACCAGACCTTCTGGTCGACCTGGTAAGTCGACCAGGCCTTCTGGTCGACCTGGTAAGTCGACCAGGCCTTCTGGTCGACCTGGTAAGTCGACCAGGTCTTCTGGTCGACCAGGAGTGACGTCGACCTAGAGCTGGTCGACCAGGGGGTAGTGGTCGACCTGGGGAGGTCGACTGGAGGTGTCCGTCGACTTGGGAGGTCGACCGGCACATACCAGAGGCAGTGGTCGACCTGGTGAGGTCGACTGAACGTGGTCGTCGACCTGGGTGGTCGACGGGCACGCACAGGAGCATCTGGTCGACCTGGTTGCTCGGTCGACCAGGTTACCTGGGTCGACTGGAGGTGTCCGTCGACCACGAAGGTCGCCCAGGCGATGTTGACGAAAACGACCTCGGTGGTGGTATCCTGAGGTCGACGTGGCTGATCAGAGGCAGCCGTCAGCACGTGGAAGATTTGGAGCGTGCGCTGTGCAGGTGACGAGGCACTATACGCCTATCATCTACGAGCACCTGCGAAGCGGGTGCGATGCTGTACTGCGGGAGCAACGCTGGCACGCCGTCGACTTGCACTGTTGTCAGGCCGTCGACCTGCAGTATTGGCGAGACGCGACTCTGCCCTGCTGGAACGCGGTCGACCAAGTCGTGCTGGCACGCGCTCGACCGTGCTGCGCTGGCAGTCAACCTGCTTGCATGCTAGCTCTGATGTAGTCTTACCTTGCCAACTTCATTGTATCATTGTTGTCAACTTTCTCTAGTGAAACTCTTGCCAAATTTCCCCGTGAACTAGCAAGCAGTGTGTGCACTAGGAAACGACTAAGGAACAAGGAACGCAGAGATCACACGAGCACCCGTGCCTAGCCCGTAGTCTAGCTCCCGTTGTAGTAGTTATCTCCGCATGGTGCGGTGAGCGTGGACGGCACCCGATTGACCTTTCAGTCTAGTCGGCTTAGTAGGCACCTTACCTAAGTTGTTCGTAGGCCGGCAGCTGTGCGGTAGTCACTATGGTAGGCGCCGTAGGTGACACGGGGGTGGTGGACACCCTGGAGGCACGGTTGGAGAGCGCGAAGAGACGCCATGAGGCGAAGGAGTTCGGCGACATCCCTTGGGCGGTCGTCGACGCTGGCATCCGTTCCGTGTGGGCGACGGAGCACCCTTCTCGACCTGCGTCTCCTCGACCGGTGAACGACGAAGGCGGCGTCGACGTGGGCGTCCACGCCGGGGGCGACCAAGTCGGCAGCAGTGCGGGAGGCACGTCGTCGAGGCAGCGTGGTGTGATTCACGCCGATGAAGTTGGCAACATTCGCGCGCGAGGGATGCGGTGGTCGGCGGCTGCAGGCTCCTCGCAGGGTGACGTCGGAGGTCGGCGAAGTGGATCTTTGCCGATGTCGGCGACCCAGGTGACAGCAGGCGGGATTGCACCGAGCTACGGCTACTTCAAGTTTACGCCGGATAGGATCTTGGTGACTCCATGCTGGTCGGTCGACCCGACATTCTCACCTGGAAGGAAGCCATTGAGCCCCAGCTGGAGATGGCTGGGCTGATCAACTTTGCTCGTGGTACCGTGGCGACGCCGAATGACCCCGACCTGCGTGCGGAATTTCGCGCAGTGCAGCAGCTGACCTTCATGGTCATCTCGAGGTGCTGCTCGCCGGGCGTGCAAATCGCCCTGAAGTCGTGCAGGGAGCACATCGACGCCGGCCACCGGGCGTGGCACTTCATCGAGTCGACTTACCAAGTCACCGACGACTTGTTCATCGCCCAGCTTGAAGGGCAGCTGACGCACCTGCGTATGGGCGACCAGGAGACCGCGACGGACTACTGCAACCGAGCTCGGCGGATTCTCGCCACCATCAGGATGGCTGGCGCGGAGTACTCGACGGCGTCGTACGTCACGCATGTGATGCAGGGACTCACGAGCAGCTACAACCTGCTGAAGCGGCTGTCGATGGCGCCGAGCACGCGGGCGACGCTCAACGAGGACACGTTGACCTCGTATATCCTGCAGGACGAGGCGATGCAGGAGGCTGAGCGGTCCCAAGAGCTCTTGGCGCAGGTGAACTACGTCGCCCCGGCGAAGCAAGGCGGTCGACCAGGGCAGCGTGGACAGTCTGGCGGCGGTGGTAGCAGTGGCTCGAAGTCGACCAAGGACAGCGGCCGAGGAGGAGGAATCGACGTCGGGAGTGCTGGCTGTGCGGCGACCCCGACCACCTCTCCTTCGAGTGCCCCGACCGCAGTGACTCAGACGACGACGACAAGGGAGGCCGTGGGAGGTCTGGCAGTCGTCGACCTCGTCGAGGAGGAAGCCAGTCGCGCAAGGAGAAGCAGTCGACCAAGTCGTCGACCTCGGCGAAGGACGCCGACTCCTCTGCTGGCGGCAAGGGGCGAGACGACAAGTCGGCGTCGTGCTCCCTGGTCGGCGTCGTGGAGCCGACCGTCTCGCTGGCGCCGGAGGCTGGCGAGGACTTCCAGGCGATGGCGGCAGCTGTGCAGGCGAACCCAGCCGTGGTCCTGCTCGACAGCGGCTGTTCGCACCACCTGATGGGGACGAAGGAGGCCTTCGTCGACTTGGGGCCGAGTGGCAACGTGAAGCACGTGCGCGGCTTCAATGGGGCGCTGCAGGACGTCCAGGGTCGTGGCACCGTCGCCCTGCAGGGTTACGCCGGGAAGCGCGTGCTCATCCCCGACGTGTTGTACGTCCCGGGAGTGGCGGCCAACCTGCTGTCGTCCGGACAGCTGAAGGAGAACGGCGTGAAGCTGCAAGAAGACGGTGATGGGATGGTGCTCGTCTCGGCGACGTATTCCGGCCGGGTCCTCTGCACCGACTTGCGTCCCTGCTCGGCGACGAACGCCGACAAAGTGGTGGCTCTGCGGGCGATCGTCTCGGCGACGAAGTCGACGCCGGACAGGCTGCATGCGAGGCTTGCACACGTCGGCATGGACACCATCCTGCGCTCGGCGAAGCACGAGGTCGCCACTGGGCTGGACCTCAAGTCGACGACTGGCGCCGAATCACCGTGCGTTTCGTGCGTCGGCGGGAAGCTGGCGCGGCACATTGACGACGTGCTGGCCGTCGTGCACATCGACTTGTGCGGGCCGTTTCGGGTGGCTGCCAAGGATGGCAGCCTGTACTTCTTGCTGCTAAAGGACCGTAAGTCCCGCTACGTGTGGGTGAGGCCGGTCGCCAAGAAGTCGGATGTGCTGCTGGAGTTCCAGAAGTGGCTGGTGCTGGTGGAGCGGCAGACGAAGAAGTCGGTGTTGCAGCTGCGCTCTGACCGAGGAGGGGAGTTCCTCAGCAAGCAGTTCACCGCCTTCGTGGACGGCAAGGGAATCGTCCACGACCTAACCTGCCCCTACACCCCACAGCAGAACGGCATGGCTGAGCGGGAGATGCGGACGGTGGTGGAGTCGGTGCGGACGATGCTGCTGCACATGAGCGTGCAGCACCACTGGTGGCACCTCGCCCTGCGGCAGGCCGTCTGGGTCCGCAACTGCCTGGAGCGGTCGACAACGCCGGGGACGACGCCGTACCAGCTGCTCACCGGGACGAAGCCCGACCTGTCGCTGGCACGGGTGTGAGGATCTTAGGATCGAGCTCAGAAAAGATGATTGGGATTTGAATGATCACCTGGGTACAACACGAGGCTATATATAGGCTCGACACAAGGGGCAGTAACCAGGTGTTACGCGAAGGTTCTGCGGGTCGCGAAGCGTCCCGAACAGACCCTTCCCGAATTCGGTAGAAAGCATTTCGGTGGCAACCGAATAGCTCCGAATTCGGTGTAACCTAGCACGGTGCTTATAACTATAATAAAATATAGGAAAGCACCTAGCCTAGGAATCAAGCAATTCATGCATGCATAAAATAAACCTAAGCTAGAAATAGCGTAAGGAAATAAAAGCAAGCATGAATAACAAGCATAAGCCGTCGTACTCTCACACGTCCCCCCCTCAAAGCTGGGTGGCGTGAGATACATCCTGCTTGACAAGATAGTCCTTGAGAGCACGGCGTGCGTTGCCCATATCAGCTTCTGCAACCCAACTGTCTTCAGTGGGGTCATATCCCTTCCAGCGTATCAGGAACTCGAGGGTCTTGCCGCCGCGGCGCCGATGAGTGAGAACACGCTCGATCTCGTACTCTGGTTCATCCTGCACAGGTGGTGGTGGCGGCAGTTGCCGTCCCTGGAACTGTTGGTTGGGGTCCTTGTAGGGTTTCAGTAGCTGAACATGGAAAGCGTTGTGAAGCTTCCATGTATCTGGTAAGCGCAAGCGGAATGTAACTGGTGTCACCTGTGCCTCCACGAGATTTGGACTACAGAAGCGAGGCCGGAGTTTGGATGGTAGGTGAGACAGGTTCAAGTTGTGCGTGTCAAGAAGCACCTGATCTCCGACTGCTACTGAGTGATCTCGTCGCTGTCGATCGGCATACTGCTTCTGGGAGTTCTGCATCGTGGTGAGACGTCGCTAAGTCTTCTCCCATAGCTGCTGCATGGTGGTGACGAAGTCGTGTGCGGCTTGGACGTGTGCCGGTGTAGTTGGCTGCTGTGGTGTGAGTGGTTCCCGTCCATAGCACAGGAAGAATGGAGATTTCCCTGTGGCCGCATGTGAAGCATTGTTGTAAGCGAACTCAAGCGTCGGTAACTGTAGATCCCAGTGGCTGATGTCGTCCTTGCAAGCTGTGCGCAGTAACTGTTCAACCACCTGATTGAGTCGCTCAGTCTGTCCGTCAGTCTGGGGGTGGTACGCTGAAGACATCGCAAGCTTAGTCCCCAACAGTCCCATGAGTTCCCTCCAGAACTTACTAGTGAACTTTGGGTCTCTGTCTGAGATGAGTGTAGCGGGGATGCCGTGAATGGTGATGATGCGGTCGAAGAAGAGGCGAGCAGTTGCTTCAGCAGTAGCTGTGGCGTTGGTCGGTATGAAGTGACCCATTTCAGAGGATGGAATCATGTCCCCGTGAGGTCGAGGGAAGTCCTGTGATGAAGTCGAGGCTAACGACCTGCCATGGCTGCTCCGGTACGGGTAGAGGCTGAAGTAACCCTGCTTTCTTCTGCTTGCTACTCTTCATCCGCTAGCACGTGTCGCATGAGGTGACGAACTGCTGCACGTCTGCTGCCATCCCGGGCCAGTAGTAATACTTTGCTATTCCCGCTAACGTTTTGTTGCTCCCGAAATGTCCCGCGTATGGTACGTCGTGAAACTCCTCCAATAGGATCTGCCGTAGCGGGGCGTAATTCGGTACCCAAATCTTTCCTGAACCCTTCCTTACCGCTAAGTCTTTCTCCCACTGTAACAGCTTCTGTTTCTCTGCTGTTGGAATAGACCCTTGAGCAGAGGGTTCATCCCGTCGAGCTGGATGCCTGCTACGTGCCCTGGGCGGCTCAACGCGTCTGCTTTGTTGTGTAGCCCGGGTTTGTAGACGATGTCGTAGTGGAAGTGTGTTTCCAAGAAATCCACCCACCGCACTTGTCGTCGTGAAAGCGTCGGCTGCGACTTCAGGTATTTAAGGCTGCAGTGGTCAGTGTATACTGTGGTCTTGGCTCCCTCTAGGTAACACCTCCACGCCTTGAAGGCTACGACGATGGCTAAGGCTTCCTTGTCGTGTATGGGGTAGTTCAGTTCTGCTCCGTGCAGTTTCTTACTGAGGTAGGCGATAGGCTGTAAACCGTTCCCGTGATCCTGCATCAGTACTGCTCCGACTGCCTGGTCACTAGCGTCTGCTTCAACTACGTAGTCTTTCTCCGGGTCCGGTAGGATGAGGACTGGCGCTGTGGTCAGTGCTGTCTGTAGCTGTTCCATGGCTTGCTGATGAGGAGCACTCCATTTGAAGGGCGTGTCCTTTTTCAGTAGGTCTGTCAGTGGCGCTGCTATCTTAGCATACTGTAGCACAAACCTGTTGTAGTAGTTGGCGAAGCCTAGGAACTGCTGCAACTCCTTCACGTTCTCCGGAACTTTCCACTTCTTGACGGCTTCGATCTTCCGCGGGTCCACGTGTACGCCCTTGGCACTCACCATGTGCCCGAGAAAAATGCAGGGTTAATTCAACCCTTACCCTTACCCAAGCAGCCATGGCAAGTTGTTAGTCTAGACTTCATCACAGAACCACTAGCGACAAGTCGAGGGCACAATGCTATACTCGTAGTAGTGGACAAGTTATCTTAAACAGAGCGCTTTATCCTACCAATGCCACAATTGCGTTTGAAGTTTCAGATCGCCTCTTCTTCAACAGCATCATCACATCACCATCCATGGCATACTTACTACATTGATCTCATGCATAGACCCGAAAAAGCAAGAGGGGGCTGGTAGCAGAAGACGAGCGGACTAAGAAGAAAACGTGCTCTGATACGATGAAGAGGTTGATTAAGCGAGCGAGGATTGCATTAAAGGGGCAAAAGATAAATGTGTTATGAGTGAGGCCATCAGCAAATATCTATAGCCAAATATAGAAATGCTAACGCGAGCTTGCGAGCTAGCTATTGAAATGCTAACAGCCAGGTTCGAACGAGTACCAAAGCATATTCTGACTCGGCCAAGTGCAATAGTGCGTGGTTAGGTAATGTGACACCCGAAATCACGAACACCATTAATTTGTAATAGAAGAGCGACTAAAATTTTGTATGTGCAGTAGAGAAATTGGAAATATTTCTTACAGCTTCCAACGATCTGAGAAATTTCTTACTACCCACCCTCGCCCCCAAGCTCTGTACGCGCGAGACAAAACATAGGTTTTGACCAAACTATCTCAGAGTTCAACGACTTTGTATCCCTAACAACGTTTATACCGTTCATTTTCTGTACTGCAAAAAAGAAAATCAAAATGGTTACAAGCCCTTAGTACATAATGCGGATTGCCTTGGCACACTTTAGTGTACCGAGTTATGAAACTTCCATGCACTTGGGAACTCGGTGCACTGCGTTGCCCGAATACACACTACGGTGTGTTGGGACTTAGCGATGCACCGCTTGGTCCTGGTACGTGCCAACACGCCCCAAGGCGTGCCCAGGGGTGCCAGGGCACGCTCAAAGCCATGTGGAGTTTTGTGAATTTGGTTACATGTCAAAAATGTCGCACGTGTTTAGTTAGTTTTTGGTGAGGTTAGCCAGAGTCAACCGTATACACATCCCTAGGCGAAATTTGAATCTGAGGCCCTGTTCTGCTGCCACAGCAGTTTGGCACAAACAGACGAACAAGACCAGAGGATGGCTCATTGAAACATTTTTTCATAATAGTTTAGCCCTTAACAAGTCTCAATGGTAAGCACACCAAATCCGAACCTCAACTGTGTTGTATTGCGCAAGGAACTAACTTGAAACCCAACTTTCCAAGCAATCTTGATGCATGCCTTGTACTGTAAGGCATGCAAGTCCCCTTCCCCAAATGTTTGACGGCCCGTATAGGGAAAGGAAAGTTTTGGCGTCGTGGTGCAGATCGGGGCGATCTGAGGCTAATAGCCTCAATCAGGGATGACGTTTCAAGTTTAGGTACCCTGAGTTCCACAAAAAAAAAAAAAAAAAAAAAAATGCCCTGAAGCCACATTTTTTAGAAAACTCCTCATGGACCCAGCCTTTGTTCTCATTTCCACTGGGAGAAACAGGGAGGAGTGGTTGTGCACCCAAGCCAGTTGCGGGAAAGCCCATGGGAAAGCTTTCAAACAGCTGCAAAACACATCACCTCTGCATGGCACCTGCTGGGTCTGGAGGAGCTCGTTGCTGCTACTTGCCGCTCTCTCGAGTAGCTGAACCTGAGCACGATTTGCAAAGAATAGGGAATCAGATGTTGCATCGCCTTTGGAGCAGATGTGCAGTAGTAGCCAGTACCTTTTCAGTTGTCGCAGTAGTTTGTCTCACCAGCCTGTAGTGTACAGGCTATACGGCAGTGATTAAATGAGTGGGAAGATTTTCATCACAGTTGCAAGCCTGAACGTAAACGGCCTGGAAGACGGCACTGAACAACAATGCACAAGACATTGGATAAGACAAGCAATCGATATCATTGTACTCTCAGACACCGGACTTACAGCTCATCATCCCTACTGGAACCCTCTTAAAGCACTAACAGTTCTTACTGCTTCACCCATTGCGAAGGCCAAAGGAATTTCCCTCATCGGTTGCAGGCACGGTCTCTCGCTCCACAACTCTCTGATTCATTAGTCAGGACGGCTGGTTGTAGCGGACCTTCGCCATGGTTCCTTCCATCTCACCTTAGCGGCAGTTTACTTCCGAGCAAATGCCGCAAAAAATATCCGCAGGGTGCTGGGACCGGCAGTTGACGCGATCCAGCCGGGAAAACACTTGCTCATTCCGGGGGACATGAACCTGGTAGAGGACCTAATACTAGAAGGGGACGACGCTGGAAAACGATCAGTTATACTAACGCTGCAGAAGTTTCCGTTTGTCAGACACCTTTCGAGTCCTGCATCCATACAATAGGGAGTACACCTTTTACTCCTGCGCAAACTAGTCAAGCTCGCGCATAGGCCGTGCGCTTATCTCGCAATCATTACTCTCTCACTTGAAATTTTCCTTGCACATCATGCCGGCTGACCTTATCTCTGACCACAGCTATGCAGTCAGGGTGGCCTTTTGAGTGAAACATAAGTTCAGTTCGGTCTAGGGCTCTGGGGTTTGCCTGCACACATGGTCGGAAAGATGGGGGTACAGAAAGTGATCAAATTTGTGGAAAGTCAGGCAGAGAAGCATGGGGATAGATTTGAGCTGCCGGTATCAAGAATCGATGCCGGACTTAAGCCGTACACGAAAGAGAGAAAGCACATAAGAGCGACAATACTCCACCTCCAAAATACGGTGGCATCCTTGAAGCAGGCACAGATGCGGGACCCGAGTTGCGAAAGGACAAAGAAGATGTTGGATGAACGTGAGCTTCAACTCAAAGGCTATCGGCTACTGCGGCAAGAGCGGCTACATAAGATGGCTGGGCTGGATGCAAAGGTTAAAGGCGAAGTGGCGTCGCCGTACCTGTCAGCAAGGATCAAGGCTCAGAAGGTAAACACACAGATCACAGAGTTCAGCGTGGCGGGGGGTGCGGGCAGCATCAACCAGGGACTTCCACGTGCAACTTCGCTTTTCCTCAAGGGAATTTTTGGGGTTGAGAAGCAAATGACAGTATTGGATTGGTCCCTAGATGTCGGCAAGACACTGTCTCCGGCTGACGCGGTGGGTTTGGCAGCGGATTGGATAGAGGACGAGGTGAAGCGAGCTTTCCAATCAATGGCGAACAATAAGGCCCCGGGGAATGATGGGCTTCCGAAGGAGTTGTTTGAAGTGCATTGGGATGTGTTGGTGAAACATTTTATGAAGCAGAGGTTAAAGGCGAAGTGGCGTCGCCATACCTGCCAGCACGGATCAAGGCTCAAAATGTAAACACACAAATCACTGAGTTCAGCGTGGCGGGGGGTGTGGGCAAAAATAACCAGGAAATTCTACGTGCAGCTTCACTTTTCTTCAAGGGGATTTTTGGGGTTGATAAGCAAATGACAGTAACGGATTGGTCCCTAGATGTCGGCAAGACACTATCTCCGGCTGCCGCGGCGGGTTTGGCAGCGGATTGGACGGAGGATGAGGTGAAGCGAGCTTTCCAATCAATGGCGAACAATAAGGCCCCGGGGAATGATGGGCTTCCAAAGGAGTTGTTTGAAGTGCATTGGGATGTGTTGGTGAAACATTTATGAAGCTGGTTGTGGACTTCTCAGAGACAGCAACTCTTCCCACCAGCATGAAAGACGCCGTAATGATCCCACTTCATAAGAAAGGGGGGAGAGACCAGATCGGGAACTACAGATTGATTACCCTTTTCAGCCTCGCTTACAAGGTGCAGCATGAGGTGATTTCTCCAGAGCAATACATATTCTTACCAGGGAGACGGCTCTCGGACGAGGACTGGTACATCTTGCTCGTTAACTTCAAGAAAGCCTTCGATCTGTCTCAAGAAGCTTCTTGTTCGGTGTCTTGTAGAAAATGGGCTTCTTCAGCCGCTTCATCCGCTCGATCTAGGGCCTGCACGAGAATACCAAAACAAATCCATTATTTAACGGCTAGAAGGGGGAAGCGGTGGACGTGGTATCAGGTGTGCGACAAGGGTGCCCTCTCGCTCCTTATCTGTTCTTATGCGCAGTAGAGCCGCTAGCGCAGGATGCGGCGAGTCGGAATCTGGGGCTCACGGGAGACGTCGTCTGACGTATCTGGGTTACGCCGAGGATACAACCCTGCTTCTGGAAGGGGATTCTTAAATATCGGATGCAGAGAAGTTCTTAGAGAAATTTGAGGGGGACTTGGGCTTGGCCACCAATAAAGGGAAATCGGTGGTGCTACCCTTGGGGAAGAACCTAAACAAGCAGCCCTGGAAGACGTACCGTTTCAAATGGGAAAGAGCAGATGAGGTGGAGAGCCTGTCAGGCATGTGGGTGACACCGGCTGGCAGCTGTTAGCCAACGTGGGAAAGGGCATTCGTGCAGATTAAGGAGAAGCTGGTGCTGTGGGAAGCGCATCATCTTACAACCGGGGTAAGAGCAGCTGTCATCAACTGCTACATCTCGCCGATTATCTTCTTCCAAGCGCAGGTGTACCCTCCACCTATGGGGATCTAGGGGAGGATTGTGAACCTGACGCACAACTTCATGTCTAGGAACCGCGCTTCCACGGGCAATGGCTTCATTCGGTGGAGTAGAGAGTTACTCTATTTGTCAAGGGAGGAAGGCAGAGTTGGTGTGAACGACACGGAAGTGATGCTTACCTGCCTCGCGGCCAAACAAATTGGGCTGCTCCTCGTCGAGACGAACGCGCTGAAGCGGGAAATCATGCTCAAAGCTGCACACCTGCTACTGGGTACTGACACGTTTGTGGAGCATGTGAAGTTATGGCGCAGACAGCGTTTGCCTAGCATTGGATTGCTAGCGTACTAGTGTTGACTTGGGTGGAATTTCGCCGTCGAACCGCGTAGAAATGAAGTCTCAGCAAGGAAGGAATCCGCTTGAATCAATTGACTATATCCAGGTACAAACAGAGAAGGAATAACAGAATAATTATAGCTAGCAAAGACCTTGGGAATCAACCTGGGAACAACCAGGGATGATCCCAAATATATCCAAGGAACAAAACCAACCTCGCTGGATAAAACAGCAGGTGGTTGGTTGGTATCAACCTCTGGTTATGTTTTTCCAACCCTCGAAAACAACAACCAGGTTCAGGTTCTAAGAACAGAACCTGTTTTGTCTTTGCCCAACCAGCCAAATACTGGTTCCGCTGGTTTCCCCTGGCCTTGTAGCATGCAGATACAAACAAACAACATCCAACCTTCACCTTAATTGTACCCCTATAGTACCGGCCCCGCTACACTATAGTCAAGAAAACAAGACAGTATAATTTCGAGTTGGATAGAACTGAATCTGCGCAATCAATTAAACCGAACTGCAAAGCTTCCATCTTGGGTTCCTTCCATTGCGAGTTCGTCCTTTCTGCTTGCACTATTCATAGCGCGTACAATGTTGTGCCGAAGCGCACATTGCGCGAGTACCTGCAAATGAAGGAAAAATTGCAAAAGCAAACAAACACACGAACACACAATTCACACACCCACACACATACACACACACACCCCCCCACCCCCCCTACCCCCCCCCCCCACACACACACACAGACACACACACACACACACACACACATACATACACACACACACACACACACATACACACACACACACACACACACACACACACACACATACACACACACACACACACACACACACATACACACATACACACACACACACACACACACACACACACACACACACACACACACACACATTCACACGCAAATGCATTTGCACACGCATACTCGTACAAACAGACGGTAGGACGTTGTTCAAAGTGAATTTGCAACCAACACACTCCTCCTCAGCCTGCCGGCTGCATTCCAATCATTCCATGCTAGTTCATGCTCATTCCACTCATGCACACACAACGCCAATGAGGCTCATCCGCAAGCCTCTTAGTGAGAATTCTGCTGGCTGCTGGTGAGTGTAGATATAGATTAGATTCACCGTCCCCCTTTTCCACCTCCTTACATAGCCAGTGCCACTTGATATGCATGTGCTTGTTCAGCCCATGAAGCACTGCATTCTTGGCCATCCCAAGAGCCCACATGCTATCACAAAACAACGACGTATCAAATTTCTGCTCTTGGCCAATCTCCTCTAACAGCCTCCTCAGCCAAATGATATTCTTCACCCCATGGAACATTGCCATGTACTCTGATTCAACAGAGGAGAGTGCCGTCTCCGTCTGCTTCTTGGACCATGAACTAACAGGTCCTCCCTCAACTACGCAGCTGTATCCTACCACAGACGAGGAATCCTCCTTCTCATAAGCCCACGTAGCATCAGTAAAGCAAGTGAGAAACAACTTGCCTTCTCCAAGCTGCTCCCCCTTCTCTTTAAGCACCTCAACCCCTTTCTGCTTCACCTGTGCAGATGCGGAGTATTGAACTCCAATGCTTGGGTGAGAGTTCAGATACTTCACCACACACTCAGCTGCATCCACCTGCTCCTCTGATGGATTCTGCACCACCCTTGCCAGCTGCCCAACAGAGATAGAGATGTCGGGCCTTGTGTGAACCGCAACATACAAGTGGCTGCCCACCAAGGACTAAAAATGCTGCTGCTCCTCGGCTTCAACCCCTTCATCCTTTGCAGCCTTCACAAGCTTGAATTCTGTTGGCAGGGGAGTTGCAACCTTGCGCTTATTCCCAATTCCATACTTCTCCCTCAGCTCCTTGATAAACTTCTCCTAATGCAGCTTCAACCACCTGTGATCCAGATCCCTCTCTTCGTGCATCCCGGGGTAGTACTTTACCTCCCTAAGGTTCTTGCACTTAAATTTCTCCATCAACTGCTTCTGCTGCTGCTGCTGCTATTGTCCACATAGACCAGAAACAGCACCAGCTCCTCCCCCTCCCCCCCCCCCCCCCCCTCCCCCCCTTTGAGAAAGATGCTATCACAGCTGTTGGTCTTGAATTCCATCTCATCAAAAACAGCTGCCAGCTTCTGTTACCAGCAGAGTGGCGCCTGCTTCAAGCCATAGATGGACTTTTTCAGCTTGCACACCCTGCCCGTACCATCCTCATACCCAGGCGGCTGCGTCATGAACACCTCCTCCTCTAAAATCCCATTGAGAAAGGCTATTGATATATCCATCTGAATGATGAATTTCCCACTAACGGCTGCATCTGCCAACACGACATGAAGAGTAGGGGGTTTGGCAGTGAGAGCAAAGATCTCGTTGAAGTCCAGCTTCTCCTTCTGCATAAACCCCTTAGCCACCAGCCTACTCTTGTAGATGGTGACCTGCCCCTTGTTGTCGGTCTTTATCCTTTGCACCCACTTGCATTGTACCGCTTTCTTCCCCTCAGGCAGCACCACCAGATCCCATGTCCCATTCTCTAGCAGGCTCCAGTACTCAGCATCACTAGAAGTCAGCCATTTGTCCCTATCTGGTCCAGCTAATGCCTCCTCCATGCTAGCTGGTCCACTGATGCAGGGACAATAAAACAATATGCAGGCTTGTCCTCCTCGTCAGGGTCATACTATTGACGCAAAATCAGTAATGCCTCCTCATTCCCAAGCTGCTGCTCTGCTACATCAGCTCCTGCAGTCAGCTTCATTGTTGCCATACAGGTGCGTCCTGGCCTAGAGACGGGTGTTTCCCTACCCTCCATAACGACACCCTTCGGCTTCCTCCTTTGCGGTAGCTTAGGCACCTTACCTTTGCTCTGCTGCTGCTCTCCTCTTTTATATCCAACAGCTCCACCAGCGTTATCACTATCCTCTCCTCCACAAGCAGGCGCCTCTCCATCACCATCCCCCGCAGCTGCCTCTTCTCCCTCCTCCCACACACTAGGAGTCAGGTCCAGCTGCATGGTGATTTGCTCCATCTGCTGGGACACCCTTGCCTCCGGCTGTTTCTCCCAGCTCCCATACATCATGCCCTCGATGAATTTCACATCCCAGCAGTCAAACAATACACCCTTCAATGGTTCCCACAATAGACATCCCGTGCTCTCAGCAGCCAGCCCCAAATGCACACACTAGATTGCACTTGCCCCAAACTTACTTCGGTAGGTCTTGGGGACGTGGGCGATTGCCATGCAACCGAACACCCTCGGCTTGTCCATTGGCGGCTTCCTCCCAAGCCACCTCTCCAAAGGCACCCACGAGTCATCCCCAACCAACTTTGCTGAGTACCCTGTTCCTAGTGACGATAGCACGCCGGACTGTGTGAGGCCACATGGAGTTGCTAGGCCTAGATTCTATGAGCAGCGCCCTAGCTGTCTCTAGAATGGTCCGGTTCGCCCGTTCTGCTATACCGTTGGACTGTGGGGTGTAAGCCATGGTCAGCTCCCTCTGAATGCCCTGCTTCTTGAGCCAGGCCGTCATCTCAGCTCCAAGAAACTCACCACCCCGGTCTGTCCTAATCTGCTTCACTACACACTCCGCCTGCTTCTCCATGAATGGCAGCCAATCGTCCCGTATCGTAGAGGCGGCGTGGTCCTTCTGCTTCAGCGGATACGCCCACATGAGTCTGCTCCAATCATCCACAATCGTAAGGAAATATCGCCCCCTCCTTGTGCCCTCGCACTAGAAGCGGCCCCACCAAGTCCATGTGGACCAGCTCCAAAGGCTTCTTGCTCCTGCCAGCCACACTATGGAAGGGGAAACGGGTAAACTTTGAGAGCAAACACAATTCACAGTTATCATCGGGTGGCTGTTCCTTCGGCTTCAGACCTCCATCCTTCTCCAAATGCTAGAACAAGGGCATTTCCACATGCCCCAAGAGTCGGTGTGTCGTTGCCCAATTTGTCTCCCCGGATCTGGCCGACACCTTCACACCAACCCCTCCAACGGCGTTGCACTCCCCCTGGGATGCAGACCCCTCTCCAGCCTGCCCCCCACCATGCCACGCCAACGCCGGCAGCTGCCACATGGATCTGTACACGTCCTTGCTCTTGTGCAGATCCCAAAGCACCCGATTGCCCAGCTTCCCCTTATAAGTGCGAGCCCCATCCGTGCTAGTGCTCACCCCAGCCTTGGCAAGCTTACGGAGGGAGATGAGGTTGGCCTTGAGATCGGGGACGAGGAGAACGTCGTGCAGCAATACTGGCTTGCCATCCGCTCCCTTAAATGCAGCTCGTCCCGCACCAGCCACCTTCAGCGCGTGTCCAGAGGCGGAGCACACCTCATTGATCGGTGCAGCGCGTACATTGTCTAGCAGGTTCTTGCGTGGTGTCATCCTCCAAGCAGCACCCGAAGCCAACACCCAAAAGTCTAGAGGGTGCAGCTCTGCTCCAACCTTGGCAGATATGTCTCCTTGCTCCCCCTTGCATGCGACATGGAAGAATTCGCCCGCGGTGCACTCCATCTTCTTCTCCGCACCGCCATTTCCCTTCGGGTTGTTGTCGGACGAATCAGCGACCATGTTTGCGCTATTATTCTGGTTCCTCCACGCGCCGCCATCCTGGTGACGATTCTGGGGGGTCCATCTATCGGGTTTCTTATAGCACAAAAACCAGGGATGCCCTTCCTTCTCACAATACCAGCAACTCCCTTTCATTTTGCCACCAGCACCCGACTTGCCCCCACGTCCAGATTTCGCACCGCGACCCCAACCGGTACCTCCTTGTTGGTCGTTGGAAACGTCGTCCTTCTTTGCACCGTGCCCTGCACCACCGAAGCCACGTCCTCTGCCACGACGGCCTCCTTGCATCCCGTGGTCGCTGCCGCCGTCGTCTCCACCCCTCAGTTGGCGGCGACGGAAGTCCTCCTCCAAAATATTTGTCTGCACCCATTCGAGCGTCCACAAGTTCTCGATCTGCGACAGACTCAATCCGCTCGTGAATTGAAGCCACGATTCCAGCAGCAGCGAGAGCATCTTTACGCACTTGGTCTGCTCTGGGAAGGTGATTCCCACGGTTGCCAGCTTTGCGTAGAGGTCGCGCATCTTGTCCAAGACAGGTTGCACCGGCTCTCCCTCACTTGGGCGCAACGCGTAGAGGTCCCTCTACATCATGAGATTCGTGGCGACTGAGGTAGGGGTGTGCAGCTCCTTCAACACGGTCCACGCCTTCGGACCGCAATCAACCTCCGGCAGCAGGTGCATGATGTGGTGACGCTGGTTCAGCTCCAAACTCTGCGACATCAAGTAGTAGCCAGCCGAGGCGCGCTCGTCCCAATCTTCCTGCAGGGCGGGGTCACTTGTGCGGAGATAACTACTACAACGGGAGCTAGACTACGGGCTAGGCACGCCTGCTCGTGTGGTCTCTGCATTCTCTGTTCCTTAGTCGTTTTCCTAGTGCACTCACTGCTTGCTAGTTCACAAGGCAATTTGGCAAGAGTTTCACTAGAGAAAGTTGACAACAATGATACAATCAAGTTGGCTAAGGAAGACTACATCAGAGCTAGGATGCAAGCAGGTCGACTGCCAGCGCAGCACGGTCGACCGCGTGCCAGCACGACTTGGTCGACCGCGCTCCAGCAGTGCAGAGACGCGGCTTGCCAACGCTGCAGGTCGACGGCGAGACAACAGCGCAAGTCGACGGCGTGCCAGCGTTGCTCCTGCAGTCCAGCATCGCACCCGCTTCGCAGGTGCTCGTAGGTGATTGGCGCGCACTGCTTCGTCACCTGCACAGCACACAAGTCCACCTCGTGCTGACGACTGCATCTGATGCACCACGTCGACCTCGGGATACCATCACCGAGGTCGTCCTCGCCAAAACCACCTGGGCGACCATCGCAAGCCTTCGCAGCACCTCGTCACCCAGGTAACCTGGTCGACCTTGCAACCAGGTCGACCAGAGGCTCCAGTGCGTGCCCGTCGACCACCCAGGTCGACGACCACTTCCGGTCGACCTCCCAGGTCGACCACTGCCTCTGGTACGTGCCGGTCGACCTCCCAAGTCGACGGCCACCTCCAGTCGACCTCCCCAGGTCGACCACTATCCCCTGGTTGACCAGCTGCAAGTCGACGTCCCAGGTCGACCAGAAGGGCTGGTCGACGTCCCAGGTCGACCAGCCGAAGTTGGCGCCCTCCCGACGTCGGCGCCCATGCAGTGGCTCCCCGTGCAGGTCGACCAACCTCGTCGACCAACTCGCCCACTGCTGCAGGTCGGCTGCACCCTACACCCGACCACGAAGTCGGCTCCGCCCAAGCGAGGACGGGGCCAATACCCAACTCCCGTTGACACTCCCCTGCCGCGTTCACGCTTGGGCCCCCCAGCCCACACGGCAGCACCTCTCGGAGAACAGCTCGTCGACGTGCACCCAACACACAGCACGTCGTCCACCGCACCAGCCATGCAAGAGGGCATGGCACCTACTGCTGCACGTTGTCGTCGCCGTCGCCCACGTCGGCCAGACGCACTTGGCCGATTGCAACGGAGCACCGGTTGAAGGCCGGATAGTGCAGCGCCTTCGTGAGGAAGTCGGCCGGCTGCTCAGCGGTCGGGATGTACTGCAGCGCAAACTTCCCCCGCTTCACCATGTGCTGCAGCCAGGCCTGTCGCCGCTCCATGTGCTTGAGGTTGCCCGTCAACCCCATGCCCTCAGCGACCGTGATGGCCGACTTGTTGTCCACCCGAAGGACGGTCGGCTTCCCAGCATCCAACTGCTGGAACTCTGCGAGGAGGAAGCGAAGTCGGCGTCCCTCCTTGCCGGCTTCGACGGCCGCCACGTACTCCGACTCGGTCGACGACAGCGTCGCGCACTTGATGCGCTGGCTCGACCAGGAGACCGCGGCCCCTCCGTAGACGAACACGTAGCCGCCCGTGCTCGTCCTGCTCTGCTTGTCACCGGCGTCGTCGGCGTCCACGTAGCCGACCAGCTCCAGCGACTCAGGTCCACCGCCGAACTCCAGGGCGGTGTCACGCGTGTTGGCGAGGTAGGCGAGGCAGCGGTCGACCTCACGCCAGTGCTGGTCGCTCCTCACCGTGAGGCCGCTCCCCAGCTTGCTGCAGGCGAAGGCGATGTCCGGCCTCGTCGTCGTCGCCGCGAACTGCAGCGAGCCGACCTTCTGCCGGTATTCCTCCTCCTGTCGCTCCTGTGCCTCCTCGTCGTCGAAGGTGAGCTCGGCGTAGGCGTCGACCGAGACCGGCGTCTTCGGAGTCCGTCCGCCCTGCTCCTCGTCGATGAAGCGCCTACGCAGCTTGTCGGCGTAGCCCTGCTGGTGCAGCCACAGCTTCCCCGCCGACCTGTCGCGCACGATCTCCAGCCCGAGGTACTTCTGCACTGGCGAGATCTCGCGCAGCTCGAAGGCGGCCTCCAGTAGCTCCTTCAGCTGCTTCAGCATCTCGGGGCTGCTGCTGGCGGCGAGCAGGTCGTCGACGTAGACCAGCACCCAGCAAGTCGCTCCGTCGTCGCCGACCTTGAAGTAGAGAGCCTCGTCGACCTGGCTCTTCTTCCACCCAGCGTCGACCAGCACGTCGTTGAGCGCCAAGTACCACAGCAGCGGCGACTGCTTCAGCCCGTACAGGCTCTTCAGCAGCTTGCACACCCGGCCGGTTCCGTCGTTGAAGTAGTCCGGCTGCGACATGTACAGCACCCGGTCGAGCTTGCTCTGCAGGAAGGCGTTCTTCATGTCGAGCTGCATCAGGTTCAGGTTGAGGACGGCGACGATGCTGAGGAAGATCCTCAGCGTGACGTAGCTGCCCACCGGCGCGAACGTCTCGTCGTAGTCGGCGCCGTACACCTGCGTGAAGCCCTTCACGACCAGCCTCGCCTTCTCCCGCTCGACGGTGTCGTCGATGTTGTACTTCGTCGTCAGCACCCACCGGTTCTTCATCACGTTCACTCCCGGCGGGCGTTCGACCAGCTCCCACGTGCCCATGGCGAGGAGACTACGGATCTCCTCCTCCATGGCGGCCTTCACCGCCGGACCCTTCCAGCTCGCTAGCGCCTCCTTCACCGTCATCGTCGAGATGTCCCAGCGGTGCTCGGGGTCGGCCAGCATGTCGGGGTCGAGCTCCGGGAAGTCCTCATCCTCCTCGGCGTCGTCGTACAGCAGGTCGTCGTCGTCCTCCACGTCGTACACCGTGGTGAAGGCAGCGGGAATGAAGAAGTCAGGCGGCCTTCGAAGTCGACCAGACTTCCGGGGTTCAGGCGGAACCCCCACCTCGTCATGGTCGGTGGACTGGTCGGCCACCTCCTGGTCGACCAGCTCCTCATCGCCCAACTGCTCCCCTTCATCTGCACCGCCATCCTCGTCGTCCTGCTGCACTTCGGTCGGCTTCCCGGTCGACTGCTCCCCTGTAGTTAGCTCCCCTGTCGATCGCCAGGTCGCCGACTGTTCCTGGGTCGACCTCGTTGCTGCCTGCTCCCCTGTCGGCTTCACCCAAGTCGGCTGCACCTCCTCGATCTGCTCCCCCCCTATCCAGGTCGACTGGCCTCCCAGGTCGGCCAGCTGCTCGTCGACTTGCTGCTCGTCCCGTCGGCCACCGGCGATGCCCTTGGTCGGCGCCACAGGCGACGTCCCACTGCTCCCCTCATCGCCGGAGGCCGACGGCGGAGTCAGCCCACGCAGGTCGACGAGGGGAGGGGCAGGGGGGGTAGAGGAAGGGTGGACGACCTCGGCGTCGTCCTCAGCAAGCTCACCGACCTCAGCGAGCAGAGGGAGCGTTGCCGTCGAGGTATCCGTCGGCGTGGCCATCAGTGTCCGCCCTGACACGGGGCCATGCGCCGACCTCCACTCCTCCAGCGACAGGTCCTCGTAGAACACCACGTCCGACGTGGTGACCACTCGGTTGTCGGCGACGTCGAGGAGCTCCCAGCCCTTGCTCGCCTCCGACACGCCGAGATGAAGGCCCCACTTGGCCTTCGGCTTCAGCTTGCCACCCCGCTGCTGCTCGGGGACGAGGAACTGCGCCATGCAGCCCCACACGCGCGCCAGCGACAAGTCGGGCTTCGTCCCGGTCAGCAGCTGGTACGGCGTCGTCCCCGGCGTCGCCGATCGCTCCAGGCAGTTGCGGATCCAGACGGCCTGCCGCAGGGCGAGGTGCCACCAGTGGTGCTGCACGCCCATGTGTAGCAGCATCGTCCGCACTGACTCCACCACCGTCCGCATCTCCCGCTCCGCCATGCCGTTCTGCTGCGGGGTGTACGGGCAGGTCAAGTCGTGGACGATCCCTTTGCCGTCCACGAAGTCGGTGAACGTCTTCCCGAGGAACTCCCCGCCTCGGTCCGAGCGCAGCATCAGCACCGACTTCTTCGTCTGCCTCTCCACCAGCACCAGCCACTTCTGGAACTCCAGCAGCACGTCCGACTTCTTGGCGACCGGCCTCACCCACACGTAGCGGGACTTACGGTCCTTCAGCAGCAAGAAGTACAGGCTACCGTCCTTGGCAGCCTCGCGGAACGGCCCACACAAGTCGAGGTGGACGACGGCTAGCACGTCGGCGGCGTCGGAGCCTTGGTCGGGGAAGGTGTGCCGCGCCAGCTTCCCGCCGACGCACGAGACACACGGTGGGTCGGCGCCCGTCGCCGACTTGAGGTCCAGCCCAATGGCGACCTCGTTCTTCGCCGAGCTCCTGATGGTGTCCATGCCGGCGTGCGCAAGCCGAGCATGCATCCTGGCCGGCGTCGACTTCGACTTGGAGACGATCGCCCGCAGGGCCACAACCTCCGGCGTGGGCGACGTCGACCTCGTTGAGCAGGGACGCAGGTCTGTGCAGAGGACTCGCCCGGAGTACGTCGCCCGACCAAGCACCTCTCCCGCTGCCGAGATGAGCAGCACACCATCGCCGTCCTCCTGAAACTTCACGCCATGCTCCTTCAGCTGGCCGGACGACAACAGGTTGGCCCGCACACCCGGGACGTACAGCACGTCGGGGATGAGAACCTGCTTCCCGGCCTCGCCTTGCAAGGCGACCGTGCCCCGGCCTTGGACGTCTTGCAGCGCCCCATTGAAGCCACGCACGTGCTTCAAGTCGCCGCTCGGCCCCATGTCGACGAAGACGTCCTTGGTCCCCATCAGGTGGTGGGAGCAGCCGCTGTCCAGCAAGACCACCGCCGGGTTCGCCTGCACTGCTGCTGCCATCGCCTGGAAATCCTCACCAGCCTCCGGCGCCAGTGAGACGGTCGGCTCCACGACGCCGACCAGAGAGCACGACGCCGACTTGTCGTTGCTCCCCTTGCCGCTAGCAGAGGAGTCGGCGTCCTTCGCCGAGGTGGACGACTTGGTCGACTGCTTCTCCTTGCGCGGCTGACTTCCTCCTCGACGAGATCGACGACTGCCAGACCTCCCGCGGCCTCCCTTGTCGTCGTCGTCCGAGTCACTGCGGTCGGGGCACTCGAAGGAGAGGTGGTCGGGGTCGCCGCACAGCCAGCACTCCCGACGTCGACTTCCTCCTCCCCGGCCACTGTCCTTGGTCGACTTCTTCTTGTCGACCTCCTTGGCCGACTTCGAGCCACCGCTACCACTGCCGCCAGACTGTCCACGCTGCCCCGGTCGACCGCCTTGCTTCGCCGGGGCGACAAAGTTTGCCTGCGCCAAGAGCTCCTGGGACCGCTCAGCCTCCTGCATCGCCTCGTCCTGCAGGATGTACGAGGTTAGGTTGTCCTCGTTGAGCGTCGCCCTCGTGCTCGGCGCCATGGACAGCCGCTTCAACAGGTTGTAGCTGCTCCGGAGTCCCTGCATGACATGGGTGATGTACGACGCCGTCGAGTACTCCGCACCGGCCATCCTGATGGTGGCGAGAATTCGCCGGGCCCGGTTGCAGTAGTCGGTCGCCGTCTCCTCGTCGCCCATGCGCAGGTGAGTCAGCTGCCCTTCCAGCTGGGTGATAAACAGGTCGTCGGTGACCTGGTACGTCGACTCAATGAAGTGCCACGCCTGGTGGCCGGCGTCGAGGTACTCCCTGCACCACTTCAGGGCGATCTGCACGCCCGGCGTGCAGCACCGCGAGATGACCGTGAAGGTCAGCAGCTGCACGGCGCGAAACTCCGCACGCAAGTCGGGGTCGCTCGGCGTCGCCACGGTACCACGAGCAAAGTTGATGAGCCCGGCCATCTCCAGCTGGGGCTCAATAGCTTCCTTCCAGGTGAGAATGTCGGGTCGGCCGACCAGTAGGGGAGTCACCGAGATCCTATCCGGCGTAAACTTGAAGTAGCCGTAGCTCGGTGCAATCCCGCCTGCTGTCACCTGGGTTGCCGACATCGGCACGGACCCACTCCGTCGACCTCCGACGTCGCCCTGCGAGAACCCTGCAGCCGCCGACGACCGCATTCCTCGCGTCTGAACGCCGCCGACTTCGTCGGCGTGAATCACACCACGCTGCCTCGACGTGCCTCCCGCACTGCTGCCGACTTGGTCGCCTCCAGCGTTGACACCCAGGTCGACGCCGCCCTCGGTGTTCACCGGTCGAGGAGAAGCAGGCCGAGAAGGGTGCTCCGTCGCCCACAAGGAACGGATGCCAGCCTCGACGACCGCCCAGGGGAGGTCGCCGAACTCCTTCGCCTCGTGCTTCCTCCTCGCGTTTTCCAGCCGTGCCTCCAGGGTGTCCACCACCCCCGTGTCACCTACGGCTCCTACCATAGTGACTATCGCACAGCTGCCGGCCTACGAACAACTTAGGTAAGGTGCCTACTAAGTCGACTAGACTGAAAGGTAAGTCGTTGTGCCGTCCACGCTCACCGCACCATGCGGAGATAACTACTACAACGGGAGCTAGACTACGGGCTAGGCACGTGTGCTCGTGTGATCTCTGCGTTCTCTGTTCCTTAGTCGTTTTCCTAGTGCACTCACTGCTTGCTAGTTCACAAGGCAATTTGGCAAGAGTTTCACTAGAGAAAGTTGACAACAATGATACAATCAAGTTGGCTAAGGAAGACTACATCAGAGCTAGGATGCAAGCAGGTCGACTGCCAGCGCAGCACGGTCGACCGCGTGCCAGCACGACTTGGTCGACCGCGCTCCAGCAGTGCAGAGACGCGGCTTGCCAACGCTGCAGGTCGACGGCGAGACAACAGCGCAAGTCGACGGCGTGCCAGCGTTGCTCCTGCAGTCCAGCATCGCACCCGCTTCGCAGGTGCTCGTAGGTGATTGGCGCGCACTGCTTCGTCACCTGCACAGCACACAAGTCCACCTCGTGCTGGCGACTGCATCTGATGCACCACGTCGACCTCGGGATACCATCACCGAGGTCGTCCTCGCCAAAACCACCTGGGCGACCATCGCAAGCCTTCGCAGCACCTCGTCACCCAGGTAACCTGGTCGACCTTGCAACCAGGTCGACCAGAGGCTCCAGTGCGTGCCCGTCGACCACCCAGGTCGACGACCACTTCCGGTCGACCTCCCAGGTCGACCACTGCCTCTGGTACGTGCCGGTCGACCTCCCAAGTCGACGGCCACCTCCAGTCGACCTCCCCAGGTCGACCACTATCCCCTGGTTGACCAGCTGCAAGTCGACGTCCCAGGTCGACCAGAAGGGCTGGTCGACGTCCCAGGTCGACCAGCCGAAGTTGGCGCCCTCCCGACGTCGGCGCCCATGCAGTGGCTCCCCGTGCAGGTCGACCAACCTCGTCGACCAACTCGCCCACTGCTGCAGGTCGGCTGCACCCTACACCCGACCACGAAGTCGGCTCCGCCCAAGCGAGGACGGGGCCAATACCCAACTCCCGTTGATAACTTGGTCTAGGCTCCTCTCTAATCATTAGTTTCAGCAATCCAATCTGACGGAAGTAGAGTTGCATTTTCCAGGCCCAATCATCATAGCCCTCACCATTGAACTTCTCGACGGTGAAGTTTTTCAGCACCTCCTTGATCAGCGAGCCCTGGTTTGTTCGCGCTCCCCTTGGTGCTGAAAGACCAGAATCTTGGCTGCTGCAGGCGCAAGAATGGACGGGCCTGGGGCAGAAGCGAGCACGAGCGCGGAAGCGCCACGGTCGGAGCTGTGACAGCTGATGTCAGTCGTGGCGCCCATGGCCCAGATGATGTTGTGAAGCTTCCCGGGAACAATCGGGCGATCGTTGCAGTCGCCCGTGTCCAGCTGGCGCCACACGTGCACGGTGGTCCACGTGTCGCCTGTGGATTGGTTTGTGGTCTGGCTGCCGCCCAGCACGTGCCAGTCCTGCTTGTCGACGAGTGCGATTCCTTCGGTCGTCTTGTTGAAGATGAAGCAATCCGTCGCATACGCGCGGGCGTCGGACTGTGCGACCCATGCGACGAGGGCATCTGTTTGGACACGAAATGCAACAGGATGAGCGAGATCACGATGACGGATGAATCGACGGTCTGATCTGATCCCTACATTCCTTATCATCGCGTAAAACTAGAGGAAGATGTGCTTCATCCGCGCTACTAGTAGCAGCAATAAGATCGAGAAACAAATCAATCGTTGAAGAAACAAAGGCGGATCACACCTAACCCAACCGTATGGATTTCGTACCTGAGCCCACCATGGATCCAATCTCGGAGATGCCTATACTGAACCACCCCGTCGTCTTGGCATTCACTGCCATGTGGATGGTCGCATCGCTATTGTTAACGGTCCAGTAAAGCTCGTAGCGCGGATCCAGCAAGGCTACATTGGAGTAGGAGGAGAGCGACTCGGGAAGAGAAGTCGCGGATGCAGAACAGTTACACAAAACCGTTGAGGAAGCCACTAATAGGAGTAGGCAACACGAGTTTGAGGGCGAAACCCTGCAGACGTGACGTCTGTGCGCCATATTTCAAGCTCCCGCTGAGAGAAAGTGTTCCGGCGAAGGAGATAAACGAATGTTCCTGTGTCGCTGAAATGCGGTGCGGTCAAAGGAGACCGAACACGGTTGTCGGGGTTTTGCACAGCGCCTACGGAATTCGCTGTTTGTCGAACCGACGGAATTGAGCTTCTCGCTTCAAATTTTTAGGACTTGAATACAAATTTCTTCACTGAAGCGAGAGATGGTGGTGGTGGTGAGGGTTGTGCGGGAAACAAACAGGAAATGCGTGCTGTGTGGTTGTGCGGGAAACAAACAGGAGAGGCAATTTGTAGGCGAGGGGGGAGAGCGTGGGAGATACAGTACACAGTAAGGAGGTTTTCGATATGGAACTTGCTGATTGGTAGCGTGGATCGCGGAAGAAGTTCATGCCACCGTGGCATGGGGCTTGGAGTTTATGGAAATCGATTGGTGAAATATAGCTCCACAGTAATGTAGGTACAGTACGGACATCATTTTTTGGAAAATATCAAATTGGGTAGAACAATAGCACAGAGGTGACCAAATTAGGGCCGCGTTAGGGCGTGTAACATTGTATCGACCAGCCTGAAATCCGACCAAATGGTCAGGTCATGCGAACACAAAATGTCTAACGCTTCAATGAACCCCGCCACAAATTTCGAATAGAACGACCATTTCGTTCGCGAGCTGTGAGGCACCCACCCTGAACTACCTCCGTAATAGAATTAGAGGTTTAATAAAAAATTCAGCATTCGAACGGGGTCTAAAATATGCTACAATCAATAGTTGATCGACCCTAGGATCCCATCGGGAAGGTTCGCACGCAGCTGATTGGTAGTGGTGGGCCCTTGACCTCAAATTAGAGCGAATGTAAAATGTTTGAGATGATTAAGACATGAAAATACAGTCATATAAATAATAGTGCAAGGTATTACGAAATGACCTAGCTAGCCATGTACTCTAAGGGGTATATTCCGTTATCCAAATTCAAACCCAATCGTGCGGCGCATACATTTACGAAACTGCTCCCGCCAATTCCCTCTCTTCTGCAGCTGCCCGATACATATGCTCTGACGGTCCAGATCCACTCCAACTGTCTGCGTCGCTTCGAGTCAACACTGACTCTTCGTGTTTTCCTCGATACTGCGTGCTGACTAGGGGCAGCCGACCTGGGGCAGCCGACTTGGGTGGTCGGCTGATAGGTGTGCTGGTCGACTTCAGGTTCGTTGACCCAGGTTGTAGCTGCTCGTGTGTCCCTTGATCACATGCGTGACGTACGACGCCGTCGAGTAGTTCACGCCGGCCATCCTCATCATGGCGAGAAGTCGCCGAGCCCGATTGCAGTAGTCGGTCGTCGTCTCTTGTTCGCCCATCCACAGGTGTGACAGCTGCTCCTCGAGCTGGCCGATGTACAGGTCGTCGGTGACCTGGTACGTCGTCTCGATGAAGTGCCACGCTCGATGGCCGGTGTCAAGGAACTCCCTACACGACTTCAGGGCGATCTGCATGCCCGGCGAGCAGCACCGCGAGATGACCGTGAAGGTCAGCAACTGCACAGCGCGAAACTCCGCACGCAGGTCGAGGTAGACCTCCTGAGGCGTCTCTGGCTGCGCCGCAACAGGCAGGGAAGCAGTCAGCGCAGCAGCAGCAGCAGCAGGAGAGCATGCTGAATTTCACGTTCACGAATTACCGGCTGCCAACCGACTTCACGTCCTATCGCTGCAAGGTGCGCGGTGCTGTAATGCTCCGTGCATGCGCCATTTCCCTGCATGCATTCCGTGGAACACTTTTTCTGGATCACACTTAGTTCAGCACACCTTTCATGCTCGCGTTCCTTTTTGCACCCATCTGCACCGATCTTCAATCTTCTGCACCGTTCTGCACCAATCTGCAACCATCTATGCGGCCATAGGTGGTGGACATTCCTCTCAAGGCCAAGACTCATGCGGTTGAGTGGGGTGCCATTCGCAACTCCACCGACATCTCAGCCGTCCATCATGCCGCCATCTATGGCTGCAAACCGTAAGCGATACATATCCTTCCCCTCTCCCCCCCCCCTTTCTCCCCTCCCCCCCTTCTTCATTTCCCCCTTGTGCAAATAGCACACTCGCCCGCCGCTCGCCAGTCCGCCGCCCACCTCCTTTTAACGCCAGCATGACCCTTTTGTGAACTCCGAAATGAGAGTTTTCTCTCCCTCCGCCTCCCCCCTGACAGCGAGGAGTACGGCAATCTCACGGGTCGGGGGGTTGAATATGACTGACTGCACCAGGCCGACAATCCATGCCCCACCACTGTCGCCGTGTGGGCTGTGGGCGGCAGACCCTTCACCTTCCCGCCCAATGTTGGCTACCCCATCGGCCCGGGCTACTTCACCAAGTTCATACTGCAGGTACATGGGTGCAGTGCGGTGCAGTTTGATTTAGTGCGGTGCAGAACTCACTACATCTTTGGGGCCTTCCTTCCACCACCATTTCTGGCGCTAACCCGTCCAAGCCCCCTATTTGAGGATCCTTAAAAGTCGTCTCACAATGTCTAGTACCAAGTTCTTCCCTACTCTTACTCCCCTGTCCCACACACAAATGCCTTGTGTTGTGCTTCTCTTGCCTCAAAAGCACACACCAAACACCTTACCTTTCCCCCTCCCTCTCTACCCCCACGACTCCCCCTCAGGTGCATTTCACCAATCCCAAGGGCCGTGCTGACCTGATCGACAGCTCTGGGCTCTAACTGAAGCTGGCGCCCTCGCTGCGACCCATGGATGCGTCCATCATGCTCGCGGGGCCCGTCTCCTACGAGTACCTCATCCACATCCCGCCCGCCATGCCCTCGTGGACGCAAGTCAGCACGTGCTCCAGCCAGTGTACCGCTGATGTGTTCAAGAACGAGAGCGTGAAGATCATTGGGTCCTTCCTGCACCTGCACACGCTGGGACGACAGGTGAGGGATGAGTAGACTGCTGTAAATCAGGTGCACCTGTGGTAGTATTAGTATTGCGTCGTGAGTGTGGAACACCATACATGGACGCAAGTCAGCTCATGCCTTGTACTTGCAACTGCACACTCTGGGGCGACAGGTGAGGGACGAGAGGACTGCTGCAAATCAGGTGCACAGGCGCTGTGGTGTGGTGAGACCCCATGTGGTATCCCCTCACATGCCCATGATGCCCTTGACCCCATGTTCCCATGCTCCCCTCCCCATGCCCGCGAGGATTCACAAAAATACCTTGCCCGCGTGCCCCCATGCCTCCATGCCCCCCCTGGAGTCGCTTTTGAGAATTCTTGAAAGATTCTCTACATTACCTTGCCCCCGTGGCCCCATTCCTCCATGCACCCAGATATGCTCGGATGTGTTCAGAAAGGTAGCAAGTCGCACTTTTGAGGGGCCTCAATTGCTCCCATGCCCCCCATGCGTCCATGAGCAGTTATACATGGATGTGATAAAAAAGGCAGCAAAGTCGCCACCATCAGCCGCCAGGACTATTACTGAGTTCTCTTTGTCGCGCAACCACCCACTCTTGTTCACCCAACACAACCACCGCCCCCTTTGCTCATCTTTACTCCACTTTACACCTCTTTAGCCCTCTATAACCCCTTTAAAACCATTTTACCATTCCTCCTCTCTATCCCCACCCATTGACACGAACCCCTGCAGCAACTTTGCGTCGCAACACGCCATAGGTACTGAAACCTTCCCTCCCTCCATCTCTACTTCCTTTTGTCCTTCCATCCCTCTTCCCCTCCACCTCATCCCTCACCCCCCCTCAATCGCAGCGACGTTGCATGGCAGCAGACCATCCGCTTCACGCCAGAGTTCGAGCTGCTGCCAGGGGATGAGCTCACCAGACGCTACCCTCCCTCCCTCCCTCTCTCCCTCCTTCCCTGTTTCCTCTGCCCCTACACCCAAACAGCGACGTTGCATCGCAGCAGACCATTCCCGTGACGCCAGAGTTTGAGCTGCTGCCAGGGGACGAGCTGCGCACCTCCTGTGTGTGGGACTCCACTGAGCGCACCAACGTACGTGCCTCCCTCTCACCAGTGCACGTGCTGCTTAGCGTTACCTCTCACCTTGTTGGGACGAGCTGCGCACCTCCTGTGTGTGGGACTCCACTGAGCGCACCAGCGTACGTGCCTCCCTCTCACCAGTGCACGTGCTGCTTAGCGTTACCTCTCACCTTGTTGGGACGAGCTGCGCACCTCCTGTGTGTGGGACTCCACTGAGCGCACCAGCGTACGTGCCTCCCTCTCACCAGTGCACGTGCTGCTTAGCGTTACCTCTCACCTTGTTGGGACGAGCTGCGCACCTCCTGTGTGTGGGACTCCACTGAGCGCACCAGCGTACGTGCCTCCCTCTCACCAGTGCACGTGCTGCTTAGCGTTACCTCTCACCTTGTTGGGACGAGCTGCGCACCTCCTGTGTGTGGGACTCCATTGAGCGCACCAGCGTACGTGCCTCCCTCTCACCAGTGCACGTGCTGCTTAGCGTTACCTCTCACCTTGTTGGGACGAGCTGCGCACCTCCTGTGTGTGGGACTCCACTGAGCGCACCAGCGTACGTGCCTCCCTCTCACCAGTGCACGTGCTGCTTAGCGTTACCTCTCACCTTGTTGGGACGAGCTGCGCACCTCCTGTGTGTGGGACTCCACTGAGCGCACCAACGTACGTGCCTCCCTCTCACCAGTGCACGTGCTGCTTAGCGTTACCTCTCACCTTGTTGGGACGAGCTGCGCACCTCCTGTGTGTGGGACTCCACTGAGCGCACCAACGTACGTGCCTCCCTCTCACCAGCGCACGTGCTGCTTAGCGTTACCTCTCACCTTGTTGGGACGAGGTGCGCACCTCCTGTGTGTGGGACTCCACTGAGCGCACCAACGTACGTGCCTCCCTCTCACCAGTGCACGTGCTGCTTAGAGTTACCTCTCACCTTGTTGGGACGAGTTGCGTACCTCTTGTGTGTGGGACTCCACTGAGCGCACCAACATACGTGCCTCTGCCCTCAACCTCACCAGCAGAACGCGCCTCTAGGCATTAGATTGCCATGTGTTGTTGCAGCCCCTCTGTTGGTACGAGCTGCGCACCCTCCTGTGTGTGGGACTCCACTGCTCGCGCCAACACACGTGCCTCTCTTAGCGGTTTGAGTTTATCCGTGTATAACTTCTCATGGACGCATGCGGAGCATGGTGTATAGCACCACCAACCCTGGGATTCCCCCCCACTCCAACGTACTTACCTCGCGTTGTACAGTGTCAGTTCCACTCTATTGTTGACAGCCCCCTTTACAATAAGCTCCTCTGCCCGCTATCCCTCTCCACCCATTGGTGCATGCAGGTGACGGTGGGAGGGCCATCGACGGAAGACGAGATGTGCATTGACTACCTCATCTACTACCCCGCACGCTAGGGCCACGGTAATGCTACTTCTCGACGATTAAATAATTTGTTTTTTTCATCGAGGGCTCGTGTTTTCTCAATGGGAGGACCATCCACAGAAGACGAGATGTGCATTGACTACCCCGCACGCCAGGGTAAAGGTAATGCTTTTTCTCATTGGGTGATGCGTTTCAATTGGAGACCCACCCTCACACACGCCCATTGCTACTCCAACCAGGGATGGACGAGTGATATGACTGTTGTGCATCGTATGCGAACGAGACTCTCGGCATGGTCCCCAACAGCCCCACGCTGTTCTTGTCAGCAACCCAACCCCTCACCAACAGCCCTTTCCCCTACCAACACCCCTTTCCCCTCCATTCCGCCTACCATCTCCTGCTCATACTTTCACACGCCCATTCCTGCTCCGTGCAGAGATGGACTCATGCTATGACTTATGCACGTCATACGAGGAGACACTCCAGGCATGAACCCCAACAGGCCCACGTTCCGCTTACACCCTCCCCCTTCCCCTTCCCCGTCCATCCCGTTCCCCTCAAACGACCATCCCCTTCCCCTCCTCCGTCCATCCCCTTTCCTCTTCCCCATCCACCCCCGTTCAGCTTCCCTCCGAGATATTGCTGCATGCCATTACTTGTGTGCATCATATGAGAACGATATTATCGGCAACATGGCATACCAGGGGAGCCCAACAGCCATACTGCTTACACGCCTCCCCCATCAACCCATTTTCCCCTCCTTCACCTCACTCCATGCAGTGATGAACGTGTGCCATGACTTCTCTGCATTGCACATACACCCACCCATTTTCCCCTCCCCAACCCACCTCCCTTCTCCCAGCCCACATCATTTCCCCTCCCCAACCCACCCCCTTCCCCTCCCCAACCCAACCCCCTTTCCCCCTTGTCCCACCTCACCCCCACCAGAGATGAACGTGTGCTATGACTTCTGTGCGTCATATGAGAACAACACTTGGAACATGGATTCAAACAACCCCGCACTGTCAAGGTTCTACGTGTGTGGAGGCTCCAACGTCATCCCTTCTGGCAAGCCCTGCAAGATCACATTCGGGGCCAACACACCCAAGAAAGTCGTCAACGGCTGTCCTGCTCAGTAAGTAACACCTCAAATCCGCAGTCAAATCCGCAGAAGTGCAGTCAAATCCGCAGTGCACCGCACCACACCCATGCCCTGTTACATCACACTCACTCTCACCCTACAAGCCGTGCAAGATCACCACTGGCTCAAACACGAACGGGAAAGTTATCAACGGCTGCCCTGCTGAGTAGTTTAAGATTAAATCGCAGTGCACCGCTCCACACCACAGCCCTACACTGCCACACCATTTCGACACACATGCACATCTCATCACCATACATCTCATCACCATACATCTTATCATCACGCCATTTCATCACCACACACCTTCCCCTCATCGTCCCCCATTCCTTCAAACCATGACAGGAACCACGCATCACTGGCAGACGTTCCTTCTGACACCATCTCTGCACCGCTCTGTTTCAACGCACCACCTGCACCTCCTGCCGCTCAGTTTTGGCATGTCTCAAAGCTTATCCCCACCCACCAACCCTCCCCTGCAACCCTCAACAGGAACCACGCATCACTGGCAGACATTCCTTCTGACACCATCTCTGCACCGCTCTCCACCAACGCACCACCTTCCGCCAACACACCACCTTCCGCCAACGCACCACCTGCGCCCGCTGCTGCCCTCCAACCTCCTACCGCTGCTGCTGCTGCTCCATCACCCCCCAGCAACAGCACTGGCAAGGCAGCTAAAGCAGCAGTTCACAATGGCAGTGCCAGTGCTCTGGTGGCTGTAACTCTGCTGTGCTCTGTGCTTGCCCTTGTGCTCTAAGATAAACCGTCGCTGCTGGTGCTGCTGCTGCTGCAGCTGCTGCTGCTGCTGCTGCTGCTGCTGCTGCTGCTGCTGCTGCTGCTGCTGCTGCTGCTGCTGCTGCTGCTGCTGCTGCTGCTGCTGCTGCTGCTGCTGCTGCTGCTGCTGCTGCTGCTGCTGCTGCTGCTGCTGCTGCTGCTGCTGCTGCTGCTGCTGCTGCTGCTGCTGCTGCTGCTGCTGCTGCTGTTACACCCCACAACAATGTCAAATTATATATATATGCTTGTTTAGGTTATCTAGGCTGCATGGGGGTTAGCACTAGGGGGTACACAAACTTTCTCGATACCCTAGTCTTGTACCCTAGCCTTCACCTAATTGATCCATTCTTGCCTTAGTTCTTAACATGGTAACTAGAGCAGGAGGTCTCTAGGACCTAGATATTTTTGGGCCCACCTAACTGCCTGCCCTGCCTACTGCCCGCGCGCGCCTCGGCTGCATGCGCGCGTCACCTTTTTTTTTTCGCGCGCGCGCCACAGTTTTCAGCGCGCGTGCCACGGTTTTTAGCGTGCGCCACGGCTGTAGCGCCGCGCGCCGGCCCGCGGCTCCTTCGCGGCCCCCTTCGCAGCCCTTCGCGGCCCCTTCGCGGCCCTTCGCGGCCCCTTCGCGGCCCTTCGCGGCTCCTACGCGGCCCTTCGCGGCTCACTCACGGCCCTTCGTGGCCCCTCTGCGGCTCTTCGCAGCCTCTTCGCGGCCTCCTCCGCGGCTCTGGCTGCTGTCGCTGCCCTGCCGCCCCGTCGCCGCTGCCTCAGCAGCAGCTGCCGCCGCACCTGCCGCCCCTGCCGCTCCCGCCACGGCCCTTTGCCGCCGCCGCAGCTGCTGCTGCCGTGACAGCCGCCGCCGCTCCTGCCGTGACAGCCGCTGCTGCCGCTGCTACTTCTACAACGGCCGCCGCCACTGCCGTGACAGCTGCCGCCGCCGCTGCCGTGACAGCCGCCGCCGCCCCTGCCGTGACAGCTGCCGCCACTACTGCTGAGACAGCCGCAGCCGTTCGTCGCGGCCGCAGCAGTTCGTCGCGGCCGCCGCCGCCGTCCCGGCCCTGCTCTGCCGCCCTGTCGCGGCTCTGACCCTGCTTGAGCACCTCGGCCCTGCCCCATCGCTCACGTTCTTCTCCAGCCCGCCCCTGGTAAGCGCATCGCCGAGCCGTGCCTCTACTGCTGCTGCTCCTGCTAGCCTGCTCCGCCTGCTGCCATGGCTAGTCCTGCTGTGCTTACCTTCGATGCTGAGGGTCGGGCGATAGACTTTGAGGTCTGGCTTGACGACTTGCAGCTTTTCCTGCAGTGTGATAGCAAAGACGATGTCTCGCTGTACGACCTCACGTCTGGTGCTTCCCCCTCCCCTGCTACTGATGCTGATGCTACTGTGCGCTCTCGCTGGAACACCCGCGATGCTGCTGCCCGCCTTGCTGTGCGTAGTCACCTGCCGTCTGCTGAGCGTGCGCACTTCACTCAGTTTAAGACCGCTAAGACCCTGTTCGATGCTGTCGTTGCGCGCTACTCCTCCCCTGCCTCTGCTGCCCTTAGCCGCCTCATGCTCCCCTACCTTTTCCCTGACCTCGCCGCCTTTGCTACAGTCGCTGACCTCATTACGCACCTCCGCACTAGTGACACTCGCTACCGCGCTGCGCTTCCTGCTGAGTTCTGCGCCAAGAACCCCCCCCCCCCCCCCATGTATATCACCCTCTACTACCTAGTCACCCGCCTCCCTGACTCCCTTCGCTCAGTCAGGGACCACTTCCTGGCTGTCTGCCCTACCACCCTCACCGTTGACCTCCTCGAGAAGGAGCTCCTTGCAGCTGAGCATAGTATCATCGCTGTAGGAGCCTCTCGAGGTGACCCACGTGCCCCTATCTTTGAGGGGTGCTCCCCTGTTCCCCTTTTGCCCTCTGTTGCCTCTGCTGCTGCTGTCGACCTCCTTGGCACTGAGTCGGTCGGCGCTGCGTCTGCCCCTAGCGGGAGGCGCCGCAACAGCAAGGGCAAGGGCAGCAAGGGTGCTGGAGGAGCTGGCGGGGGTGGCAGTGGTGGCGGTGGAGGCAGCCGGGGGGGTGGGGGTGGAGGTGGGAGTGGGGGCGGAGGTGGGGGCTCTGGTGGCTGCGGTGGAGGCGGAGGCAGCGGCGGCGGCGGCGGTGGGAGTGGAGGAGGTGGCGGTGGCGGCGGTGGCAGCGGAGGAGGCAGTGGCGGTGGTGGCGGTGGCGCTGGTCGGGGTGGCTCCGTGCCGAGGGGAGGCTCTGGTGGTGGACAGCGTCAGCAGCAGCAGCGCTCTCGTGAGGCCCCGCCGCCCCAGCAGCTTCACCAGTGGTACGCTGGGCGTCAGCGGCCTGGGGGTGCTGGTCCCTGTACCTACGTTCTGCGTACTGGTGACCGCACTGGTGAGCCGTGTGGCGGCCCGCACACCACCCAGCGCTGCTTCGGCCGCCTGACAGACGCCTGGCGTATCCGGTTCCCTGACGCCACTGAGCTCCCGCACTGGCATGAGCTACTTAGGTCAGGAGTTCCTATCTTTGATCTTGACTATGATGCTATCCTTGCTGCTATGTATGTTATGTCTACTAGTGATGACGGTGACTGTTACCTGAGTGTTCCGCCCGACCCGGGCGGTGCAGCTGCTGCTCTAGGTGCCACTGAGTCTGCTGCTCCAGGTGCTAGTGAGTCTGCTGCTCCAGGTGCTAGTGAGTCTGCTGCTCCAGGTGCTGGTGAGTCTGCTCTCTCAGGTACCACGTCTGCTCAGGCGTCGCACACTTTCACCCTTGACTCGGGTGCTTCCCGCTCCTTCTTTCGAGACCGCACCACTCTTACGCCGCTCAGACGGCCCGTTGCGGTCTCCCTGGCAGACCCCTCTGGGGGTCCTGTCCTTGCTCACTACTCCACTGTCCTGCCGTGTCCAGCGGTCCCGTCTGGGTCTCTGTCCGGTCTTTACCTCCCCTCGTTCTCTACGAACTTGGTGGCGGGTGCTGACCTACAGGATGGAGGAGTTGACCAGTTCACTCCTGCGCGTCAGCGGGTGACCCACTGCACGTGTGCTGACACGGGCCGACACTTGGCCACGTTTACTCGTCGGCCGGGGTCGAGCCTGTACACACTGACTACCGAGTCTTCCCTAGTTGATGTTCCTGGTCAGGTAGCTGCGTCGGGTCAGGTGTTTGCTGCAGCGTCTCGGTCTGGTCCTGAGTCTGCCCCCTGCTCGTGTCGCCTCCTGTCCCACGAGACTCTTCTCTGGCACCACCGTCTTGGTCACCCCTCCCTGCCTCGTCTCCGAGGCATGGCCTCTCGTGTCCTTGTCTCTGGTCTCCCCCGGTCCCTCCCTCCCCTCCCTCCGGGGCCTGCACATACTTGCGTTCCCTGCGTTGAGGGGCGGCAGCGCGCCGCTCCTCACTCCTCTGAGTTTCCGCCGACAGAGGCTCCGCTGCAGACTCTTCACATGGACGTGTGGGGCCCAGCCCGTGTCCGTGGACAGGGTCACGAGCGCTACTTCCTGCTGGTGGTTGACGACTACTCGCGTTACACCACAGTCTTCCCCTTGCGCCGCAAGGATGAGGTCACTGAGGTGTTGATCGACTGGATCCGCGCTGCTCGTCTCCAGCTCAGGAAGAGTTTCGGCTCGGACTTTCCTGTTCTGCGTCTGCACTCTGACAGAGGCGGAGAGTTCTCCTCCGGCCCTCTGCGAGCCTTCTGTCGTGCGAGGGGCATCCGCCAGACGTTCACGCTTCCGGCCTCTCCGCAGCAAAATGGGATTGCTGAGCGCCGCATTGGCATGGTCATGGATGTCGCTCGCACGTCCATGATCCATGCGGCTACTCCCCATTTTCTGTGGCCGTTTGCAGTTCAGTACGCGGCGCATCAAATCAACCTTCAGCCCCGGGTCTCCATGCCCGACACCTCCCCCACTCTGAGGTGGACGGGGCAGGTTGGCGATGCGTCTGCGTTTCGTGTCTGGGATCTCGAGCTTTTGTCCGACACTTGTCTACGGGCAAGCTGTCCTCCCGTGCTGTTCTCTGCGTCTTCCTTGGCTTCCCCCCTGACGCGCCTGGTTGGCAGTTTTACCACCCCACCTCGCGTCGTGTTCTGTCCTCCCAGGACGTCACGTTTGACGAGTCGGTTCCGTACTACCGTCTCTTCCCCTACCGCGCTGCCCCCCTTCTCACCTCCCCCGCTGCTCTTCCTTGCGCCAGGTCCCCCCCCCGGTAGACCCCCTCACCCCTCAGGGTCCTGCTCCTTCAGGTGTGTCTCAGGTAGACCCCCCCCCCCTTGGCTGAGCCTTTGGAGGTCACTTCCGACACCTCTGGCCCACCTGAGGGGGGTGACGTTGCTGCTGACGCCCCGGCGGCCTACCGCCGCGCACCACGCTTGGAGACCCCTCCGGGGTTCCCTCCGCGACCTTCTTCACTGCCTCTACAGCCGGTTACTGTTGACTCTGAACTGTTGGGGGTGGTGCTTCTGGAGGTGTTGCGTCTGGGGGTGCGGAGTCTGGGGGTGCTGAGCCTGCGCGTGAGGAGACTGGAGGTCCTGCGCCTGGGGGTGCTGTGTCTGGGGGTACTGAGCCTGTGTGTACGGAGTCTGGGGGTGCTGAGTCTGGAGGTGAGACGCTTGAGGGTACTGGGACTGCTGGTGCGCGGCCTACTTGGAGTGGCCGCCTTCGTCCGCGTGTGCCTCTCACCACTCAGCAGCTGCACGACTGGTACGGTCGCCGTCAGCGTCGCGCTGCTGGAGCCCGGGGCTCTGCTGCTGGAGGTACTGGAGCTACTGGGGCTGGGGGTGCTGCGCCTGGAGGTGCCGTTGCTGGAGACACTGCGGCTGGAGACCCTGGGACTGGAGGTGCTGGTTCTGGGGGTGCTGCTGCGGGAGACTCTGCGGTTGGAGACCCTGGGACTGGAGGTGCTGGTTCTGGGGGTGCTGCTGCGGGAGACCCTGCGGTTGGAGACCCTGGGACTGGAGGTGCCGGTTCTGGGGGTGCTGCTGCTGGTGACGCTGGTTCTGGTGGTGCTGCCGCTGGAGGTACCGGTTCTGCGACTGGAGCTGCTGGAGCTGCTGGAGGCACTGGAGCTGCTGGAGTTACTGGAGACCCTGGGGCTACTGGAGGTGCTGGAGCTGCTGGAGGCACTGGAGCTCCTGGAGGTGCTGGAGCTGCTGGAGCTGCTGGTACTGGTGCAGCTGCGCCGACACGACTGTTCTTCGCTCCGCCGTCTCCGTCGTCTCTGCCGCCGCCTGCCTCTGCTCTTCGTCAGGTTGTTACTCTCCCGTCGTCTACTGGTCTTCCGTTACAGCCTGGCTCACCGCTGCCTGCTCCCTCTCCTTACACTGAGCAGACAGGTAGTCTTGCTGAGCGTCGTGAGCCTGCGTCGCGTCCTGTCTCGCCTGTTCGTTCTGGTCGTACTGGTCGTCGTGTTTCTCGTTCACGTCAGCCGACTGTCCCCAGTGCACACCTTGTTGTCCGTCGTCCTTCCTCTGCTCCGCAGTCTGTTCCTCTGCCGTCTCCCCCTGCGTCCTCTCTGCCTGCCGTTCCGGACCCTGCGTCTGACCGGTTTCGTGCTGAGCACCCTACAGTCACGCGTCTGCTAGCCACAGTTGTCACTGACCCGTCGTTTGAGTCTGCTGTTGCGTCTGCCTTGGTCACTGTGCTTGTTGACTTTGCTGCTGCTTGTCGTCTAGACTACGCTGCCAGTCTTGTTGCTGAGTCTGAGTCTGTCTGTCCTCCGTCCGTCGGGGGTGAGTGTGCTCTTGGCACGGACGTCCTTGAGGACAGGCAAGAGGACCTTGAGTGTCTTGCAGCCGCTGCGCCCCATCTCGTGGCCATGCTGCTTGCCCCTGAAGGAGACCCGGATGCACCAGACATCCCCCCCCCCCCCCCCGCGCTCTTACGCTGAGGCGATCGCGGGTGAGTACTCCTCTCAGTGGCAGACAGCCATGGACGCAGAGATGGCATCCTGGAATTCCACAGGCACCTACGTCGACGGTGTTCCCCCTCCTGGGGCGAACATCGTCAGTGGCATGTGGATTTTCAGGGTGAAGCGGCCGCCAGGTTCTCCGCCTGTCTTCAAGGCTCGTTACGTTGCTCGAGGCTTCAGTCAGCGAGAGGGAGTCGACTTCTTCCAGACCTTCTCCCCTACCCCGAAGATGACCACTCTTCGGGTACTGCTGCACGTTGCCGCTCAGTGTGACTACGAGCTTCACTCTCTGGACTTCAGCACAGCTTTCTTGCAGGGCAGCCTGCACAAGGAGATCTGGCTGCGCCGCCCTCCTGGCTTCACTGGGTCGTTCCCTCCTGGTACCCAGTGGAGCCTCCGGCGGCCAGTCTACGGTCTCCGCCAGGCGCCACGTGAGTGGCACGACACACTGAGGACGACACTTGCGGCTCTTGGGTTTGCTCCGTCGACCGCGGACCCGTCGCTGTTTCTGCGCACCGACACCTCGCTGCCGCCGTTCTACATCCTCGTGTACGTCGACGACTTGGTATTTGCTATTGATGACACTGAGGCTCTTGCCCTGGTGAAGTCCGAGCTGCAGAAAAGACACACGTGCACAGACCTGGGTGAGCTGCGCAGTTACCTTGGCTTGCAGATCACCCGAGACAGAGCACGCCGCACCATCACACTGACTTAGTCACACATGGTGCAGCAGGTCCTTCAGCGCTTCGGCTTCACCTAGTCCTCAGCACAGGCCACTCCCCTAGCGACAGGTCACTCGCTCTAAGCTCGACCTTCGGACGAGTCCGTAGAGCCAAGTGGTCCTTACCCAGAGCTAGTTGGCTGCCTCATGTACCTGATGACCTGCACTCGTCCTGACCTCGCGTACCCTCTTGGCCTTCTGGCTCGCTACGTGGCTCCTGGTCGGCACCGACCTGAGCACATGGCTGCTGCTAAGAGGGTACTGCGCTACTTGTGCAGTACATCAGGCATGGGGCTAGTGCTTGGTGGGAAGAGCCCAGTTGTTCTCACTGGGCACTCAGACGCTTCTTGGGTTGACGACCAGGCTACTCAGCGGTCGTCACAGGGTTACACCTTCAGCCTTGGCTCTGGTTCAGTTTCTTGGCGTTCTACTCGCTCGTCTTCAGTTCTCAGCTCTAGTTGTGAGGCTGAGATCTACGCCACAGCCATGACTGCACAGGAGTTGCGCTGGCTCACCTACCTGCTGACCGACCTGGGAGAGCGGCCTCGTTCTCCTCCAGTGCTGTACGTCGACAACAAGGCTGTCATTGCCTTGTGTGAGGAGCACAGACTGGAGCACAGAACGAAGAACATCGCTCTGCGCTACTTCCTGGCTCGAGAGTTGCAGCAGCGAGGCCAGCTTCGTCTCCGTCACGTGGACACTCGGGCCAACACTGCTGATATATTCACCAAGGCATTTCCGTCTGGTGATCATCAGCGCTTCTGTACTTTGTTAGGCCTTGTGCCGACGTTTCCACACTTGCTGTAGCCTTTGTTTGTACTGTGATCTATATATATACCTGCATGTTGGCTCTTGCTAGCTAGAGATCACTGTACTGTTCTTGTTGCTTATATACCTCTGCATGTGGACTGGCCCTGTGGCCGTTTGCTTGTGCTCAGTGTGTGTGGTGACGTTGTGATCCACTCTGAGCTGTGTTTTGTCTCTTGACTGGTCTTGTGACCGTTGCTTGCTCTGGCTATCCCCCATTTCGCCTATGGGGGTGTGTCAAATTATATATATATGCTTGTTTAGGTTATCTAGGCTTCATGGGGGTTAGCACTAGGGGGTACACAAACTTTCTCGCTGCCCTAGTCTTGTACCCTAGCCTTCACCTACAGGCCCCTAGATGCGTTTTGAGGTAGTCTGACGCCTCAGAGTACACCCCTCTTCCTAGTCTGGCTGTCAGAGTTACCTATTTTTTTTAGTCTGAAACTTCAGACTAGCACAACTTTTTTTGTCTGAACTGTCAGAGTTACTTTCATTTTTTAAGATGTTCATTTAGTTTCGTAAAAGCATTGTTATAATAGCACTGGAGCTGATTACAGCCTACCAACGCATCAGGCAACGTGTTCCACTGCTCATGTCGGCGGCATTCTGGTGTTTTTGTCACGTGCAGCGCATGGTTGTTTCTGCTGATCTCATTTCGTTTTGTCGTGTGTGTGATTACCGTTCTGTACCCATTTTCTCGCCTGTGTGCCAATTTTGTCAATGGATTTGCGTATCTAGCGATGCGATCGGTCACACGATCTGCCACGCAGCTGAGCTGTCAGCAGGCAGAAGTTGTTGCTTGGCGTGTCATGTGAGCATCAAGTACACGAAACTTTCACATGAAACTTTTACCACGAAATTTCGAATCAGATTCAGGACCCTTGCAATTTCAAAACAGTGCGTGCTGCAGATGTTTTGACAGCGAATCAGCATCGAAGTCTCCTATTCTGTACAATAAATTAGCGGTAACTTACATGTGACGAGATTTTTTCTTAAAAATCCAGTAATTACGCAACCGTTTCCTCAGCGTAACTGGAAGATCTTCTCGACGAACGAGTGTATTCGGATGTCCCAGCTATTGAAGCGTGCGCTGCTCACGTTCTGGTACTCCACTGCCATCTCGGAAGCGGGCATATTGAAATAAAATTTCCAGGAAACTTTGCTTCGATAAGTGCGCAGAGTTACCCTCGATACAAGTCTGAGGCTCAGCCTACACTTATAAAATTAGGCTGAAATTTCAGACAACTCATAAAAAAAACCTCTGAAAAATCAGACAAGGTACATAAAAAAATTCTTAGACTTCAGACTAGGTACAAAAAAAAAGTCTGAACGGACTCTGAATCAGACTTTAAAGTCTGATATCTAGGGCAATGTTCACCTACCATTGATCCATTCTTGCCTTAACAAGCAACACCAGTGGCAAGACAGCACAAGCATCATCAATCGGTTCACAGAAGCTGTACCAATTCACTGGTAGACCAATCATTCAGGTGCTCATGAAAGAGGTGCTTTATTGTTTTATCCACGCTATGAGAATCCCGTATTTTGGTATAAAGAAAAGACTGACACATGGTTAGTAACATCCGATTGGTGTACCGTATTTGAACGCAACACAACCACCGAGCTTCGATCTGATCAACCCCTTCGGAAATTGGCCAGGGGTGCCAAGTGCTTTATCAAATTGTAAATGAAATTCGGCAATGGTGTGACGCCGGACTCTCATGTCTCATGCACCAAGAAACGGAACACAAGGTCACACGAAGTCATATTCCGGTACTAGTCCAATACTACCGGAAAACGAAACATCCTCTCCCCGTAAATACAACATTAATCTCAAGCCACGCTCTACCCGCCCAGCAACCTCTCAATGGCTGCTTGCACGTTGCCCCCAGTGGCCCTGAGCGCAGCAATGTTCTCCTGCTCGTTGCCGAACCCCATGTCCCTCAGCTGCCCCAGCTGCGTCGCATAAAACTCCTCCGGTGGCACTCCTGGCGGCGGCACCGCCCCTCCTCCCAACCCTCCCAGCCCTCCCAACCCAGCTAGCCCTCCCAGCCCTCCCAACCCCCCTCCCCCTGCCGCTGCTGCAGCCATGGCTGGCCCCATGAGCGTTCGCATGAGCGCATCCAGATCCCCCACCCCCCCCGCACCCGCTCCCGCTCCTGCTGCTCCCGCTGCCCCTGCTCCACCTGCACCCCCACCTGCCGCACCACCTGCTGCTGCCCCCGTACCACCAGTCGCTGCTCCTCCCCCCGCCGCTCCGCCCCCCATAAGGCGCCGCACCATGCCCATGCTGCCAACCAGCTGCCCCTCAGCCACCCCCGCTCTGGTCAACCCCTCCAGCCCCTCACCACTCAACATTCCCCGCAGCGCGGCGGCATCCCCTAGCAGCGACCGCAGCGCCTCGTTGCTGTCCACCTGCCCCTGCAGCAGGGCGCTCGCCCGCACGGCCTCCTGCACAAAGGCAGGGTCGGCCAGGCGCTCCTCGAGCTGCTGGGGCACCCCCGGCAGGCGCAGCAGCAGGTGCAGCAGCAGCAGCGAGCGCAGCACGGCGGGCGGGTCGGAGGAGAGGTCAGCGAGGGCGATGGGCGGGAAGGGCAGGTTCACCGTGTTCAGCCCTGGTAAACCCCCGCCCAGGCCCGCAGGCGCGGCGCGCTGAGTGCCTGCTGGTGGTGGTGGTGGTGGTGGTGGTGGGATGATGATGGGAGTTGGTGAAGGAAGGATGGGGGTGGGAGAAACGATTTGGGAGGTTAATGGAGGGGAAATGGGAAAGCCAATTGAGGGTAGATAGGAAAGTGAAAGAAGGGGGGAGAGGAAAGTGAAAGAAGGGGGGAGAGGAAAGTGAAAGAAGGGGGGAGAGGAAAGTGAATGAAGGGGGGATAGGGAAGTGAATGACGGGGGCAGAGGGAAGTGATTGAAAGGGGGAGAGGGAAGTAAATAAAGGGGGGATAGGGAAGTGAATGAGAGGGGGAGAGGGAAGTGATTAAAAGAGGGAGAGGGAAGTGAGTTAAGGGGGGAGAGGGAAGTGAATAAAGGGAGGACAGGAAAGTGAATAAAGAGGGGAGGGGGAAGTGAATAAAAGGGGGGATAAAGAAGAGAATAAAGGGGGATAGGGAAGAGAATAGAGGGCAAATATGGAAGACAGTAGAGGCAGAATAACATGCATGTGGGTCGGAAAGAGAGGTACACGAGTTTGAAAGTGCAAGGTCAAGAAGGCGAACGAATGCGGCCAGGAATTCAAAGAGGACGGAGTTGAGTGTGAAGGGATAGCAAGGTGAAGGGATGCGAACACGATTGCCCATGCGATGAGAGGGTGTGGCAGGCAGGCAACAATGGTGAGTTGAGAGTGGAAGGGGAGCAAGAGGATGGACAATTGCTTGATGGATGGGAAGCAGTCAGGACTGTGCAATCACACAGCACAGCACAAGAGCACAACACCAGAGCACAGCATTGAGCACAGCACAGCACAGCACAGAACAGCTCTGAAGCTCACCTCCACCACCCCACGGGTTGGGCAGCGGAGCCGTGTTCGCCGGTCCACCAGCCCCCTCCGCCCCTCCTGCCCCAGTCTCCCCACTCCCCCCCGTCCCCGTCGTCCCCCTCCCCGCACCACCCCCAACACCCCCGCCACCAGTAGCAGCATCCATGAGCGGCTCCTGCACGTTATGGTACATGTTCCTCAGCATGTTGAACCCGCCCGGCATCGCCTCAATGTTGCTCATGGCGCGATCCGTCGTGCGCATCATCTCGCGCATGAGCTCGGGGTTCCGCGCGGCCTCCATGGTCTGCCTGAGCACCGCAGGGTCATTGAGCACGTGAGCCAGCTCGGGGTTACGTTCCATGAGCTGCTGCATCTGCGGGTTGGCGGCCAGCAGCGAGCGCATCACCTCGGGGTTGTCCATCAGCGCGCGCACGGCCGGCAGGTTCATCATGTCGCGGATCATCTCGGGGTTCTGCAGCATCTGCTGTTGGAACTGCTCCAGCCCGGGCAAGCCTGCGCCCGCGCCGTTGTCCAGCCCGAGTCCCCCCAGCCCCCCTAACCCGCCTAGCCCGCCCAGCCCGCCCAGTCCGCCGAGCCCGCCTAGGCCTCCCATTCCGCCCATCCCGCCCAGGCCTAGGGGGTCCGCGGCTCCGCCTCCGCCCAGCGCGGCGGCCAGCAGGTCCGGGGAGACGCGCTGCGCGCCTGCTGCGGCGGGCGCGCCTGCTGCTGCTGCGGGATTCGCGGAGGGCGCGGCGGATGTGCCTTGTTGCGCGGCGGCTGGCTGCGCCGCGGATGAGGGGGACACCGCCGCTGCTGTTCCCCCGCCGCCCCTGACGAGGTGCAGCGTGGAATCCGCCTCTATGCCTGTGGCGCGGAGGGGGGTGGGGGAAGTGTGGCAGTGGAGTGCATGGGGTGGGATGGGTTTTAACGGGATGGGTCAGACAGACGGAAAGAGTGATAAGAGTAGGGAGTTGGGTGTCAGCGGCGGTTAAATTCGTGAGTGAGACGCGCGACAAGCGGCGATGAAGGTTTCGCGGAGCGAACGGGCGGAGGGGCGGAGGGACGGCGGGACGGCGGGACGGAGGGGCGGAGGGGCGGAGGGACAGAGGGAAGGCGGGTCAGATCGCGAAGGGTGCAAAGAACGGGGGTTCAAACCACGCGGGGAAGTCATCGTAAATCCCTCCGGGCACTTCCCGTTCCCGCTTCTGAGTACCCCCCCCCGGTCCCGCACACGCGAGCACATCCCAAATGCAGGCGCTCTTTGTAGATTGCTCTCAAAGACCGGAGCGGAGTTGCGGCGGCTGCGGGATTCACGCAGCTGCGGGAACAGCTTGCGGAAGACACTGCCAACACCAAGACGTGCGATCCCGGCGGTGCTAGCTATTTCTTGGCCGGTTCAAGCCCGTTGAATTCCGTCAAATTCGCTGCCTAGCCTTGATTATTCCGGCTGCTACGATACTGATTCACCCAGCATCGCACCGCTTTGCACATCTTCCACCGCGCTACGCTCCACGATACCCTCATCCACATCGCTCTACCGCACTTCTACAGAGCTCTCCGGCGATTCGCAAGTGTAACGCCAACTCAGCTTCCTAACAACGATTGCATCCGAGCCGCACGCAAAACGTAAGAGCGATGCGTACCGCAGCTCTCGAGGGTGACGTCATCCTTGAGAATCCGTCCTTTGAAGATTAACCGCTGCTGCGGCACGGCGATGCCCGACTTGTCGACGAGCTGCTCCTTGAGCTGGCGCACCGTGGCCGTCAGATCCACCTCCAGCGAGTACTTGACGTTCGATAGATGCTTCACGTGAATCTCCACCCCCATCGCCGCGATCGCTTGTTGGAGGATAGTAGAGGTCGTCGACGTGTGAGACGGGAAGCAGTTTCAACTTGAAATACCCAAATGATCAACAAGCAGTTTAAAAAAAAAAAAATTGGGAAACGTCTGGAACGTGGAGCAATAGCTCAGTGGTAGAGCAATCGACTGCAGATCGATAGGTCCCCAGTTCAAACCCGGGTTGCTCCTTTGCTGAAGAGCACATTTTGATGTATTTGTAAGAGCGTGGAACATATTTATGACCAAGTGTTTGGTCAATTGTTTGGTCGAACTTTGGCTTCGCCACCTGTTCGCGCCGGTTTTTATCCGTTTTTAGAGCAAGGAACGCGGTGCTTCGCACCGTTTAGGATTAGGAAAGGACGGCGCAAAAAGAAAGGGCTTTATCGCGTAGCGAGAAAGGGCTTTATCGCGTAGCAAGAAAGGGATTTATCGCGTAGCAAGAAAGGGCTTTATCGCGTAGCAAGAAAGGGCTTTATCGCGTAGCAAGAAAGGGCTTTATCGCGTAGCGAGAAAGGAAGGAGACCACAAATTGAAGATCAGAATCGCCTCAGGGATATTGGAAGGGACTTTGGTTGACCAGCAGCGAGGTCTCGCGATGATACACGAAGAGAACTGGTTTCGACATTCGATTCGCAGCAAATCAGGTGCGTGCTTTTCACCCACAACAGCAGTTGGTTGCAATTCACATGTTTCTGCTTACATCATCATTGTTTGACGTATCCGAAGGTGTGGGGCAACCATAGTACAAGAATTCTGGAATGTGCATGTATATTTCAACCTTCGTCAATCCCCTACGAGGCTCAATTACGAGAATCGCAAGTGGGGTTACTTTCGCATGGGGCGCCCAATGCCTTTGTTCATAAGAAAGTCCCACACCCTAACAATCACACATCAAGGCGGTGTTCTCAAGATCTCTGTGAAAAATCAACACTACATTTGAAGCCTCTAAGGGTACATTCCGCTGTGGACATGCGTCCCAATCGATGTGTCCCAATCGGGTGTACCGCACTGCATCTTATTACACCAATTTACACCCTAGTTTCAAAATTTTCGCTTCTCTGGTTTAGTGCGGTTCGGAGCGGTACACCCGATTGGGACACATCGATTGGGACGCATGTCCACAGCGGAATGTACCCTAAGCTTTGCATCAGTTGAGGTTCACCAGATCAATCAGTCTTTGTGGGACGTTCTCTTTCTTTCCCTCTAGCCCTCTTGTGTCTCTGGTGCCCCTGATTCCCTATTCGCGAGAGTGAGCCACGCTTTGAGGCGCATGCCTTGATGTCAATGCATGCTTGTCACATTGATTCCTTGCACCTTGCTTGTTTGACACCCCTTCAAGGCACAGGTGCATGTGGATGGTTGATGGCAGTAACGTACGGAGGTGCAGTGGCAAGTGGCTTCATCATTCCGCCACGGTCCCCCTATCCCCTAGCTAGCCCTTGCGGGTCAGAGTTCTTGTGGATAGGCGATCAATGACATGTCGATACTTCACTGCGTGGTGCGATGTCCCCGTTTCGACGTTGCCATTGTCATCCACGATACTGTGAAGTACATGCTTCAAGACTTTGCTGTCGAGGCAGGCTTTGCGGTAAAGGTAGAGGACACCACACTGATCCTGCACCTGCAGGCAGCTCGAGCGCGACTGCAGGGACTCCCGGGTCAAGGGACGAACATAGGCCTCCAGGGCCTACGGCCGGCGAGGGACACCCGGGTGGATGGGTGCAGCAAGGGCGGCGGCGGCGGCAGCAGTAGCAGCAGCAGCAGCAAGGACAGCAACAGCAAGGAGAGCAGCAGCAGCAGCAGCAGCAGCAGCAGCAGCAGCAGCAGCAGCAGCAGCAGCAGCAGCGACAGCAGCAGCAGCAGCAGCGACAGCAGCAGCAGCAGCAGCAGCATCAGCATGGACAGCAGTGTCAAGAGGGTTGGACAAGGCGATGGCTGGTGGGCATAGGGGATGGTAGGAGGGGCAGGTCAATAAGGGTTTAGGGTTGGGGACAGCAAGGACAACTGCAGGGACAACAGGGGCAGCAGCAAGAGGGCTAGCAGGGGCAGCAGCAAGAGGGATAGCAAGGGCAGCAGCAGGAGGGCTAGCAGGGTAGGAAGGGCTCCAGGCTCGGGGGGCACCGCCTTCGGGTTCGAGCTTGGCGGGTGGAGGGGTGCCGCAGGGACAGCAGCAACCGCGAGTTCGGGCTGGGTGAAGGGTGCGGGGACAGGGGACGGCATGAGGGACAGGTCAGTGGGGGGGAGGAGAGGTGACAGTCGGGGCAGTAGTAGGAGGGCCAGCAAGGGCACTAGAAGGAGGGCAGGAGGGCAAGCAAGGGCACCAGAAGGAGGGCTAGCAGGTTTGGTTGTGGCTTCAGGCCCATAGGGCACTACCTTCCAGTTTGGGCTTGGTTGTGGGGAGGGAGCGAGAGGAGGTGGCAGGGGACGCGACTACGGGAGGAGTAGAGGGTTAGGAGTGGAGGGTTCCAAGGTGAAGGAATTAGTCGAGGGTGAGGGGGGTGGGGGTTTTAGGGGAGAGGAGAGGAGGGGAGGGGAGAAAACGGGTGGGCCGGGGAGAGGACAGAAGGGCAGAGGCGATAAGGGAAGAAGCACAGAGGGATCAGGCAAGGGCAGCCAGCTAGCACGGGCGGCAAGAGCGGCTAAGGGTGGCTAAAGGCGACTCGGCCAGCTTGGGTGGCTCATGCGACTCAGGCAGCTATGTAGAGGGCAGCAAATGCGGCAGCAGTAGCAAATGCGACAGCAGTAGCAACTGCAGTTGAGATAGTAGTAGCTACGTCGAGACTAAAGGTTTAGAAAGAGTGGAATTGGTGAGAGAGAAGTTTTACTATTAAAGGCAAGGACGGATGGGAAATACCAAACAAGGAAAAAAGGTGCACCACCATTTCGATCAGACATTAACTACACTACGGCTTCATTGCATGCATTTATAATGTGAATATGTTTTGATAGCTATAGACCACGATAGTTGCTGGCATTGGTGCTGTTGCACTTGCTATGGTGGCGTTGGTGGCGGCAGGTACGGGTGGGCTGGCAGCGCAAGCTGTGCAGGTAACGTGGCAGAATGGGCAGTAGGCTGCAGCGCACTACTAGTGTGCGGGAAGGGCAACAGTGCGTGCTAATGCAGTGAGTGCGGCAGCTGTAGCGAGTGCGAGCAGCTTTAGCGAGTGTGCAGTGACAGCAACGCGAGCAGTCGCAGCAAGCGCAAGCCGCTGCAGCAAGGACGAACCACTGCAGCAAATCCAACGAGCTGCAGATATCTCAGTTGCAGCATGTAGGGTCACAGCGGGCGACTGGGCTAACGTGGCAGCAGTGCGTCAGGCGGCTAAATGCAGGATGACGTGCAGCATCGGACGGCCTAGGGCAGCGCGACGGGCGGTCTGAGGCAGGGTGTCGGGCAGCGCTGCCACGAATTCAGCTATGTGTGGTAAACATTGCACTTGTCACTTATAACTGTCTAGGGTTCTTAAAATATGTGCCATTCCTAATGTCCATCCTAGCCAGTTTCCCATAATTTTTTAGAAGACCCAGGGGAGATTACGGCATGACAGAAAGTACGGTATTCGCTTCTTTAACATTGATACTTTAAAAGACACAGGTGTCATCATGTTAATGAGAAAATGTGGTCAATGGGGCGACCTTTACTGCATCACATGTCCGAAGCTACCATTTCTACAAATAACACTGCAATCAGTGGGGTGATGCTAAACTTGACACTCGAGTTGGTTGATGGCTAAATTTACAGCCAATTCCTCTCCTACCGTGCTCGCGGCCTGGCGGTCCCCCTGAAACTCTTGCAGCTATGGAGCCGTTATTAGATGAAGAATTGGCACACCCGAATGGACCGACGTGCATCTCCCCGCTGTACCCAGTAGTTCCGAGCAAGGTGGGGCTTCACCGTCAGGGTAAAAACGAGGATAGGCCAGCGTCTCAAAACCGATCGTTAAAACCGATTCCACTTTTCCTATATTTTTATGTGAAGCGTTTTTCCCGACAAGCTCGTACTCTCTGGTTCATTTTGTTATGCGGTGCTGTGGCGCGTAGATTGCAAGTCCAAAAGCAAGTGCTTTTGGAAATTCTGTCGCAAGTAGCTAGTCGACCACAGTATCGAACCATGGAACATCGTGAATGCTGACTAGATGCCAGTGTTCCTGGAAATGCCCCATGAGAGGACGCTGCACCACCCTGGCGAGAGGACCGTCCAGATTTGAATGACGGGCTATGAGAAGGAGTGGATGACGGTAAGGCTGTCAGTCACCGCTGATGGGTGGAAGCTTCCACCCTCAAACTCAAAGCTGTACCCAACAATCGAGTTCCGCAAGGTAACTTAGCGTTCATAGATGTGCTGTTTTGTGTGTGTGTGTGTGTGTGTGTGTGTGTGTGTGTGTGTGTGTGTGTGTGTGTGTGTGTGTGTGTGTGTGTGTGTGTGTGTTTTTTCAGAGTTCGTTGACTGAACGTTTAGCTTATTGTTTCCTGTTTCCTTCCTGGGAGGCACGCTCATCCGAGCCCAAAAATGAGGGTGGATGGATGCAACCCTCATAATGGACTGGGTGCAACACGCGGTCTTGCCTTTTCTCCGCCCTCCCACTGGAAGTCGTTGCTGGTGCTCGTCTGTGGCCTTCTCATGGAGGCGGTGCTTGGGTCGTTTCGTTGCATACCCTTGTTGCAGAATTAACCAATCGAATTGAGGCAGCCATTACGATGTAAAACTTTTCCGCGCCATCACGAACGCCTTCTCCTCATCATAAAGGGGACAGATGCGTGGCGGACCACTTGCCAGGATGGGAGCAAGAGCAGTAGGCTTCGGACACGGTGTGCCACACCGCAGCACTTGCTGCTTCAGCCTTCGCTTCTTTGGCGCCATTAAGCCGCTCGACTCCTTCATGGTTGCATCAATGACCTCAATTGGAACTGTTGCAGCCGGCTCAGCAACGTCCTCCGTTCGCGGCGATAGAACCCAGTATTCGATCCCGTCGGACGGTGCAGCCTCTTGCTCCATGCGCGGCGATCAAATCCACACCTCGATCTCGTCATCCGGTCCTCCTTCTTCCGTGCGTGGTGATCGAACCCATTCTTCAACGCCGTTCGAATGCTCATCATCGCGCATGTGGGCACGATGCACCCCACGAAGAAACTGAAGCCCAGACATTTGGCGAGAGCTGCCGCTGGTCATCAGGTTCAGTAACGTCAGCGTCGACCTCGCTATCCATCGTGGTCATGGTAGTGTTATCTAGAGGAGGCGGGGCTGTTTGCGGAAGCCCACTGTAAACAATATAATCTGAAACAAGTGGGATGGTGAGTTCAGCAACGGGAATGGCGAAAATGGCAGTACGAAGTGGGGTTCAGTGTTCACCCCGTCAGCCAGCCGAGCAATAGGGACTCAACAGTGCGTCACGCTGGAAAACGGTCCGGGCCTGGTAGCTGCTGAATCATGCCCGTAACCAGAGAGAAGTACAACTTCTGATGACAACAAAATCCAACAAAGTACAAAAGGGTGGATCTCAGCGTGCGCTGGCCCGAAAGTTGAGATTCCAGCCAATCAACGCGCAAGATGCCGCCAAGACATGCGAGAAACCATTTATCCTGGGCGGTTTGGGGGAAAAAATGTAATCGGGGGATAAGGGGGAGTGGGAAGGGGAGGTGGCAGAGAGGGGAGGGGGGTGGGGAGGGAGGGGGTGTTGGTTTTGGCAAAAACGAAACCCTGGAACATGGTCTACAAAAAAACTCTGACAAATCAGAGGAATACTAATTACCCAGCAGGTACAGAGTTACTTTCAAAAACTACCGGTACTCTGATTTTCAGAGAAACAGAGTAATGTACCATGATAAAAAAACCCCTCAAACGGCACGGTCCCAATCAAGATGGCCTGTACACACACATTGCTCAAGACAATCACAGCTTTCAGCTGCTTCAGTAGAACCTGTTCAGGCATTGCTGTAACACACAGAAAGAGATATGGAGTTGGCTTTCTGCATGAACAACTGGATGCTTTCTTCAGGTTCACACTGAATAGCTTACACCATGCATATTGATCATGCTACACCCATCCTATACAAATTGTGATGCCAATCTGCGTGACCGCTCACTTAGCTTCGAAACCAGTTGAAGCCACCGAGAGTGCCATGTGCAGTGGCACCGGAGAGTTTAATCCTGCCTGCCTGCTGGCTCCTCTCGAGCATCATCGTCAGCTCCGGCACCAACGGCTGCAGTGATGTGTCGACTACCATGTCCGCCCCGGGCTCTGCGCCTGCTGCGGCAACATGGCAGCATCGTAGCATGGCAGCATGACAGTGTGGCATAAAGGAGAGCAAGAATGAGTACAATAACGCAGAAGAGGTGCAATCAGAAACAGTGCAAGAAAGGAAGAAGTGTGGGAGGGGATATGACAGGATCCAGAATCCCCTGCGAACTGGAAGGACCGCACGTAACGGCTAGGAGAGCATGCAGCGACACCTGAATCAGTGTCGTGCCATTTGCCCCTTCCACTGCTCCCCACTCGCACATCCTCATCCATGCGTCAGCCATCACCTGCGCATGCACCCACACCGCCCATTCCCTCTCACCTGCGCATGCACCCACACCGCCCATTCCCTTTTACCTGCGCATGCACCCACACCACCCATTCCCTCTCACCTGCGCAAGCACCCACACCGCCCATTCCCTCTCACCTGCGCATGCACCCACACCACCCATTCCCTCTCACCTGTGCAAGCACCCACACCACCCATTCCCTTTCACCTGCGCATGCACCCACACCACCCATTACCTCTCACCTCTGCATGCACCCACACCACCCATTCCCTCTCACCTGTGCAAGCACCCACACCACCCATTCCCTTTCACCTGCGCATGCACCCACACCACCCATCCCCTCTCACCTCTGCATGCACCCACACCACCCATCCCCTCTCACCTGTGCCTGGCATCTGCTGCAGCGCACTCGCGAATCGGTTCACCCGCATGGCGCCAGCTGGCAGCGCCATGGTGCTGCCACCTGTCATGAGCAGGTGGCTCGGGTTGTGCCACAGCACCCGGGCCACCAGGTTCGGCCGAACCACAGGCACGACCTGAGCCTGAGGTTTGAGGGACACGCCATCGGAGTGGTTGGTGCGGCGCTGGTAGCGCTGGATTAGGAGAGCAGAGGAGTTCTGAGGGGTTGGGTGGGGTGGGGGGCGGGGATGGGGAAGGATTGGGGGAGGATGGGAGAGTTGGAAGGAGACTGCAGGATGAGGGATGATGAAAGGGGTTTTGGGGTAGAGGGGTGTTTAAGGACAAAAAATCTGGGGCGGAGGGATGAGGAAAGGTGCGAGAAATGGGAGGACTGGAAGGCTGATATGGGAGAAGCGGGACCTAAGTGCAGGTGGAAAAAATTAAGCAGGGAGAGGGAACAGGAGGCAGTACATGAGAGGAATGGCAGGGAGGAGTTGGCAGAGGATGGCACGCCTTGGATGTATTCAAGGTGATGGGAGGAGGGGGGAGCGATCACGGTACGTGAGTAAGAGGGACAGGAAGGAAAGGGAGGTCGAAGAGAGTTGCGAGGAGGAGAGCGGAGAGGAGTAGAGGCAGAGGTCTGAGGTGGCACCTGGGAAGCACCTGGGGAGGACTTGCAGAGGCACCTGGGGAGGTACCTGGGTAAGCACCTGGGGGGAGCCGAGGAAGAGGAAGGTCTGCAGCAGCAGCTGGGACGCAGACGGGCGGCGGGCCTCGTAGGCACGCAGGAAGCGGTCGGTGAAGCCCGGCTTGATGTCAGGCGGCACAGTGAGGTAGTCCACCGGGGTGAGTGGCAGCAGCCACACGGCTGAGCTGCCGTGATGGGTGAGGCAGTGGTGCAGCGCCTGGTGGGGATGGAGGAAAGGGGTGGGAGGGAGAGAGGGAGAGGGTGGGGGGAGAGGGAGAGGGGTGGGGGGAGAGGGATGTGTAACGCGCATTGAGGTGCCTTGCGACTGTGGAGCGGTGTGCCGGTGTGAGTGGCAGTAGGCACACAATCGTGCAGGTGCCGTGTTGCATGAGGCAGTGGTGCAGCGCCTGGTGGGGACGGTGAGGAAGGGATGGAGGGAGAGGGGTGTGGAAGGCGGTTGGCAAACAAGCGGTGCAGCGGAGGCACGAAGGCAGGTGGCGGCTGCTGGCGTGCAGTAGTGCAGGGATGAATGGAGGTTAGGAGATGCGGAGAGGACAGGGAGGTGTGGATTGATGCTGTGTGGTGATGCCAGATGCCACAGTTGTGCTCTGTGCGCGTGGCTGAGGTGCCAGGTGTGCGCGTGGCTGAGGTGCCAGGTGTGCGCGTGGCTGAGGTGCCAGGTGTGCGCGTGGCTGAGGTGCCAGGTGTGCGCGTGGCTGAGGTGCCAGGTGTGCGCGTGGCTGAGGTGCCAGGTGTGCGCGTGGCTGAGGTGCCAGGTGTGCGCGTGGCTGAGGTGCCAGGTGTGCGCGTGGCTGAGGTGCCAGGTGTGCGCGTGGCTGAGGTGCCAGGTGTGCGCGTGGCTGAGGTGCCAGGTGTGCGCGTGGCTGAGGTGCCAGGTGTGCGCGTGGCTGAGGTGCCAGGTGTGAGCGGAGACGAGGGGCGCCAACAAGCAGGAGGAACAGCAGGGATGTGAGAGCAGTGGAGAGGGATGAGGGATGGGGAGTGAAGATGGGTGGGGCAGGGAGAGTGGCGGAAAGAGAGCAAGGCGTGACAGTAGTGGTTTTGGTCACACAGGAGGCAGGCATAACACGGGGAGGAAACGATGGAGCACAGGGAAACACCCCATAGTGAGGAGGGTGAGGAGAGTGAGCGGCACATGCGTGCAGTGCAGTGCAAGGGGGGCAGCGGACCTGGTCGTGGGGGGTGGCCCCGTGGTGGGCGGGCAGGGAAGGAGCTAGCGAGGGGAAGTGGTGGTACGTGAGGAAGCCGTCCCGCTTGTACCCCTCCAACGCCGCCTCCTGCCATGCGGTGCACGGGGTAACCGTGGTGAGTGGGGGTGGGGGTGTGAGAGGGGTGGGTGGGTGAGTGAGTGAGAGGTGAGGGGTGAGAAGGATAGCGGGGAGGAAGGGTGGGGGTTTGAGAAGGGTGGGGTTGTGAGAGGAGCGCTGGGCAGGAGGGATGGAGGACAAGGGGGTCAGGCGGAAAACAGGCGTGGGGGGACACATGGAGTGTCCTGGGAAATGTGAGAGCATGACGACACAAGAAAGAAAAGTTGCAGAAGCATGCTTCATGATGAGAGAAGCGTGGAGGAACAGCACACAGGGGTGGGGGACGGGGGGTCTGGGTTAGTGAGGGACGGGGGCCGAGAATGGTGGACATGGGCTTCTCTACATGAATACTCTTCATAACCCCATCCCCACCACTCACACGGCTCTCCCCACCACTCACACGGCTCTCCCCACCACTTCCACTGCTCTCCCCACCACTCCCACTGCTCTCCCCGCCGCTCCCCACCACCCCACCACTGCCATCTCCGCGGCTCACCATGCGGTCGCGGGGGTCGTCCGCCATGTCGTACCAAAACACGTGCGCCACGCCGCTGTACCGCGCAAACTCCAGCCACTGCCGGCCGGCATCGTGAGAGGGGCAGCAAGGGCGGGTGGGGAGGAAACGAGGGAGCAGGCGAGTGGCAAGGGTAAGGGGCAGCAAAGAGCGACACACACGTGGCAGAAGCAGGCGGGAGTGGAAGGGGGAGGGGTGCTCAGAGGTGGAGGGGGGTCAAGCGGAAGTAGAGCTTCACTAACACGTGCATGCAACTGATGGGCAGGAGGCACACCTGATGGGCAGGAGGCACACCTGATGGGCAGAAGGCACACCTGATGGGCAGGAGGCACACCTGATGGGCAGGAGGCACACCTGATGGGCAGGAGGCACACCTGATGGGCAGGAGGCACACCTGATGGGCAGGAGGCACACCTGATGGGCAGGAGGCACACCTGATGGGCAGGAGGCACACCTGATGGGCAGGAGGCACACCTGAAATGCGTCGGAGAGGGAGAAGTCGAGGCGAGGCCACGTCTGCATGGCGTGGGTGATGTGCACCGCCACGTACCACTGCGGCCCCGCCCCTCCTGCTGCCCTCTGTGCCACTACCCCACTCTCACCGCTCGCCTCCCCCCCGGCCGTGCTGGTGAGCAGAGAGGTTGGGGAAGGAGGGGAACGTGGGTGGCAGGTACGAAGCGGGATGGGAAGGTGGGAATGACGTGTGAAAGGAGGCACAGCGGATGCGAGATGTCGGGTGTATTCAAGAGAGGAAACTTATTTAAGGTGCATGGGCAGGAGAGAATGGCGGAGAGGGCAGAAGCAGACTGGCAGTGAATGAAGCAGCAGCTTGAGCCATGGACGAGCTGAAGGGCGTTGGCTGAGGGAACGGCAGCACGAGCGCAGCATTGTGGCCCACTCAACCACAGGATGGGTGTGAGATAAGCCGGTAACAACGAATACGAATACGAATATTTTTTCACCCTATTCTCTGAATAATGTGTGGTTTCTTATTTGACCGAATACTGACCCAAAACCGAAGACGAATACGATTCGAATACTGACACAAAACCGAACACGAATACGATTCGAATACTGCAGAATTCGAATCGAGTACGACTAAGTTTCAAAAATCGATCTTGTAGAGGCAGTGTCAAACAGGTAATGCATGTTCGACACAGGGTGATACAATGTACCTTATACTACCAACATCACGACTCAACCCCTGTCCAGCTACTATCACAGACTGCCAACGATGATAGCCGCATGAAGGGAAAGTATGGGGGGGGGGGGGGGGGGGGGGGGGGGGTAGAATATCGAATAGTAACGAATACCTCGAATATTCGTTACCCGAATATTTTACATTCACGAATACCCGTGATGCGAATATTTTCGAATACATGGTCGTTTCTTATTCTCTCGAATTCAGGTATTCGAACGAATATCGAATAGTTCTCGAATACCGAATATTCTTTTACAGGCTTAGTGTGAGAGGTACTTCAGGTTCGCACAAGTGTGCAGGCGACTTATACCAGTTTGACGCTACCGTCACTGCCAGTGGGACCATGCATTGGACATCTGTACCACCCATCCAACTCTCCAAGGCCTCCACCATCTTACTTCTTCACATTGCATCCTCTGAGTCCAGGTGCTTGCGAGGGGTCAGTGTGTGCGTGCTGCCGTCCTGGCCGCACGCAACAGGTTTGTTCGCTGGCGCCAGCGAAAATAGGGTGGCAGCACACACACACCCACAACGAGCAAATGCTGGACGCAGCAACTGTGCAGTCTTTTCATCCACCGGACTGGACCAGAGCCATAACTCGCAGTGTTTGCATGACTCACAGGCCATGGGAGTGCAGGAGGAGTGGTGCCGCCGTGCCCACGTCCACCTCCAGCCCCACCTGCTCGTCCCACTCGCCCATCCGCTCGCCCTCACTGCTCGCCTCATACTCGTCCGTGCCTCGCCGCCCCACCGCACGCACCTCCCCCGCCCTTCCAAGTGCCACTCGAGGCAAACCCTTTCCTCTCTCGCCCCTCCCCCTCCCCGACCTGCGTCTCCCTGGCATCAATGCTACCCCTTGCTCGCCTCTCCTGGCCCCTCCCCACGTCCTTCCCTCCCCCAGCAGTCTCACTCCCCCCTCCCCCTCTCCTTGCTCCGCATCTCCCCCATCCAGCCCTCCCTGCGTCCACAATGCAGCGAGGGAGGCGAGAGTGGCAGCGAGCAGCAGCAGTGCCAGCACTGCCAGGCCACCCTGCAGCAGCACCCAGCGCCGAGGCTGCAGCCGCCACAGCTGCCACTGCACCGCCCACCACCCTGCCTTGCCCACCCGCCGCCTCCTCCCCTCGGCACCTCCCAACTCCCGCGAACACGCCCTGCTGCCCCTGCCCTTCCTCTCCGCTGCTCCGCCTCTCCCCTCCCCCTCCCCCCTGTCGCTGCCTGAATCCTTCTCGTTCCCCCCGCCTGCCTGTCTCCCCCGCCTCAACCCTCTACTACCAGGTGCCCCTCCCCTGCCTCCCCCGGCCCTCCTCTCAGAGCATGCACGCTTCCCAGCAAATCCCCTCCTGCCCCTCCCCATCCCCAACCCCCTGCTCCTCCCCATCCCCCTCCCCATGCCCCCACACCTGCCCCTCCCCATGCCCCTGCCCCAGTGCCTTGGGGCGGCAGGGCATGAGGGGGCGGGCCAGGGCTGCCTGTGAGGGGGCTGTGCGACGCAGAGGCAGGGGCAACAGCGGTGGCAACAGCGGTGGCAGCAGCAGCAGAAGCGGCGGCGGCAGGGAGTGGGTGGTGCGCAGCAGGGTGAACCACGTGGGCGGCATGTGGGTGCGCGCCGTGATGCTGCCAGGGGTCGTGCTGCCAGGACCCATGCGCTGCAGGCGAGGGGTGCCCCCCCTGTGCTTGCCTGCCCTGCGCCTGCCAGTGCTCGTTGGGGTGTTGGTGCTCCCAGGGGTGCTGGGAATGCGGAAAGGCCGGGTGGGGCTGAAAGGCATGGTGGTGAGGCGGGGCAGAGGGGTACTGTCTCCATGCGCCTGGCGAGGCTTCAGAGCCCCACTCCTGCCGTGCCTCCCCTGCACCCTCGCCCTCCCTCGCCTCCCCCTCTGATCCACCATCGCTGCCCCCTCTGCTTCCCTCCTCCCCTTTCCTTCCCTCCTCATCCTCTCCTTCTCCTGAACCCACACTCCCCTCTTCCTCCGATTCCCCACTCCCTCCATCCCCTCCGTCCCCTTCCTCCTCCCCTTCCTCACTCCCTGCTTCCCCCGCCCCCACACTCCCGTCCCCTCCCTTCACGCTCGCTCTCTCCTCAGCCCCCCACCCCGCCGCACCACTGCGGTCGCCCCCAGGGTTCCACGCCTCGTCATCATCGTACCCCGACGCCCTGCCGTGCACCACAGGCCGCCCCCGCCGCCGCACCTTGAACCCCGCTGTCGTCAGCCCCGTCGTCATCACGCCCTCCACTGCCACGCCTGCCCCTGCCCCTGCCGCTCCTGCCACCTCCACTCCCCAAGTCTCTGCCCCTGCTCTCGCAGTCCCTGCCAGTGTGTCTGCTCCCTCCGACCGCCTGCCCCCGCCCCCACCTCCAGCCGTGCCGCCCGCCTCTCTGCTGCCTGCACTGCCCTGCCTCTCCTGCCCAGCCTCTGCTGCGCCCCCATCTTCCCCCCCTGCATCTCCCGCGCTTGTCCCCCTTGCCTGCTCTGCTCCACTGCCAGTACCAGCACCACCAGCAGCAGCAGCAGAACTGGAAGCCCCAGCAGCAGCAGGGCTGTGAGGAACACCCGGCTCTGCCACCCTGTTGCCTCCCATCCCGTCCTCTACCCTCACAACACCGCCATAACCCCCTGCCTCATACACCCCTGCCCCATATTTCCCTTCACCATATCTACCTTCCCCATATCCCCATGCCCCATTTCCCCCATCCCCATATCCATTCGCCCCATAACCCCCTTCCCCATAAACCCCAGTCCCATACCCCGCTGCCCCGTACACCTCACCACCCCCTCCCCCATGTGTGCCATATCCTCCCCCCCCGTACATGCCATACCCCCATCCCCCCTCTCCCCAGCTCATTCCCGATGGGTGGCCCCCATACCCCCCAACGCCCCATTGCTGCCACGTTTCCCCCACTTCCCCCGCACCTTCCTCCCACCTCCTTTGTTCGCCTCCCCCCACGTCCCCGCCTTTCTCCCCCCCTCCGCCCTTCCGTCCCCCAAACAACCGCCACCAGCCTCCTCCCTTCTTCCCCTTCTCCTCCGCCTCCCTGCCTTCCCCTTTGGCCTGCACCCTCCCCCCATCCCCCTGACGGCGCAGAGCGTCCCCCATGCCTTCCCCACCGTGCCCCGCCATGCCCCCATGAGCTCCCCCTTCCCCTCTCGGCCCCCCTCGACTCCCTTCCGCATATCCCCATTCCGCCCCCATTGCTCCACCATAAGCGCCCCCTGCCTCCATGTTTCCCCCGTATCCTCCCACGTTGCTTCCCCCGTACCCTCCGCCGTAACCCCAGCCATCTCCCCCGCCCCCGTACCCGCCAGCTCCCCCTCCCCGTCCGTAAATCTCCTCAGGCGGAAACCCGCCGCCTCCGCCATAATTCTCGTCGCCATAATTTCTCCCCCCATTAAGTGCGCCATAAGCCCCCTGCCCTCCGCCGTGTTCCGCCCGCCCAAATAGCGGCACCTCCCCGCCATCTGCGCCATCTGCTTCCGTGCTCCCCGGACCCTGGCGAGGTGCAGCGGGGGGGGAACTCCCCTCACCGCGGGAACGAGGCGCTCCTCCTGCCGCCTTCCGCATGGCGGAACTCACAACCGCAGCGCCGCCACCCGCGCGCGCCGATTGCGCAGCGTCGGTTTCAACGCAGTACCGCTAGCAGCACAACGGCGACGGGGCTATGCGAGGCGATGACGCGGAAAATGAAGTCACACGAATTGCTGGAATCGAGCATGGATGGATGTGTGTGGGCGTGGGCCGTGACGCGCATGTCGCACTTGGTTCTCCCGCTCCCACTGCCGAAACCTGCTCATCACTTTTCCTGCCTAACCCAAAACCGCAATTCAGCTGGTACCACCCAATGAGTCCTTTTACTCCCAAACGAGTACGAAGTATGTGAGAAAGCATGAGCGAAATCATGCAAACAGTAACGTAGAGCTTGAGAACTAGCTAGTGCTTGTAAGGAAAAATCCTTTTCCTTATCGGGGTTGACCGCTACGGGTACTGTTGCGATCAGAAATTAGGTCGTGCCTAGGATCACCTCAGGAAGGTTCGCAGCGGAAGAAATGTGACCTCAGATCAGTGGTGCTGTTCGCCAGCAAATCGTTTTTTAAATTGAAAACGATGGCATCAGCATCGCGACCGCATATGGAAACGGGGGCGGAACCCTCCTCCGAGGTTTGGGCGAAATGCCGTTTAAGAAACTTCTGCGCCTGCGGTTGAGAAATTTCTCAACCGCGTCGGGAACCTCCATTCCCACCTTCCCCTCGATCCCTTTTGAACGGCAATGCGACGGCTGTGCCATCGCTGTGCTTTGAAAAACGCAGCATGGCGATGGCATGGCTAGGGGATGGTGTTTTGCCTGGGGAGGAAGTTTCGTCCCCGCTTCCATATGCCATCGAAATGTCAAAATTGGTGTACAAAAGTGTGCGTTCGCCAGACGCCCAGTTTGTTTGTTGGTTTGGACGGTAAGTGAGGCTCGGCACATTTTTCGCGGGCTGACCAAGCTGACGGAGGTTAACGAACTCTAACTGACGGGATCAGGAAGGCGAGACCCACCTTCCTGATCCCGTCGTTATCCCGTGGTTTTTAGATATAATGGTGCTGGCGAACAGCCCCAGTGTGAATGTTACGAGTGCAATGTCAGAGGTCCACTGGAGATCCCCGATGATCCTAGGGAAGGGTTACAGGCATGTCGGCCTGGGGGGTTATGGGCGCACTCACCCGCTACACAAACAAGCCCTTTTATCCCAGTGGTTAGTGGCTGGGATTCTGACATGGTATCAGAGCGAAGGTCTCGGGTTCGAATCCCGGTGTATGCACTTCGGGCATCCCAGTGCGGGGGGGTGTCAGAGGTCCACTGGAGATCCCCGATGATCCTAGGGAAGGGTTACAGGCATGTCGGCCTGGGGGGTTATGGGCGCACTCACCCGCTACACAAACAAGCCCTTTTATCCCAGTGGTTAGTGGCTGAGATTCTGACATGCAAGAGTGAGCGAGCGAGAATTGCACTATCGAAGCAAACAGTGCATTAAGCGAAGGCATGAGAGAAGAATATATAGCAAAGCTAGCATTGTAACGATAATATGTGAAAATGGGGTGTGCTACGGGCCTAGCACCGAACATTGGGAACACGGGGAGCACCGGGAACATGGGGAGCACCGGGAACACCGAGAACTGTCGAGGCGAACACCGGGAGCGCGGGTTACAAACCGAACGTGCGGTTGGGTCGCGTCGTGAACAGTGGCGGGAACAGTATCGAGGCGAGTGTCGCGAGTGGTAACGATGTTCTGTTGAGAACTGTTGGCGGGAACAGTGGTGCAGGAAACGGTATTTTTCTTACAGTGAACGTAAAACGACTTAGATGATAATAGCATGCAACTACATTCGTATAAATAAGAGTACATGGGAATCCCAAACATCCTAGCTGGCCATGTACTCTATAAAGTACATTCCCTAATCCAAGTGCAAACCCAACCGTGCGGCGTGTACAGTTACGAAACTGTTCCCGCCTTTTTCCTCGCTCCTGCAGCTGCCCGATGTCATCTGCTCCGACGGTCCAGATGCGCCTTTTCCAACCGTACGCGTCGCTTTAACCCTTCAACTTTCGTACTCTCTTTTGTATTCCCCGTTCTTTGCTATTGGCAGAAATGCACAGTAATGCTTCTCAATTTCCTGTTCGTAACACCCCCTTCATTCCTCGCCGTAGCACGTCTTGACCCGTTTGACCACTTCGCTGAGTTCGAAGCAATCATAATACTGCTGATGGGGCAGTCGCTTCGTGAGGAAATCGGCTGCCATGGCATTTGTTGGCCAGTAGGACATGTCAACCTTCTTCTTGTCCACTTCGTCCTTTGACGAATCCTGGTTTGTTTACGATCATCGAGCTCTGGTTGTCGCAGTGCATGCATAAGGTTGGCAAGGCTGGGATTTTTTCTTCTTGCAGGAATTCCTACACGTAAAGTCCTTCGCGAACTACTAGTGTCGCAACGATTAATTCAGCTTCAGCCAATGACATGGCAACAAGCGCCTACTTCTGCAAGTTCCACAAGATTGGTCTTGTCGGTTCGAGGCGAAACATGAATCCAGTTCTGGAGCATCGATTGTCGAGGTCAGCAGCGTGATCGGCATCCACGTAGCCGATGAGGTTGAAGGACGAGGTTGCCATTGTTGAGTAGCAGAGTCCGATGTTTTGCGTGGAGATGAAGAACTGCAGGGCGCGCTGAAGATCTAGTAGATTCTCAGCTACTGATGTGCGGGAGTACTAAGCCAGTTGGCTCGTGATGTAGGAAAGATCTGGCCTGTATGTCACTTTGGCAAAGAGCAGGCAACCCAGTTGCTGCTTATAACTTGTCCTACCTAATCCAAAACCGCAATTGAACCGATACCTCCCAATGAGTTATTTTATTCCCAAATGAGTACAAAGTATGAGAAAAATCATGAGCAAATGCATATAAGCTAAAACAAGCAAACAATAATGCAGAGCGTGCGAGCTAGCTAGTGCTTGTAAGGAAAATTCCTTTTCCTTATCGAGGTTGACTGCTGCGAGTACAACCCCAACACTTTCAGACTTCGCACGTTCGGCCGACATCCACGATTCCGAGGCTGCCTCGCGTAGACTTCGGTTTTCTATTCGCCAAACATGCAACCAACCTCGTATTCCCGACCGCCTAGCTAGGGCAGTCACTATACTATCAAGTGCCTTCATTGTGTTGTCAGTTCGATCAGTCACACCTTCAATATTCATTTTCCCGCAACTCTGTTTCACAACTATTACCGTATCACCCCATCCCGGATAGAAGCGCAGGTCCGCTTATAGTAAAACAGTGTTTCTTTGGGGGGGTACGCCTGTAATTGAGTATACTTTATTAGCGCATGCGCTTTTAATATGTTCGAAAACAATTTCACGTTTAATCATACCAAATTGAAGCCCTCATTAAGGCGAATACAGGCGACCATGCATCACGCAGGATCTTGCATGGATTCCAGGCAAAAACAACAACGCACTTCGGTTTCCCACCCACACGTTCGTCTAGAAGCATCACACCTGCCAGCGATGACGTGAAACTTGCCGGGACCCAATCACAGCGGCATCTGCTGCATGGAATGTGCATTTTATCCGAACCCTCTCGGAGAGTGCAGAAGACTCCCTGCCAGCGCAGAAATTATGCTGCCATGCAGGGTCCTCAGCGGGTTCAGGCGGGGGTTTCCCGCCTGAAACTGACGAGGACCCCGAGCCGCCAACCCAGCAGGTGTCCCCTTCGTTTCCCAATTCTGCACCCCCACTTTCTGTTTTTCATTCAGTTTCTTGCTCTAGCCCACCTGGTTGGCGAAGCCATGGTGGAATTTGCTGGGACCCACTTCCTCTTTAAGAAGAAACCGAAGCGCGCGTGGCGATTAACCGACAACGGGTGGTATACCCGTAAGCCTCCAAAGTCTCATGAGCCACCAGTGCCTTCAGCATTGCCTGCACCGCCTGCTCCTCCTCCTCCACCTGCTCCTCCCGCTCCTCCTGCTCCTCCGGCACTGCCTGCTAACGGTTCTGCTCACACGGACAATCGGCCCGTGCTCCAGCTTCTGCTGCCAGCGACGTTCGACGAGTGGGTGTCTGAACCGGAGACCGAGAAGTCTGCCGATATGTATGTCGAAGCTCCGCCGCTTAAACTTCCACGTTGGGGACAACCCGAAGACTGCACGTGGGATGAGTCGGCTGTGGGCACTGACGACGATGCTGCCGCCAACGAGCAGCCCCGCGGCGAGGGCGAAATGGGTGGCGATGGTGAAACAGGCGCCGAGGCTGGCACAGCGGCGGACGTGTTCCTAGAGGGCGGTGCGGGCACCGCGGACGACGAAGGCGTGGAGTCCTGGTGGCGTGATGAGCCACGCGAGAAGATGCCGATTCAACATACCTGCCAATTCTCCAACGCCCCGCGTTGCCCTTCGCAGAGCACCTCAAGGAGTAGTGGCTGCTGCCACTCTGAGTAACCAAATATGACCTCGTTAATAGGGTCATATTGTACATCAAAATAATCATTCCTAGTCCCTACACCCGAAGCTGCACTCTCTACTTTCAACTTCACATGGGGGGGTAGAAGGATTTTTCCGAGGCCAATATAGCTTCTCTTGGGCCTGGAACCTTCCCCTAAGCCTTTGAAGAGTAGATAGGCTTCTCCTCCAGAAAATGGGGAGCCTTAACACGGCGCTGCTGGGAGAGAATATTAACTCCTCGGAACGCTCGACCCTTTTCAACGTTCTAGAGTTGTTTTTCCAACTTCTTAGTTACCTAAACTATTGCTAATGGCTTTCTCTTAGCCTCTAACTGTCCCATGAATCTTCCCAAAGGCTCTAAGTAATATCCTCAGTTAAGTGTCTGGTTGGAGTTTCCCGGTCGGTGCGGCGTCTTTTTTAGCGGAGTCTCCCTTCGTCTCGGCGAATTCTCTTGGTGCCAGCCGGTCGTAACGTTTTAAATTTGACCCATCATTTTCTCCTTTTTTCGCCCGCTCCGAAGTCGCCACTGTCAATTGGAGTTGTTGTTGGCCCCGTCCTCGCTTGGGCGGAGCCGACTTCGTAGTCGGGTGTGTCAGAAATAACTGAGCAGGAATGGTGTGACTAACAGGAACAACAGTACAAATATGAAACCCTAACCTGGTATACCCCCTAAGGTATCACCCACTACAGCCTAGAACAATATAAACATATAATGTTTGACACACCCCCATAGGCAAAGTGGGGAAGACCTAGGGGTCACAAGACCAGTCAAGGCAAAGCAAGGCAACAACAAGCTCAGGGTGGACCTCAAGGGTTCCACACAAATTCCGAGCACAAACTAGCGGTCACAAGCCCAGTTCACATGCAAGTTTATAACAGATCATGATATACAATGATCACAACCTAGCAAGAGTAGACATGCAGGCATATATATATAATGATCACAGTATAAGCAAGGTCAAGAAGTGAGCAAGTGAGGTCCAGTAGGCACAAGGCCCAGAAGAGTACAAAAGCGCTGATGGTCAACAGGCGGAAGTGCCTTGGTGAACACATCAGCAAGGTTGGCCTCGGTGGCCACGTAACGCAGACGAAGCTGACCTCGCTGCTGCAGCTCTCGAGCAAGGAAGTACCGCAGAGCGATGTGCTTCGTTCTGTGCTCCAGTCTGTGCTCCTCACACAGGGCAATGGCTGCCTGGTTGTCGACGTACAGCACTGGAGGAGAACGAGGCCGCTCCCCAAGGTCGGTCAGCAGGTAGGTCAGCCAGCGTAGCTCCTGGGCAGCCATGGCTGTGGCGTAGATCTCAGCCTCGCAACTGGAGCTGAGAACAGAAGAAGAGCGTGTAGAGCGCCAAGAAACTGAGCCAGAGCCAAGGCTGAAGGAGTAACCCTGAGACGACCGCTGAGTGGCCTGGTCGTCTGCCCAAGAAGCGTCTGAGTGCCCTGTGAGAACAACTCGGTCTCGCCCTCCAAGCACAAGCCCCATGCTCGACGTACTGCACAAGTAGCGCAACACCCTCTTAGCGGCATCCATGTGCTCCTTCCTGTGACGGCCAGGAGCGACATAGCGTGCAAGGATGCTAAGAGGGTATGCAAGGTCAGGTCGAGTGCAGGTCATCAGGTACATGAGGCAGCCCACAAGCTCTGGGTACGGGCCACTCGACTCTACGGACTCATCCGAAGGCAGAGCTGAGAGCGAGTGACCGGTAGCCATAGGAGTGGACTGAGGCGAGGAGTACGTGAAGCGGAAGCGCTGGAGAACCTGCTGCACCATGTGCGACTGAGTCAGGGTGATGGTGCGCCGTGCTCTGTCCCGGGTGATCCGCAAGCCAAGATAGCTTGTCAGTTCACCCAGGTCTGTACACGTGTGTCTCCTCTGCAGCTCCGACTTCACGTAGGCGAGTCCTGCAGTGTCAGCAGTGGCAAAGACCAAGTCGTCGACGTACACGAGGATGTAGAACGGCGGCAGCGAAGTGTCGGTGCGCAAGAACAGCGACGGGTCAGCTGTAGAAGGTGCGAACCCAAGAGTCGCAAGTGTCGTCCTCAGTGTGTCGTGCCACTCACGTGGTGCCTGGCGGAGACCGTAGACCGGCCGCTGAAGCCTCCACTGGGTGCCAGGAGGAACCGGCCCAGTGAAGCCAGGAGGGCGGCGCAGCCAGATCTCCTCGTGCAGGCTGCCCTGCAAGAAAGCAGTGCTGAAGTCAAGTGAGTGAAGCTCGTAGTCGCGCTGAGCGGCTATGTGTAGCAGCACCCGAAGAGTGGTCATCTTCGGGGTGGGGGAGAAGGTCTGGAAGAAGTCTACTCCCTCTCGCTGACTGAAGCCTCGAGCCACGTAGCGCGCCTTGAAGACAGGCGGAGAACCCGGCGGCCGCTTCACCCTGAAAATCCACATGCCACTGACGATGTTCGCCCCAGGAGGGGGGACGTCGTCGACGTAGGTGCGTGTGGACTTCCAGGAAGCCATCTCTGCGTCCATGGCTGTCTGCCACTGAGAGGAGTAGGGACCCGCCATCGCCTCAGCGTAAGTGCGCGGGGTCGGGATGTCTGGTGCATCCGGGTCTCCCTCAGGGGCAACTAGCATGGACACGAGATGGGGCAAAGCAGCAGCAAAGCAATGGAACTCCTCCTGTCTGTCCTCAAGGACGTCCGTGCCAAGAGCACACGCACCCCCGACGGACGGAGGACAGGCAGACTCAGACTCAGACTCAGCCACTAGGCTAGCAGCGTAGTCTAGGCGACAGCAAGCAGCAAAGTCAACTAACTCAGCGACCAGAGCAGACGCAGCGGCGGACTCAAAAGAAGGGTCAGTGACAACGGTAGCAAGGAGACGCGTAACAGTGGGACTGGCAGCACGACGGGCGTCAGACTCCGGGTCAGGAAGAGTAGGTAGGGAGGACGCAGGAGGAGACGGCAGCGGGACACGCTGCGGAGCAGTGGAGGGACGCAGAGTCATGTAGTGAGTGCCAGGGACAGGAGGAGGACGCTCACGTGGGACACGACGACCAGTGCGAGCGGTACGAACAGGCGACGCAGGACGAGACTCAGGCTCACGACGCTCTGTAAGACCTCCTGTGGGACCAGCGTAAGGAGAGGGAGCAGGGAGAGGCGAGGCGGGCGGTAACTGTGACTGCGGCTGGACAGGTAGAGGACCCTCGACGGAGGGAGGAGGACCAGGAGGAGGAGCCTGACCAAGAACCTGCTGAAGGAGCGGGACGAAGTACGGTCGCGGCCGCGCAGCGTCTCCAGAAGCAGCAGGGACACCAGCGGCAGCCCCAGCGCCCAAGTCCTCAGCACCAGCAGTAGCTCCAACACCCGAGTCCTCAGTACCAGCAGTAGCTCCAACGCCCTGGTCCGCAGCACCAGCAGCAGCGTCACCGGTCGGGTCCTCAGCACCAGTAGCAGCGCCACCAGTCGGGTCCGCAGCACCAGTAGCAGCTCCAACGCCCGGGTCCTCAGCAGCAGCAGCAGCAGCACCACCGCTCGGGTCCTCAGCTCCAGCAGCAGCTCCAACGTCCGAGTCCTCTGTACCAGCAGCAGCGCCACCAGTCGGGTCCGCAGCACCAGGAGCAGCTCCAACGTCCGGGTCCTCAGCACCTGTAGCAGCTCCAACGCCCGGGTCCGCAGCGCCAGGAGGACCACTCCGAAGACTGCAGCGCCGTGTGTACCACTCTCGAATCACCTGAATGGGGGGGAGCTCCTGGGAAGGAGGGGAAGTACCGGGACGAGCTCCAGCAGCACCTCTCCGGAGGCGGCAGTACTCGAGGTACCTCTCCTGCAGCTGCTGGGAGGAGAGGGCTCCTCCAGGCGTAGCACGCTCAGGCTCAGCACCCCCAGACGTAGCACCCCCAGACTCAGCACCTCCAGGCTCCGCACCCCCAGGCTCCGCACCCCCAGGCTCAGCACCCCAAGGCTCAGCACCCCCAGGCTCCGCACCCCCAGGCTCCGCACCTCCAGGCTCAGCACCCCCAGGCTCCGTACCCCCAGGCTCAGCACCCCCAGGCTCCGCACCTCCAGGCCCAGCACCCCCAGACTCAGCACTCCCAGGCTCAGCACCCCCAGACGCAGGACGCGAGTCAACAGCTACCTCGACAGGCTCACCCGGGTCTACCTGGGACACACCTGAGGGAGCGGCACCCTGAGGGGGGAGGGGGTCGGGTACCTCAGCACCTGGAGCGAGGAAGAGCGGCGGAGGGGGGAGGGGGGCAGTGCGGTAGGGGAAGAGGCGGTAGAAGGGGACGGACTCGTCAAAAGTGACGTCCTGAGAGGCCAGAACCCGGCGCGAGGTGACGTGGTAAAACTGCCATCCAGGCGCGTCGGGAACAAAGCCAAGGAAGACACAGGGAAGAGCGCGACGGGAGAGCTTGTCCACAGACGTGTCGCGGACAAAAGCTCGGGATCCCCACACCCGGAAACGCGACGCATCGCCAACCTCTCCCGTCCACCGCAGAGTCGGGGAAGTCTCCGGCAAGGAGACACGGGGCCAGAGGTTGAGCTGATGCGCAGCGTACCGGACCGCAAACGGCCACAGAAAGTGGGGAGCAGCCGCATGGGTCAGGGAGGTACGAGCGACCTCCATGACTAAGCCAATGCGGCGCTCAGCAACCCCATTCTGCTGTGGAGAGGCCGGAAGTGTGAACGACTGCTCAATGCCGTGCTCAGCACAGTAGGCTGCCAAGAGGTCGGAGGCAAACTCACCACCTCTGTCAGAGTGCAAGCGCAGGACAGGAAAGTCCGAGTGAAAGCGCTCGCCTAGCTGGAGACGGGCTCGACTGATCCAGGGGATCAAAACACCAGGGACGTCACCCTTGGCGCGCAAGGGGAAGACCGTGGTGTAGCGCGAGTAGTCGTCAACAACTATCAGGAAGTACCTCTCCTGACCCTGACCACGGACGCGGGCTGGGCCCCACACGTCCATGTGGAGCGTCTGCAGGGGAGCGGTCGTCGGGGGAAAGGAGGAGGAGTGAGGAGCGGCGCGCTGCCGCCCCTCGACACAGGGAATGCAGTCAGGAGCAGGGGAGTCAGGAAGGGGAGGGAGCACCCTGGGAAGACCAGCAACAAGGTCCCGTTTGTGCATGGCCCGCAGGCGCTGCACAGACGGGTGACCAAGGCGGTGGTGCCAGAGGACGGTGTCGTTCGCCAGAGAGCGACACGAGCAGGGGGCGGACAGCTGACCTGACGCTGACGCAGACGCAGCTACCTGAGGGGACTCAGTGGTCAGTGTGTACAGGTCAGACCCCGGCTCTCGAGTGAAAGTAGCTAGGTGGCGGCCCGTCCGAGCACACGTGCAGTGAGTCACACGCTCGTAGGCAGGGGTGAACTGGTGAACACCCCCGTCCTGGAGCGCACTACCTGCCACCAAGTTCGTGGAGAACGAGGGGAGGTAGAGACCTGAGAGCGTGCCGGACGGAACCGCTGGACACGGAAGGGTGGTGGAGGAGGTCGCAAGGACCGGACCCCCAGAGGGGTCAGCAAGAGAGACAGCAACCGGCCGAGCTAGAGGCTCAAGGACAGTGCGGTCACGAAAGAAAGAGCGAGAAGCACCTGAGTCCAGTGTGAAGGTGTGCAGTGCTGCAGTCGACTCAGTACCAGGGGGCACAGACGCACAAGCACCTAGAGCAGCAGCTGCAGTAGTACCTGTGGAAGCAGACACACTAGCACCTAGAGCAGCAGCGGGGCTGGCCTGAATGCCCGGGTCGGGCGGAACACGCAAGTACTGAGCACCCTCTCCACTAATAGACATCGCATACATGGCAGTGAGAATAGCATCAAAGTCTAGTGCCCAAATATCAACACCCTTCCTGAGCAGCTCAGCCCAGCGCGGCAGCTCACCCCCACCAGGAAACTGGGTGCGCCACGCGTCGTTGAGGCGGGCGAAGCAGCGCTCCGTCTGGTGCGGCCCCCCACACGTCTGGCCAGTGCGGTCACCTGTACGAATAACGTACTGGCAGGTGACGCTGCGCCGCGCATACCACTCACGGGCGGCCTGAAGGGTCGGGGCAGGCTGCTGACTCTGACCGCCCCCCGGGCCTCCACGACCACCACCCCCTCCGCCTCCGCCCCGGCCACCTCCACCCCTGCCGCTGCCACGACCACCTCCGCCTCCGCTGCCACCTCCGCCCCTGTCACCACTCCCAACGCCGCTGTCACCTCCACCACTGCCGCCACTAGCCTCTCCAGTCGCACCTCCACCGCCACCACCTCCACCCCCGCCTCCTCCGCCACCACCCCCACTCCTGCCACTCCTGCCCCTGCGTCGTCCGCCTGAAGCAGACGCAGCCCCGACCTTCTCAGCACCAAGGAGGTCGACAGCAGCAGCAGATGCGACAGAGGGGAGGAGGGGGGAAGGGGAGCACCCCTCGAAGAAGGGGCCGCGGGGGTCGCCACGAGAGGTGCCTACAGCGACGATACTAGCCTCGGCTGCAAGCAGTTCCTTCTCGAGGAGGTCTACGGTGAGCTCAGTGGGGGAGCGAGAGAGGAACTGGTCCCTGACAGGGCGCAGAGAGTCAGGGAGGCGGGTGACAACGTGGTAGAGAGTGATCCAGAGCGGGGGGGGGTTGCTAGCGAGGAACTCGTCAGGCATGGCAGCGCGAAAGCGAGCCTCACTAGTCTTAAGGTGGGTGATGAGGTCTGCGACAGTGTGAAAGGAGGCTAGGTCGGGGAACAGGTAGGGGAGAGTGAGGCGGCCTAGCGTGGCAGAAGCGGGTGAGGAGTAGCGGGCCACTACAGCTGTGTAGAGGTCCTTAGCAGTCTTGCACTGGCCGAAGTGCTCGCGCTCATCTAGCGGCAGGGAGTTGCGAATAGCAAAGCGAGCGTGCGCGTCACGGGTCTGCCACTGTGAGCGCTCAGCTGGGGGGGCAGTAGCGAGTGGGGCGGTCGCATGGCCGAGAGCGTGGTCGTACAGTGTAATATCTTCCTTGGCAGTGAGCTGTAGGAAAAGGTGCAGGTCATCTAGCCAGGTTTCGAATTTGACCGGACGGCCCTCGGCGTCGAAAGCTAGAACAGGAGGACTAGCCATAGCGACAGCGGCAGAAGTAGAAGCAGTAAAGTCACTGAAAAGGCGTGCGCAGGGTCAGCGGGGCCGGTGGGGCCTACGGACTGTAGTGGCGCACAAGCAGCAGTAGCAGGAAGTGTAGTAGTAGGATCTGCAGTGGTGCACAGGCGCAGCAGGCGGCAGCGAGAGCCGGCGCAGCAGGGGCGGGCTCAGCAGCGGTGATACGCGGGCGGCGGCGGGCGCAGCAGCGGCGGTGCGCGGGCGGCGGCGGGCTCAGCAGCGGCGGTGCGCGGGCGGCTGCGGGCTCAGCAGCGGCGGGCCGGGAGCAGGCAGCGCGCGGGCCGTGCGGGCCGTATGTGAGCTGTGCGGGCAGCGTGCGGGCCGGCGGCGGTCAGCGCACGAGCCGCGCAGGCTCAGCGCGGGCTGCGCGGGCTGCTCGCGGGCTGCGTAAGCGGGTCGCGGGCGGCTCGCGGGGGTTCGCGGGCAGGTCGCGGGCTGCTCGCGGGCAGTTCGCGGGCTGTGCGCGGGCTGCGCGGGCTGGTCGCGGGCTGCGCAGGCGGTTCGCGGGCTGTGCGTGGGCGGTTCGCGGGCTGTGAGCGCGGCGCGCTGTGCGGTTCGCGGGCGGCGTGACGGGGCCGATCGGGGCGCTAAGGGGCGACGCGACGGGGGCCGTGAGAGGCCGCTAGGAAAAAAAAAAAAAAAAATTCGACGGGGCCGCAGGGCCGCTAGATCGTGCTAGATCGACGGGGCCAGCGGGGCCGGAAACAAGCGAAGGTAAGCAGGTAGGTAAGTCGGTGGGCCCTAAGAACAGTCCTAGCGAAGGACCTGCTCTGAAACCATGTCAGAAATAACTGAGCAGGAATGGTGTGACTAACAGGAACAACAGTACAAATATGAAACCCTAACCTGGTATACCCCCTAAGGTATCACCCACTACAGCCTAGAACAATATAAACATATAATGTTTGACAGGGTGTACGGGGAGTGCAGCCGACCAGTTGCAGCGCGCGGCGCCGAGTTCTGCGTGCAAGTCGACGGGTTAGCCAACCTGTGCACGGCCACTGCCTACTCTGCTGAATATGGGGAGCCGGCGGGCGAAGAGACCATGTGGTCGACGAAGAGGCGCCGACGTCGATCGGGATAGGGGAGCTTGGTGGCGCCGAGCTAGAGGGCGCCGAGCAGCAGGGCGCCGGGCAAGAAGGCAACGAAGCAGCTGGTCGACCTGGGAGGACGTCGGGCATCGACCAGCTGGCGTCGACTTCGGGGATGCATATCACGGGGGCCGCCGACCAACTGGGCGGGCCGACCAGGCGCGGTTGCCAAGTCGACCGAGTTACCCTGGCGATGTGTGCGAAGGTCGCCGGGATGGATGCTGCGGGACCGACCTCGGAAGTGGTATCCCGAGGTCGTGTGGCTGGTGGGCGTGGTCGCTGGCATGGCGCTGTGCTCGTGACAAGACATGGAGCACCAACCAGCTGCACGCACCTGCGAAGCTGGTGCACCGTTGTCCTGCGGGTGCAACGCTGTGCAGCCGACTTGCTGCAGCGTTGGCACACCAAGGACCTGCAACATTGGCGAGCCGCTACTCTGCAATCCTGGAGCGGTGCGAGCTCTGCTGCGCTGGACCGCGGTCGACCATGCTGCGCTGGAGGTCGACCAGCAGCCTAGCTAGCTCTGATGTAGTCTGATTGCCAATGTTGTTGCTATCATTCTGAATCATTGTTGTGAACTTTCCTCAGTGAAACTCTTACCAATTTTCCCTGTGAACAAGCAAATAGTGTGCGCACAAGGAAGCGACTTCATGAACGAACGCAGAGATCACTCAAGCTCTGTGCCTAGCCCATAGTCTAACCCCGTTGTACGAGTTATCTCCGCATGGTGCGGTGAGCGTGGACGGCACCGCATGTTGCACTTACCTATTGTGATCGTAGGTCGGCAGCTGTGCTAGAAGCCATGGGGGACCCCGTAGACATCCTGGATGCACGGCTGGAGGATGCGAGGAGACGCCATGAGGCGCGTGAGTACGGGGAGACGCTCCACTGGGCGGTCGTTGCGGCTGGCGTCCGTCCCGTATGGGCGACGGAGCACCCTTCTCGAACAGCCTCTCCACGACCGGTGTACACTGATGGCGGCATTGACGTGCGCGCCAACGCCGGTGACCTGGTCGGCAGCAGTGCGGGAGGCACATCGAGGCAGAGAGGAGTGATACACGCCGATGAAGTCGGCGGCGTTCAGGTGCGAGGAATGCATTCATCGACGGCTGCAGGGTCCTCGCATAACAACGCCGGAGGACGTCGAAGCAATGTGACGCCGATGTCAGCGACCCACGTGACTGTGAGATGGATCGCCCCGATCTATGGCTACTTCAAGCTTACACCGGACAGGATCTCGGTCACCCCCTTGCTAGTCAGTCGACCCGACATCCTCACGTGGAAGGAGGCGATGAAGCCCCAGCTGGAGATGGCTGGGCTGATGGGCTTCGCCGCCGGCACCGTGGCGACGCCGTCGGAGAACTACCCTGAATTGCGTGCGGAATTCCGCGTTGTGTACCTGCTGACCTTCACGATCATCCCGTGGTGCTGCTCACCGGGCGTGCAGATTGCCTGGAAGTCGTGCAAGGACTATCTGGACGACGGCCACCAGGCGTGGCACTTCATCGAGTCAACGTACCAGGTCACCGACGACCTGTACATCGGCCAGCTGGAGGAGAAGATGACAAACCTGCGAATGGGCGAGCAGGAGACGGCGATCGATTACTACAACCTGGCTCGGCGACTTCTCGCCACCATGAGGATGGCCGGCGTGCAGTATTCAATGGCGTCGTACGTTACACACGTCCTAAAGGGGCTTCCGAGGATCTACAACCTGATGAAGCGGCTGTCGCTGGTGTCGAGTACGCGGGCGACGCTCAACGAAGACTCTCTGACCTCGTTCATCATGCGGGACGAGGCTATGCAGGAAACCGAGCGGTCTTCGGAGCTCCTGCCACAGGCGAACTACGTCAGCCTGGCGAAACGCGGTGGTCGACCGGGGCAACGTGGGCAGTCTGGCGACGGTGGGAGCAATGGTGGGAAGCCGGCGAAGGACGCCGACTAGAAGAAGTCAACCCGGGACGGTAGCCGAGGAGGGGGAAGTCGGCGTCGGGAGTGCTGGATCTGCCACAGCCCCGACCACCTCTCCTTTGAGTGCCCCGACCGCAGCGAATCCGACGACGACGACGCCAAGGGAGGCCGCGGAAGGTCGGCCAGCCATCGTCCTCGTCAAGGGAGCAAGCCGCACAAGGAGAAGCAGTCGACCAAGTCGTCGACCTCGGCGAAGGACGCCGATTCCTCTGCAGGCAGCAAAGGCCACGAAGAAAAGGAGGTGTCGTGCTCTCTGGTCTGCGTCGTGGAGCCGACCGTCTCGCTGGCGCCGGAGGCCGGTGAGGACTTCCAGGCGGTGGCGGCAGCCGTGCAGGCGAACCCGGCGGTGGTCTTGCTGGACAGCGGCTGCTCGCACCACCTGATGGGGACGAAGGAGGCCTTCGTCGATCTGGAGCCGAGCAGCGACATCAAGCAGGTGTGTGGCTTCAATGGAGCGTGGCATCGTCGATCTGCGCGGGGAGGTTAGGAAGCGGGTGCTCATCCCCAACGTACTGTACCTGCCGGGCGTGCAGGCTAACCTGCTGTTAGCCGGTCAACAGAAGGAGAAGGGCTTGAAGCTGCAGGACGACGGCGACGGAATGTTGCTCGTCTTGGTGACAGGGGACGTTCTCGGTCGAGCGACGTACTTCGGCCGAGTCCTCTGTACTGACTTGCGTCCCTACTCGGTGACGAACGCAGCGGAGGTTGTGGCTTTGCGTACGATCGTCTCGGCGACGAAGTCAAAGCCACACAGGCTACATGCTAGGCTCGCGCACGTCGGCCTAGACACCATCCGGAGCTCCGCGAAGCACGAGGTCGTCACCGGGCCGGCCCTCAAGTCGGCGTCTGGCGCCGACTCACCACGTGTCTCGTGCGTCAGCGAGAAGCTGGCGGCACACCTTCCCCGACAAGGGCTCGGACGCCGAGGACGCTTTGGTCGTCGTGCACATCGACCTGTGCGGGCCGTTTCGAGTGGCGGCCAAGGACGGGAGCCTGTACTTCTTACTGCTGAAGGACCGCAAGACCCGCTATGTGTGGGTGAGGCCGGTCGCCAAGAAGTCGGACGTGCTGCGGGAGTTTGCGAAGTGGCAGGTGTTGGTCGAGCAGCAGGCGAAGAAGCCGTTGTTGCAACTGCGCTCTTACAGGGGAGGAAAGTTCCTTGGGAAGGAGTTCACCCCTTTGTGGATTGAAAAGGGATCGTCTACGACGTAACCTGCCCGTACAACCCGCAGCAGAACGGCATGGCACAGCGGACGAGGACGGTGGTGGAGTCGGTGCGAACAGCTAGGAAGAGTTACGAGTTGGGAATGACTCCCAGCTCCTACAAACCCCAAGAGCCGAGGTATAGTGATGTGGAATAGTGCCACACTGTCCCCAACCAAGAAGGGTCTCGAAACTACCCTCCACAAGGGCCTACACCCATGGAAATGTTACACTACACATTGTAATGTAACTATCTTCAATATCTTGAGGTGTACCCTTTTGGCGAGCTTCGAAATCACTTGAAGCTTGCAACCAAGGCTCGGGTTCTTCATCACAAACTCATCCTTGAGTTCTTGATGGGTCTGCTGCACACACCTGCGACACGCCAAACGTTCGACAAGTGACAGAATAGAAACCACGCACAACAAAATAGAAACCGCGCGGGACACACAAAATGACCGCATTACACGCGACTGGCGAAAACTCGCTATTGACTCGACACACACACTCGACATCATGACCCATCATTCACACACTATTATAAGCATGAAATATATATTATTTCATGCCCTCATACCACCCCATGCACACACGCATGCATGCACACGCACACGGACAACAATCCGAGTGCAAACGGTAGGGTTGCACCAACAGCACATAGGCGTGCAGCACCGTTGGTGGCACCTTGCTCTGCAGTAGGCCAACTGGGTCCGCAAGTACCTCAAGAGGTCGACGCTGCTGGCGGGGACGAGGTCGTTCCATCTGCTCACTGGGAAGAAGCCCGACGTGTCGCTGGCACGCGCAACAGCGTGGTGGAAAGATGAAGCCGAAAGCCAGGTGGAGCCTTCATCTCGGCGTGTCAAAGGAGAGCAAGGGCTGAGAGCTCCTTGACATTACTGACAACAGGGTGGTCACCACGTCGGACGTGGTGTTCTATGAAACCATGTCGTTGGAGGTGTGGCAGTCGGAGCACGGGTCAGTGTCGGAGCGGACACCGGCTGAATCGCCGACGGACACCACCACCGGGACACTCCCTCTGCTCGCAGAGGTTATTGAGCTTGCTGCTGAGGACGCCAAGGAAGTTCTTCCTAGTCCCCCTACCCCTGCCGTTCCACCTCCGGTAGCCATTCCGCATTCGCCGACGCCGACGTCGGCTTCTGGCGATGAGAAGAGCAGTGGGGCGTCGCATGTGGCGCCGGCCAAGGGCATCCCCCGTTCCCGACGTGACGCCAAGCACGTCGGCTTGAGAGCGACGTCGACGCCGACAGGGGAGCAGAATGCCGAGGAGGGCAACCGACTTTGGGCATGCTGGCGAAGGAGGTATCGGCAGGGGAGAAGCAGACGGGGGAGCAGCCAGCAGTGAAGTCGAATAATAAGCAGTCGGCGATCGGGCAGTCGGCAGGGGAGCCGACCGTAGGGGAGAAGTCGGCTGGGACACCGACTAAGGTGCAGCAAGACGGCGAGGGCAGCGAAACCGGGGATGACGAAGGGGAGCAGTTAGGCACCGAGGAGTCCACCGACAGCGACGTGGTGGAGGTCCAGCCGAGACCACGGCGTACAGGCCGAATTCGGAGGCCGCCCGATTTCTTTGTACCGGCCGCAATCAACACGGTGTACGACGAGGCTGACGACGACCTGTTGTACGACGACGCCGAGGATGACGTCGACCTGCCGGAGCTCGACCCCGACATGCTCACCGACCCCGAGCACTGCTGGACATCTCCACGACGATTGTGAAGGAGGCGCAAGCGAGCTGGAAGGGCAAGGCGGTGAAGGCCGCCATGGAGGAGGAGATCTGCAGCCTCATCGGCATGGGGAACTGGGAGCTGATCGAGTGCCCATCCGGGGTGAACATCATGAAAATCAGGTGGGTGCTAACGATAAGTACCGCATCGACGACACCGACGAGCGCGAGAAGGCAATGCTGGTCGTGAAGGGCTTCACGCAGGTGTATGGCGCCGACTACGACGAGACGTTTGCGGCGATGAGCAGCTATGTCACGCTGAAGATCTTCCTCAGCATCGTCGCCGTCCTCGACTTCAACCTGATGCAGCTCGACATGAAGAACGCCTTCCTGCAGAGCAAGCTCGACCATGTGCTGTACATGTACCAGGCGGACTACTTTAAGGACGGGTCCGGCCGGGTGTGCGAGCTGCTGAAGAGCCTCTACGGGCTAAAGCAGTCGCCGCTACTATGGTACAAAGCCCTCAATGACGTGATGGTCGGCATCGGGTGGAAGACGAGCCAAGTCGACGACAAGGTCGGCGTGATAAAGAGGCCTGCTGGGTGTTGGTCTACGTCAATGACGTGTCACCGCCAGCAGTAGCGAGGCAATGCTAAAGGAGCTGAAGGAGCTGCTGGAGGCCGCCTTCAAATTAAGCGAGATTTCGCTAGCGCAGAAGTACCTCGGGCTAGAGACCGTGCGCGACAGGCCGGCGACAAGCTGTGGCTGCACCAGTAGGGCTACGCCGACAAGCTGCGCAGGAAGTTCCTCGACAAGGAGCAAACCGGGCGCACCCCAAAGATGCCGGTCTCGCTCGACACCTACGCCGAGCTCACTTTCGACGATGAGGAGGCGCAGGAGTGCCAGGAGGAGGAGTACCGGTAGAAGGTCGGCTCGCTGCAGTTCGTGGCGACGACGACGAGGCCGGACATCGCCTTCGCCTACAGCAAGCTGGGCAGCGGCCTCACGGTGAGGAGCGACCAGCACTGGCGCGAGGTTGACCGCTGCCTTGCCTACCTCGCCAACATCTGCGACACTACCCTGAAGTTCGGCAGTGGGCCAAAGTCGCTCGAGCTGGTCGGCTACGTGGACGCCGACGATGCCGGCAACAAACAGAACCAGACGAGCACGGGCGGCTACGTCTTCATCTACGGAGGGGTCGCGGTCTCCTGGTCGAGCCAGCGCATCAAATGTGCAACGCTGTCGTCCATCGAGTCGGAGTACGTGGCGGCCACGGAACCCGTCAAGAAGGGACGTCGTCTTCGCTTCCTCCTGCAGAGTTCCACCAGCTGGACGCTGGGAAGCCAACCGTTCTTCGGGTGGACAAACAAGTCGACTATCACAGTCGCCAAGGGCATGGGGTTGACGGGCAACCTCAAGCACATGGAGCAGCGACAGGCCTGGCTGCAGCACATGGTGAAGCGTGGAAAATTTACGTTAAAGTACATTCCAACCACCGAGCAACCGGCTGACTTCCTGACGAAGGCGCTCCAGTGTCCGGTCTTCAACCGGTGCTCCGTTGCAATCGGCCAAGGGCGCCTAACCGACGTGGGCGACAGTGACGACAACGTGCAGCAGTGGGTGACCGGAGTGCTGTGTGTTGGGTGCACGCCGACGGGCTATTCTCTGAATGGTACTGCCATGTGGGCTGGGGGCCCAAGCGTGAACGCGGTAGGGGAGTGTCAAGGAGAGTTGTTGTTGTCCCCGTCCTCCCTTAGGCGGAGCCAACATCGTAGTCGGGTGTACGAGAAGTGCAGCCCATCAGTTGCAATGGGCGCCGCCGAGTTCGACGTGCAGGTCGACGGTTGGCCGACCTGCATACGACCACTGCCTACGCCGCCAACGATGGGGAGCCCGGCGGGCGAACGGACCCGGTGGTCGACAAGGGGGGTGCCGACGTCGACCGTGACAGGGGAGTTTGGTGGCGCCGAGCTGGAGGGCGCTGAGCAGCAAGGCGCCGAGCAAGAAGGCGTCAAGGCAGCTGGTCGACCTGGGAGGACGTCGGGCATCGACCAGCTGGCACCGACTTCGGGGACGCCGGTCACAGGGGCCTGCGACCAATAGGGCGGCCCGATCAGGTGCGGTTGCCTGGTCGAACGAGTTACCCGGGCGATGTGTGCGAAGGCCCCCAGGGTGGATGCTGGTATCCCAAGGTCGACGTGGCTGGTGGGCGCGATCGTTGGCGTAGACTCTGCCAGGCGGCTGCACTGTGCTCGTGACAAGACGTGGAGCACCAACCAGCTACACGCACCTGCGAAGCTGGTGCACCGTTGTCCTGCGGGTGCAACGCTGTGCAGCCGACTTGCTGCAGTGTTGGCACACCAAGGACCTGCAATGTTGGCGAGCCAATACTCTGCAACGCTGGAGCGATGCGAGCTCTGCTGCGCTGGATCGCGGTCGACCGTGCTGCGCTGGAGGTCTAGCTCTGATGTAGTCTGTGTTGCCAATGTTGTTGCTACCATTCTAAATCATTACTGTGAACTTTCCTTAGTGAAACTCTTACCAATTTTCCATGTGAACAAGCAAGTAGTGTGTGTACAAGAAAACGACTAAGTGAATGAACGAAGATATCACTCGAGTCCCGTGCCTAGCTCGTAGTCTAGCTCTCATTGTACGAGTTATCTCCACAGCCTCGTCGTCTCTTTTTCCCTTTCTTGGTTTTTTCTTTCTTTCTTTCTTCTTTCTTTCTTTCTTTCTTTCTTTCTTTCTTTCTTTCTTTCTTTCTTTCCTTCTTTCTTTCCTTCTTTCTTTCTTTCTTTCTTTCTTTCTTTCTTTCTTTCTTTCTTTCTTTCTTTCTTTCTTTCTTTCTTCTTTCTTTAGGGGTGATGTACTATTCTTGCCCTGCAGCTCCGCACGTGCTTTCTTCATTTTCCAACACGCCAAAACTTGACGTTCGGCTTCGCGCAGAATTATCATGTTTTAGATTTTGCTGGTCGCTGATTCATGTCGTTCTTGTTGATATCTATCGGGCCAGCAATCATGGGGGGTGCCGATCGGTCTGTGCCGAAATTTTTTTTTGCACGTTGCGTTGCTAGTGTTGACCCTTGGTTAATGCGTCGAACCGTTCGGCTGTGCAGACCATGTCGTGGTAGTTACAAACGTTCGCCGCGATCACCTGTTGGTGGACTTCGTTTTTTAGTCCCGCAATGGACACCTAGGTTTTTTCGCCTTCGGTCCGGTCATCGATTCCGTTGAAGAAGTTTTCCATCTACTACGTGTACTGCGCTACACTGTCGATTTGTCAGTGACGATGAATCTGCTACCGCGCCATGTAGGACAAATTTATCGATACGAAATGTTTGATGAGGGCTGCCTGAAATTGCGCCTACAAACCTTCGGCCCAAAATTCGTTGCTACCGTAGATCCATTCGAGTTCTGGGCCTTGCAACAGCGTTGCCTTGAGCCGAATCTGCATCGCGTAGTGTATCGAGGTCGTACAGCCAAAAACATTTCGAGTGCAGCGATGAATCTACTATGTCCGTGCCTTTTGCGCTCGGATCGAACGCCTCCGGTAGCCTCGAACGAACAGCCTCGAGATTCACTGTAGTGGGTGCCGCTGCTGCAGGTTGAAACGTCGGTGTCGTAATAGCTGCGGCTGCCGTTGCCGCTGCGCTTGTTGTGCTGCTGCGACTGCCGATTTATTCGCAATCAACGGCTCCAGTCGCGTTGCGTGGGTCTGTTCCTGCTCGGCACAGAGTTGCTACAGGAGCCAACTAGAGGTGACATATTATTTGGGCTGATACACAGTCATCAGGTATTTCCAAGCCTCCAATGGTGGAGTTGGGATCTCCTTGTAAGAGCGAATGCCAAGTTGCTCCGTGGGCGTCATGCTTCTTAGCAGCACGATGTATGCCATGAGGGACTCGGTGTAGTACCGAGTCTTGGTCTTCTGTGTCAGTCACCGGACTTCGGTAGGAGGCGTCGAAGTAATGGTAGCATGTGTTGTGTGCCGTACAAGCTCTTATCCAAAACTCCAAAGACGGTACTAGTTTTGATATTGGAGATGTTCAAGAAGTGTGTCCGCGCAGAATTGATAGCTCCATCACTTGGATAGGGGCAGTTGGCATTGAATCGTTTGTGTCAAGTGAGAAGGTACGTGGGGCAGTTCCACTATCAGTCGTGACCAGTTAGGTGGGTTGCGTAGGTTGGGAGGAGGTTCTTGCGTCACCATTCTGCAATGTTTGGAGTCCTTTACTCCAGGGTCGTCAACCGTTGAAGTAGCTGCTCGATGACGGCAGTGCCAATCGTAGTTATCGTCTCCGATGTCATAGCAGAATTGGGCTAATTTTCAGTTGTTTCATTTTCTTGGCCTCCTGATCCTCCGACCATCTTGACTTGGGGGCATGTGCCGCTTGCGGAGGAAAATAAGGCAACAGGATTGATGTGAGAGTACGACGACTTTGCTATGATTTACTAGCTTGATTATGCTTTATTATGCATTATCTAGCTTAGCTTTGCTTTATTTTGCTTGCTTTTGCTAGATTTCCTAGGTTCGTTGCTTTACTATATTTATTATAGTTATAGGCACCGAACTAGGTTGAGTGCACCGAATTCTAGGCTTTTCGGTTGCCACCGAATTGCCTTCTACCGAATTCGGGAAGGACCCGTTCGGGACGCTTCGCGACCCGCGGAACCTTCTAGTAACACCAGGGTTACTGCCTTTGTGTCGAGCCTATATATAGCCTCGCCTTGTACCCAAGTGGATTATTCAATAGTTCAATCTTTCCTGAACCAGATCCTCACAATTGACTACGGGGAAGGCACGGGTGTTGGAGTGATCGTAACGTTCCTTATTCGTTTGGTTGTGTTCTCACTATTTGCGCATTTACGAGAAAAAATGGCAAAAGTTTCACTAGCAAAAGTTCACAACAATGGTTGAACAAGCAAAGCAACAATAGACTACATCAGATGAAAGACAGCTTAGCATGCAAGCAGGTCAACCTCCAGCGCACCACGGTCGACCGCGTTCCAGCGCTGCAAAGTCCGCACCGCTCCAGCGCTGCAGAAAGGCGGCTTGCCAACGTTGCAAGTCGACTGCGTGCTAACGCTGCAGCACGGCTGCTGCACAGCGTTGCACCCGCATGACAGCAGTGCACCCGCTTCGCAGGTGCTCGCAGTTGGTTGGCGTGCTGTGCCCCGTCACGTGCACAACGCAGCCGCCAAACCGACCACGTGCCCACAACTGCACCTCATCTTCCACGTCGACCTCATGTTACCACCTCCGAGGTCGGCTTTGCGAGAATCACTGGGCGACTATCGCGCACCTCCGCAGAACCCCGTCTCCCGGGTAACTTGGTCGAACTGGAAACCACCAGGTCGTCGTCGACCAAAAGCTGTACGTGTTGCCGACCACCCAAGTCGGCGACCGCTAGCCGATTTCACAAAGTCGACGTCCTCCCAAGTTGGCGTGACCAAGTCAGCACCTCCTTGGTTGACCTCACTGCGTCGATCACCAAAACCCGGCGCCCTCCAAATCGGCACCACTTCTAGGTCGACAACGACGCCTTCCAAAGTCAGCGCCCCTCCCCTCATCGACCACTGGGTCGAAGTCGCCCGCCGGCGTCCCAACGTCGACGACGTCGCAGTGGCCCCGTGCAGGTCGACCAAGCCTGTCAACATGCGCGCCTAAGTCAGCGTCGCCCACTGCAATTGGTCGGCTGTGCTCCCCGCACAACACGCCTACGAAGTCAGCTCCGCCCAAGCGCAGACGGGGCCAACGCACAGCTTCCGTTGACATCGCTCGCCAGTTTTGGGTCGCACATACTTCCGGAAGTGTGTGCGTGAAGTATCACCGAGTCGCTCTCATACCATGTTACAATCCTAAAAAGAGGACTTAGACTAGGATCGGCTCAGGGTTGATCGCATGTGGTATTGCTGCCGAAGTAGTGACCCCGGGTCAAAGTGAATGTAAATGATTCAAGTGATTATAGCAGATGCATACAATGGCTTATATTGTAATTCAAGTAAATACGAAAGTCCTAGCTAGCCATGTAGCCTCATTACAACGAAATTCAAACCGTGCGGCACGAGAACCCGTTTCAAACCTGTTTCTGCCATTTTCACTTCGAATGTTTTGCGAACGCATGAAGTGAAAATGGCTTTTTACCATTTGCGGAAACCCGTTTCAAACATGTTCAGCCATCTTTTCCATAAAAAACAGTTTCATGCATGAATGAGAAAGAAATCTGAAGGTATGGATGCTCAATAGAGAAGGGGAATACGGATACATACAATCACCAAGGACCCCGTGTGAGCTGATTCGTGTGACATCAGAGACTTCAGTGAGACTTTTGAGTCTTAATCAAACGAACTATATGGGGAATTTGGAATTGTGATCCCCGACCATTGTTACTCTGCTACTGCTGTTGCTGCTGGTGGTGTAGGTGCTGCGTTGGAGGCATCAAAATGATTTGGCCTGCCACGGATGCTCCTTGAAGTGGAGGATCTGTAGGGATGACGGAGAGATTATGGTACTAACGTTCCCCCTCGTGTATGCTCTCTATGTGCCTGATGTGGTGGCTGCATCCTCTCTTGCTGCGCTTCTTCACGGAACAACTGCTGCTCGTGCACCTCCATTGGCTGTGACGTCTCCAGCTGCCTCACATCAACAGGCCCACTCTCGTGAAATCGCGCCCTTCTTTCCTCCATGAAGGACGGAACCTGGCCTATAAAGAGTGGAGAGGGGAGAGAAGGCATGAAATCCGTGATGCCACTTCTTTTGGCATCAGACCCAGAACCACTTGCACCACCTCGAACATGCGCATGCATACAAGCCCACGTGTCAACTGGGGATGATTCCAAAGAGAATGATACACTATAAATCTCATGGCTTTGAGGCTCAGGCCAAGGCTGACACTGTAGCTCATGGATGGCATTTCTTGGCTCCATATCCCGGCCCCTCATTGTCTGTCCCCCACATGCTTATTAAAGACCCCTCATAATTAAAATCACCGTCAGAGGAGGCTCTGGTGGATTGCAGGGCCGTCTTTCCCTGCTGTGCACGTGGAGGATTCTTGGGTGGCTGCGCTAGTGGAGGCTGCTTCTTCTGTGTTTGCAGCAGTGGAGGCTGCTGCTGCTGTGGATGCGGCAGTGGTGGCGGCTGCTGTTGTGGTTGCGGCAGTGGTGGCGGCTGCTGCTGTGGTTGTGGTAGTGGTGGGGGCTGCTGCTGTGGTTGTGGTAGTGGGGGCTGCTGCACCTGGTGGTGCTGCTGATAGTGCGTCTGCTGCTGTGGTTGCAGCGGTGGTGGCTGTTGCTCCTGGTACTGCTGCTGTGGTTGCGGCAGGGGTGACTGCTGCTGCTGCTGTGGTTGCAGCTGTGGTGGCAGCTGCTGCTGTGGTTGCAGCAGTGGTGGCGGCTGCTGCTGTGGTTGTGGTATTGGGGGCTGCTGCACCTGGTGGTGCTGCTGATAGTGCTTCTGCTGCTCTGGTTGCAACGGTCGTGGCTGTTGCTCCTGATACTGCTGCTGATAGTTCTACTGCTGCTGTGGTTGCGGCATTGGTTGCTGCTGCACCTGGTACTGCTGCTGATAGTGCTGCGGCTGCTGTGGTTGTGGCAGCAGTGGCTGCTGCTCCTGGTATTGCTGGTGAGATTGCAGCTGCTGCGGTTGCTGTGGTGGGTGCTGCTCCTGGTTGTGCTGCTGATATTGCTGTTGCTGCTGTGGTTGTCGTGGTGGCTGCTGCTCGTGGAAGTGCTGCTGATAGTAATGATGCTGCTGTGGTGAATGCTGCTCCTGGTAGTGCTGCTGATAGTGCTGTTGCTGCTTTGGTTGCTGCAGTGGTGATTGCTGCTGTTGGTAGTGCTGCTGATAGTCCTGCTGATGCTGTGGTTGTGGCAGTGGTGTCTGCTCCTGGTAGTGCTGCTGATAGTGCTGTTGCTGATGTAGTTGCGACAGTGGTGGCTGCTGCACCTGGTATTGGTGCTGATAGTGCTGCTGCTGTGGTTGCGGCAGCAGTGGCTGCTTCTCCTGATAGTGCTGCTGCTGTTGGTGTGTTTGTGGTGGGTGCTGCTCCTGGTTGTGCTGCTGATATTGCTGTTGCTGCTGTGGTTGTCGTGGTGGCTGCTGCTCGTGGAAGTGCTGCTGATAGTAATGATGCTGCTGTGGTGAATGCTGCTCCTGGTAGTGCTGCTGATAGTGCTGTTGCTGCTTTGGTTGCTGCAGTGGTGATTGCTGCTGTTGGTAGTGCTGCTGATAGTCCTGCTGATGCTGTGGTTGTGGCAGTGGTGTCTGCTCCTGGTAGTGCTGCTGATAGTGCTGTTGCTGATGTAGTTGCGACAGTGGTGGCTGCTGCACCTGGTATTGGTGCTGATAGTGCTGCTGCTGTGGTTGCGGCAGCAGTGGCTGCTTCTCCTGATAGTGCTGCTGCTGTTGGTGTGTTTGTGGCAGTGGTGTCTGCTGCTCCTGGTAATGCTGCTGATGGGACTGCTGCTGTTGTGGTTGCGGCAATCGCGGCTGCTGATTCTGATAGTGCTGCTGCTGCTGCGGAAGTGGTGGCTGCTGCTCCTGGTAGTGGTGCTGAGACTCCTGCAGGTGCTGTGGTTGCGGCAGTGGTGGCAGCTTCTCCTGATAGTGCTGCTGGTAGTGCTGCTGCTGCTGTATTTGCGGCAGCGGTGGCAGCTTCTCTTCATAGTGCTGCTGATAGTGCTGCTTCTGCTGCTGCTGTGGCAGTTGTGGCAGCTGCTCCTGCTTGTGCTGCTGGTTGTGGTGCAGTCGCTGCTCACATTGCTGCTGATGGTGTTGTTCAACACAGCCCGAGATGCCAGACATGCCAGCAGCAGTGAAATGCCCATCACTGTGCCACAACATGGCTTGTGCCTCGGGCGCTCCAAACGGGTCTGAATCGCTCAAAACCAAACTCCCCACAGCCTCTGTGCTCCATGCACTGGCAGTTTGCTCCCTTGCTGCCTGCACTGCTGTGTTACCATGCGGCTCATCCCAAGTGGGCTCTAACACCATTTCAGGGACGTGTTGCACATTCTCTAGCAGGAGCCCGGAACTATGCATGCCAGCATCGGACATCTCACTCTGCTCTGGCTGGAGTTGATACGGTGACACTTGACTTGTTAACGTCTGATGCACTCCCGGAGTCTTCTCGTCTACATGGTTTGGCAGCGTGGAAAACATCGTTTGCAATGCAGCCATGACTTGAACGTCTTCACTTAATTGATCAACATGACGAATCTCGTCCCACGAGCTGTGTGTTGCACCAGGTCGATGCCCTGGACCCAGGTCAGAATCCCTCCTGGCCCCCTCTGCCCTTGGTAATGGCTGAACGAAGCTCATGCCATCTCTGCGTGTGTCGCTGCCGCTGTCACCTTCCTCCGCTTCTGCTGCCACATGCACCAACACTTGACTTGGGGGGCTGCTGTGGTGAGCCATGGGCATGGCAGCAGTGATGGCCCACGAATTTAGGGGGTGTGAGGGCTCAGAAACCAGCGGAGGTGCTTGCTCAAGGTGCATGGATTCTGTCTCGAGCACCATTTGCGGCTGACCGTGCCATTGCGGCTGCTGCTGCTGCTGCTGCTGCTGCTGCTGCTGCCCCTCCTGCTGCTGCCCCTCCTGCTGCTGCCACCGCCCTTCTTGCTGCTGCTGTGGAAACGGCATCTGATTTGAGACGTATGGGTGAGGGGTTTGAAAATACAAATCCAGGTTTTCTATCTGAAGCCCTCCACCTAATGCAATCTTCGTTCCATGATGCATCTTGTCCTCTAGAACTATCCCTTCTCCAGGCACAAGCCCTATACTTTCACTGCCCACCTCTTCCAGAAGGAACTCCTCGTGTCCACATTCCTCCTCCACGCCACCATCACCAGCAACAGCAACCACGTGTGCAGAAGCGCGAGGGATGATGGTGTTGAATCTGGGACACGGCTCCCCAGGGAGAAACATGGCCAGAGGGATGGAGAGGATGGATGCAGGCGCGGAGGCAGACGAGGTGGAAGGGCCAGCTCTGCTCGAGCTGCTTCCACTGGCAGTGCTGCTATCTGCGCATGTCGTCAACCCAACCACGTCCGTGTCCGATATCGCTTGATCCGCCACCACAGCTTGGCGGCCCGCTGCCTGTGTCTCCTCCATATCCATTGCGTCTCCATATGCCGTTTGCCAGATTCCATCTCCTCGCAGTCGCGCACCTGCTGCCTGCTCATCGTGTTCCACCTGAATTCCTTCCGAAGAGCTCATGCCTCCCTCCGTGACCTGCTCGGCACGCACCCTCACACCCAAGCTAGTCATGTCAATAACCTTCTCTGCAGCAGCTTCCCCCTGTACTTCGGTTACTGCTCCTTCGCCCCCCAGTGTCAGCTCAGGAAAGTTAAGCTTCGTCTTTGTCCCTCGAATCTCCACTGCGGCTCGATCAAACGCCAGGGCAGCTTCCTCTGCAGTGGCAAACGTCCCCAGCCACTTGCGCACTCCGAAAGTCGTGTCCTTTATTTCAGCAATATACCGACCTTCACCTCGCTTCCTCACCCCGCGGTACTTCCCTGGTTGGGTGTAGCTCCGTGATCGAGCTGCAGTGCGGTTGTATGTTGACTCTGATTGAGATCCGCTTGCGGGAGATTTTGTGGCGCCTGACATCTGTCGCTGCAGTAGCGGCTGTAGCTGCGCTGACAGTTGCTCCAACCTGAGCTGCTCGTGTGGCTGCTGCACAGGCTGAGCCTCCAAGTGTAACTGCGGCTGTTGCGGTGCTTCTGGGTGGGATGCTGGTGCGAGCTGCTGCTGTGGCTCCTGCTGCTGTTGCGTCAGAGTGCTGTGCGCCCAATGCAACTGCGGCTGGGATGGCACGTGCGTGATTGGAACTGAAGAGTAAGCTGATATATCCGGCACATCCTTGGACTGGCTACACGGCTGCTCCGGCTGTGGTGTTTGCCCATTGTCCTGATATATGCCAGGCTGGGGCTCCCCCATAAGATGCTGCGGCAACGCTTGTCGCCAAGCATCTGAAGGTAGCTGCCCTTGCTGCTGCTGCTGCTGCTGCTGCTGCTGCTGCTGCTGCTGCTGCTGCTGCTGCTGCTGCTGCTGCTGCTGCTGCTGCTGCTGCTGCTGCTGCTGCTGCTGCTGCTGCTGCTGCTGCTGCTGCTGCTGCTGCTGCTGCTGCTGCTGCTGCTCTGTTTCTGCTGCTGCTGCTGCTCCTGTTTCTGCTGCTGCTCCTGCTCATGCTTATGATCCTGAAGCTGCTGTTGATGCTGCGGTTGATGGTGTTGATTCTGAATATGATGATGATGCATCTGCAGCTGCTCCTGCCCCTGCCCCTGCCCCATATGCAGCTGCTCTTGCCCCTGCATCTGCAGCTGCTGCTGCCCCTGCTGCATCTCCTGCTGCTCCTCCTGTCCAAACAACCCTGGTTGCACAGTCCCGGGGACTATCGGAAATTCAGTCTTCGTGCTCTCGAATTCCACCAGAGTGCTTGTTTGTATGGTCTGTTGTGCGTCACGAACATGACCCTCCAAGAGCCAGATTGATGACCCTTCATGCGCCACAAGACATGATGGTGCTGGTTGACGGGCGCGCCTGGTTTCTTGGCCAAAGTCAGAGGGAAACTCATGTTCTGCGAGTTCTTCTTGCCGTGTGTGCTGCATCGGCGCCGCAGCCACTCGATTTTGCCGCTGCCCGTCGGCGTCATCAGGCTCCGACTGCCCTGGAACGGTGTCCATCCTCTCTCCTACTGTAGTGTCTCAAGCAATTATGATAATTCACGCGGTAGAACGTCTTTTCTTGGGCTTCCTTAGGTATAGTTGATCAGATCCCCCCCATCACTACTAACAGTTGTGAAAACTGGCTGCTGACCCCAAAATGAAAGTTTTGTCTCGTAACTAGCCAAGTGGTAACTACTAAAAACTGTCGCTAAAGTGCTTCGAGGACAGTTATGATATGATTGAGACAGTTTAGAATGTGTCCCCATGCGACTTACCCCGGATCTGTCTGTACGTGAGGCGAATGTGAGTGCAAAACTAATCAGGCAAAAACGCTGTGGGGGACGCGTTAGGTGCTGCTCTGGATTTGCCGCAAGTGGCTGATCAGGATAGTATTGATCCAGCCTCGGAAATAGTGTTTGATCAGAATAGTATTGATCCGCAGCTGAGGTGCTGCTGCTGGGAGAAATAGGGCTCCTATAGTACTCGGAAGTCTCGGCTCCAATGGTAACCACGTGGTAGCCAACTCGATTATTTGCTTGTAAAGACGGTGTTGACTTCATCTCTTGGATTACCTTCTGATTACCACAGATTGGTTTTCTCGTGTGGAGCAAGGGTTTCTGATGTAGGACACAGTGAATCCTTTGACCCAATTTACCATGAATAAACCTTACACACTTTCGAGCAAGGCCAATTGGAGGGGATCAACGCTGGGTGTAAAGATTTTTGTTGAGGAAATTTCTTCAGTAAATTATCGGCTGATTGGTTTCCAAAAATCAACCCGACTACGGCGTTCAGCCGGCAGCTGTTTTTTCTGGGAGAAGCCCCACCTTGGCCCCATACAAACGGAAGTGGAAAGGGGATTCTAGTTGTGATCTTTGCATATACCCACAGCAAATCATTGCAAGGAAACGAACAACAAACAATTTTCTAGCACATATGAAAAATAAATTCCGGAGCTTGGACGGCGAAATCATAACTATTAATCATTTTGCCGGCGAGACACCAAGCGGGTTGCCCCAGCACGCAGCTTGTTGAATCAGCAACTGCACTTGCAGGGTTGTTGACTCTCGACTCGAAGCTGTAGACACCACGAACAATTCAGCACAATATCTCCAGGGGTAACTCCGTGGACACTCCAGTGGGCATTTCAAAGGGTGACCCCGTAATACTGAGGTGCCTTGGGTGCATCCAAATCGAAAAGCCAAGCTCTCCTTGTCGTTACAGAGTTGGTCCCAGCCGAAGCAACAAACTCTTGCTGTCAGCTGAAATTACTGTAGAGTATTTGCCCAGATAGGCTGATCTGCGCAGCAGGACTGTTTTGTCGCTTCCGCACCTTGGTCCAAAACATTAGAATTTCAGTTCAACCGCAAATTTTCGCGCCAACACTCACAACCGCATCGCGTAACGAGCCCACAGTCAGCCCCGCGTGACACTGGGTTAGCGGTAATAATGCAAAAGGTAACTGAGAAGCGGTTAAAAGATGCGTGCGATCACCATTATATAGATTGTCTCGCATTTCGTAACTCATTTTCACTTCCAAGGTAATTCGTTCACGTATTTGGTAACTCAAACACTGACAATGTTCACTTGGGTGGTAACTAGAAGAAATCCGCATGAGAATTAACCCAAACTTCATTTTTCTTTTTTCTACCGCTTTCGAAAGCAAGATCGATGCATCCTGACACACAAATTTTGCCCAATTTAACCCAATTCAATAAGTTCGAAAGCAATAAGATTTTTTACAGCATTATATTATATATGCAAGTATTGTTCGACTTGCTATGTATTAAATTTTCGTCACAATAAGTTGTTGGGAAAACGAGGAATCTAATATGTACCCAATAATGATTTCCTAAATAAAACATATGTTATTTGTATGAGACTAGCCAGAGTAAATTTCTAACATGGAGTACGCACACATTCTAAGTCGTCTCGAAAAAAAATTGCACCCGATATCTGAAAGCATCAACCGAAAACTCTCCTTGGAAAAACTATTCAATCGTGAAAGTTTTGCTTAGGGAAAATGTGTTAATGGTAATATATATCAGGCTTAAAAACGTTAATGATAACCATTACACGACGCGTTTGGTAACTAGCCGCTCATTAGAAACACTTCAACGAATAAACTTTATTTCGAGGTTTTCTTGCTCGGTCAGACACAATTTCAAAAAAGAATGCAATTTACACGTAAGTAACGGTACATCAAACTTTTTTTATTAAAATTGATATGTTTTTCCATTATATTCTAGAACACTATCTATTCAAACCTAATGCGCATCTAGGCCAAATTAGTATAAACCCCTTTCGAATAGCCATGCGATTTTGAAAACATCAACCCTAAATGCTTTGACACAAGGTGTTTCGGGTTGATTAAACGAAAACACATGCGATCCGGTAGATGCCATCCAATAGAAGTTTGATGTTATTCAGGTTATATATTTAGACTACGTTTTGATATAAAAAGGTGCCATCCTACGGCTTCTTCAAGTTCATGCCGGACAGGATCTCTGTCACCCCACTGCTGGTCGGCCGACACGACCTCCTCACGTGGAAGGAGGCCATCGAGCCCCAGCTGGAGATGGTCGGGCGGATGTGTTTCGCTGACGGCACCGTGGAGACTCAGCCTGAGAGCAACGCCGAGCTGCGGCGGAGTTCCGCGCCATGCAGCTGCTACCTTTCACCGTCATCTCGCGGTGCTGCTTGCCGGTTGTGCAAATCGCCCTGAAGTCGTGCCGGAGTCACCTTGATGCCGGCCACCGAGCGTGGCAGTTCATCACGTCGACGTACCAGGTCACCGACGACCTGTACATCGGCTAGCCGGAGGAGCAGATGACACACCTGCGGATGGGCGAGCAGGAGACGGCGGCCGACTGCAACCGAGCTCGGCGCCTTCTTGCCTGCATGAGGATGGTCGGTGTCAAGTACTCTACGGCGTCGTACATCACGCACGTCACCCACGAAGATAAGAGGAGTCGTTTTCACTCACTAGTGGGCAGCCTTATGTATGCGACATTCAACACCCGACCGGATGCCGCCTTCGCCGGGCAGCTGGCTAGGGTTGTTCAATGCCCTAATGAGGAGCAGGTAGCAGGTGGCAAAGTACCTTGGCCAAACACCAACCGTTGGGCTACAATAATCGGCGGCGGCGCAAAGGCGCCAAAAGGGCGCGGATGGTGTTGAACCAGAGCGTTGTTTCCTCATCGCATTCTTAGATGTTTCTTAGATGTTTCTTATGACAAGTGTGGGAGGATTCATTTGCTGTGTTGGTGGAAGCCTAACTGCTTGGGAGAGAAATACGCAGTTGATCATGCTTTGAGCTCAGTTGAGTCCAAGTACATGACACTCTTCCGTGCCGTACAGAAAATTGTGTGGCAGCGGCATTTGTTGATTGAGTTGGGGGAGGAGCAGCAAGGACCTACCCCTCTCTATTGTGAAAGACAGGGTGCCATTGCACTTGCGAAGAACCCTGTGTTGCACGGCCTCACCAAGCACATGAGGGTGCAATGGCGTTTGACAAGGAGCATGGTGGCCACGGGTGAAGTTGAGTTGCACTACGTGAAGACGACGGCACAGCCAGCTGATATGATGACCAAGAGGCTGATGGAACAGCAGCATTGGAAATGTTGCAAGCTGGCTGGAATGGCCTTGAACTCAGAGGAGCTAGTTATTGGGCCAACAATCCAAGGGGGGGTTTGATGGTGCAACCTTATGGTTTGCACTCGGCTTGTTGTCCGTGTGCGTGCATCCATGTGAGCATGGAATGACATGAGGGCATAAGTTAATATATATTTCATGCATATAATAGTGTGAGAGTGATGAGTCATGATGTCGAATGCATGTGTCGAGTCAATAGCGAGTTATCGCTAGTCGCGTGTCACGTCGTCCTTTGCGTGCCGTGAGTATTTTAATGTTTTTGCGTTTGTCGAACGTACGGCGTGTCGCAGGTTTGAGCAGCAGACATTCAAGAACTCAATGATGAGTTTATGGTGAAAAACCAGATCCTTAGTTTCAAGAATCAAGTGATTTCGAAGCTCGCCAAAAGGGCAAACTTCAAGATAGTGAGAATAGTTACATTACAATGTGTAGTGTAACATTTCTCTTGGTGTAGGCCCTTGTGGAGGGTAGTTTCTGTTAACGAGAGTGGAGTGTTGGTCCCGCCCTTGCTTGGGCAACGTCGACGACTTGGTCGGATGTACGGGTGAAGCAGCCGACCGTTCACAGTGAGGGAGCTGCTCGACATGCTTCGTCGAGCTGCAGGAGACCGCTGTGGTGTTGCTGTCGACTAGGAAGTTCAACAGCTGCAACGGAATGGTCTGGGCGACGGGTGGGCCGTCGACCAAGACGGGAAGTTCGACCGGGAGGTCGACGGAGCAATCCATCGACCTACAGCTCGACCGGGAGGTCGGCGGAGCTGCCGGTCGACCTATAGTTTGACCAGGAGGTCGACAAAGCTGCCATTCGACCTACAGTTCGACCGGGGAGGTCGACGGAGCAGCCGTCGACCTGACAAGTGAGCAGCGGTCGACGAGGGGATCTCGGCGACAACCGCTGACGGTTCTGGTCGACGGAAGGGGTCCGTCGACCATGGGGTAGCTCGACATGAGCTGTGGTCGACCAGGGGCACCTGGTGGTCGACCAGAGGGAGCTGTGGTCGACCAGAGGCGCCCGGTGGTGTCCAGGTCGACCTGGTAACCTGCTCGACGAGTTCTGCGGAGGCACGCGAACGTCGTCGAGGTCGCGATGGCGAAGGCGACTTCGGGCTGGTATCCCGAAGTCGATGTGGCTTGTCAGGCGCAGACAACAGCCGACGGATGCACAGCAATGCAAGTCGGGCCAATCGTCTGCGCGCACCTGTGAGCGTGCGCACTGCTGTCTTCTACGGCGACGGACTACTGCAACCGTGCTCGACGGATCCTGGCTGAGATGCGGATGGCGGGCGCCGAATACTCGACGGCGTCCTACATCACACACGTTCTCAAGGGCTTGCCACGCAGCTACAACCTCATTAAGAGGGTGACGATGGTGCCCGGCACACGTAAGTCCCTCGACGAGGACTCCCTCACGAGCTATATCCTTCAAGATGAGGCGATGGAGGAGGCAGAGCAGCCCACTGAGCTCCTTTCGCAGGCAAATTACGCTGCACCGACGAAGCAGAATCGTCAGCAGGAGCAGCGCGGGAAGCCGGGCGGAGGTGGTAGCGGAGGTGGGCGGTCGACGAAGGACGTCGACGAGAAGAAGTCAACGCGAGGCAAGGGTCGTGGAGGTGGTGGTCGACGGCGGGAGTGCTGGATCTGTGGCGACCCCGACCATCTCTCCTTCGAGTGCCCCGTCCACACTGACAGCGACGAGGACGACAACAAGGGAGGCCGCGGTCGATCGGCCAGTCGTCACTCACATCGAGATGAGAAGCCGCGTAAGGAGAAGAAGGCGTCGAAGAAGACGTCGTCGACGAAGGACGTCGACAGCTCCAGCGGCAAGGGCCGAGGCGACGGGGAGGCGTCGTGCTCGATGGTCGGCGTGGTGGAGCCGACAGTCTCGCTGGCGCCGGAGGCTGGCGAGGACTTCCAGGCGGTGGCGGCAGCTGTGCAGGCCAACCCGATGGCGGTGCTGCTCGACAGCGGGTGCTCCCACCACCTGATGAGGACGACGGCGGTCTTCGTCGATATGGCGCCAAGCGACGAGGTGAAGCATGTGCGCGGCTTCAATGGGGCGTTGCAGCCTGTCGAGGGTCGCGGAACCGTCGCTCTGCAAGGGGAGGTTGGGAAACAGGTCCTCATCCCCGACGTGCTCTACGTTCCGGGCGTACAGGCGAACCTGTTGTTTGCTGGCCAGCTGAAGGAGAGCGGAGTGCAGTTGCAGGTCGACGGCGACGATATGCTGCTCGTCACAGCGATCGGGGAGGTGCTCGGTCGAGCACGCTACACCGGACGAGTCCTCTGCACCGACCTTCGCCCTAGCTCGACGCGGTCGCCGTCGACCGAGGTGGTGGCTCTACGGACGATCGTCTCGGCGACGAAGGCCACTCCCGACCGATTGCACGCTAGGCTCGCGCACGTCAGCGTCGACACGATCAAGAGCTCGGCGAAGCATGAAGTTGCTACTGGGCTCGACATCACGCCGTCGACCGGAGCAAATCCGCCATGTGTCTCGTGCGTCGGAGGAAAGCTGGCGCGGCACACCTTCCCCGACAAGGGCTCGGACGCCTATGAGGCACTGGCTGTCGTGCATATTGACTTGTGCGGGCCAATTTGGGTCGCTGCCAAGGATGGCAGCTTGTACTTTCTGCTGCTGAAGGATCGCCACACTCGGTTTGTGTGGGCAATGCCGGTCGCTAAGAAGAGCGACGTGCTGCAGGAGTTCCAGAGGTGGCTGGTGCTGGTGGAACGGCAGACGAAGAAGTCGGTGCTGTCGCTCCGCTCTGACCGGGGAGGGGAGTTCCTCGGAAAGGATTTCACCAACTTCGTCGACGGGAAGGGCATCGTCCACGACCTGACGTGCCCCTACACTCCGCAGCAGAACGGCATGGCTGAGCGGGAGATGCGCACTTTCGTCGAGTCCGTGCGGACGATGCTGCTGCACATGGGCGTGCAGCACCACTGGTGGCACCTCGCCCTTCGACAATCTGTCTGGGTGCGCAATTGCTTGGAGCGGTCGACGACGCCGTCGGGAACGAATCCGTCCCAGCTGCTGACCGGGAAGAAGCCCGACCTTACGCTAGCTCGGATGTGCGGCTGCATGGTGCAGTTCATGGTTCCCGAGCAGCAGCGCGGTGGGAAGTTGGCACCGAAGGCTCGCTGGGGGCTTCACCTGGGCGTGTCGCCGGAGAGCAAGGTGGTCATGTCGGTCGAGGTGATCTTCTACGAGACGCTGTCGCTGGAGGTGTGGAAGGCGAAGTATGGGCCGGCGTCGGGGCGGACGCAGGCACACCCGCCGACGGACACCTCAACGGTGACGGTCCCGCTGCTCGCCGAAGTCGACGAGCCTGCTGATGAGGCTGTTTCCTCCACCTCCCCCTGTTCTTGCCTTTCCCTCCCCCGTCGCAGATCGGCCTGCGTCAACACCTGTGTCGGCCACCAGCGATGAGGGGAGCCTTGCGACGTTGCCTGTGGCACTGGCCAGTGGCATCGCCGGCGGTCGACAAGGCGCCAAGCTCGTCGACCAGAATCGGAAGCCGTTGACAACAGGGGAGCTGCAGACAGGGGAGCCGGTCGAACAGGAGGCAGCAACAGGCGTGCAGTCGACAGGGGAGCAGCAGACGGGACTGTCGACAGGGGAGTCGTCGAATTTAGCAATGGCGAGCAGCCGGTCGAAGGGTCGACGACGAAGATGTCAACCAGGAAGGGGAGCTGTCGGCGGGAGAGGAGTCCACCGACAGCGACGTGGTGGAGGTTCCAGTCAAGAAGCCTGCGCCGGAGCTGCAACGGTTTGGTCAAGCTCGACGGCCGCCGGAGAAGCTGAGCTACCACGCCTGCCTGCCACCAGCTGCCTTCACCACGGTGTACGACGAGGTCGACGACGACCTGTTGTACGACGACGCCGAGGAGGATGAAGATCTGCCAGAGCTCGACCCTGACATGCATGCTGACCTTGAACATCGCTGGGTCATCGCCACGATAGCAGTGAAGGAGGCTCTGGCGAGCTGGAAGGGCGAGGCGGTGAAGGCCGCCATGGAAGAGGAGATCCGCAGCCTCATCGGCATGGGCACTTGGGAGCTGGTCGAACGCCCACGCGGAGTGAACATCATGAAGAACCGGTGGGTGCTGACGACCAAGTACCGCATCGACGACACCGTCGAGCGCGAGAAGGCGAGGCTGGTCGTGAAGGGCTTCACACAGGTGTACGGCGCCGACTACGACGAGACGTACTCACCGGTGAGCAGCTACGTCACGCTGAGGATCTTCCTCAGCATCGTTGCCGTCCTCGACCTCAACCTGATGCAGCTCGACATGAAGAACGCTTTCTTGCAGAGCAAGCTCGACAGGGTGCTCTACATGTACCAGCCGGACTACTTCGACGATGGGACCGGCCGGGTGTGTAAGCTGCTGAAGCAGTCGCCGGTGCTGTGGTACAGAGCTCTCGACGGAGTGCTGCTGGGGGCTGGATGGAAGAAGAGCCAGGTCGACGAGGCGCTCTACTTCAAGTCCGGCGACGACGGAGTGACCTGCTGGGTGCTGGTCTACGTCGACGACCTCCTCGCCGCCAGCAGCAGCGCCGCGATGCTGAAGGAGCTGAAGGAGCTGCTGGAGGCCGCCTTCGAGCTGCGTGAGATCTCGCCGGTGGTGAAGTACCTTGGGCTGGAGATCGTGCGCGACAGGCCGGCGAGGAAGTTGTGGCTGCACCAGCAGAACTACGCCGATAAGTTGCGTAGGCACTTCATTGACGAGGAGCAAGGCGGCCGAGTCCCGAAGACGCCGGTCTCGGTCGACGCCTACGCTGAGCTGACGTTCGACGACGAGGAGGCGCAGGAGCGCGAGGAGGAGGAGTACCGGCAGAAGGTTGGCTCGCTGCAGTTCGCGGCGACGACGACAAGGCCGGACATCGCATTCGCCTGCAGCAAGCTGGGGAGCGGCCTCACAGTGAGGAGCGACCAGCACTGGCGCGAGGTCGACCGCTGCCTCACCTATCTCGCAGACACCCGCGACACCGCCTTGGAGTTCGGCGGTGGACCAGAGTCGCTGGAGCTGATCAGCCACGTACACGCGACGCGGGCGACAAGCAAAACCGGACGAGCACGGGCGGCTATGTGTTCGTCTACGGAGGGGCCGCTGTCTCCTGGTCGAGCTCGCGCATCAAGTGCGCGACACTGTCATCGACCGAGTCGGAGTACGTGGCGGCCACGGATGCAGGCAAGGAGGGACGCCGACTCCGCTTCCTCCTTGCGGAATTCAAGCTGCTCGACGCTGGGAAGCCGAAAATCCTCTGCGTCGACAACAAGTCGGCAATCACGGTCGCTGAGGGCTTGGGGCGGCAACCTCAAGCACATGGAGCGACGCTATGCCTGGCTGCAGCACATGGTGAGGCGCGGGAAGTTCGTGCTGAAGTACATCTTGACCACCGAGCAGCCGGCAAACTTCCTGACGAAGGCGCTGCATTTTCCGGCTTTCAACCGGTGCTCTGTCGCCATCGGCCAAGTTCGCCTGGCCGACGTCGGCGACAACGACGATGATGTGCTGCAGTAGGTGCCGTGCCCTTCTGCACGGCTGGTGCGGTGACGGCGTGCTGTGTGTGGGGTGCACGCCGAGGACGAGTTTTTTCTGTGGAGTACTGCCGTGTGGGCTGGAGGCCCAAGCGTGAGCGCGGCAGGGGAGTGTTAACGGGAGTGGAGTGTTGGCCCCGCCCTCGCTTGGGCAACGCCGATGACTTGGTCGGATGTACGGGTGAAGCAGCCGACCGTTCGCAGCGGGAGAGCTGCTCGACGTGCTTCGTCGAGCTGCAGGAGACCGCTGTGGTGTTGCTGTCGACCAGGAAGTTCGACAGCTGCAACGGAATGGTCTGGGCGACGTGTGGGCCGTCGACCATGAGGGGCAGTTCGACCGGGAGGTTGACGGAGCTGCCCGTCGACCTACAGTTTGACCGGGGAGGTCGGCGGAGCAGCCGTCGACCTCAGAAGTGAGCAGCGGTCGACGAGGGGATCTCGGCGACAACCGCTGACGGTTCTGGTCGACGGAAGGGGTCCGTCGACCATGGGGTAGCTCATCAGGAGCTGTGGTCGACAAGGGGCACCTGGTGGCCGACCAGAGGGGGCTGTGGTCGACCAGAGGCACCTCGTGGTCGACCGGAGGCACTGGTGGTCGACCAGAGGCGCCCGGTGGTGTCCAGGTCGACCGGGTAACCTGCTCGACGAGTTCTGCGGAGGCACGCGAACGTCGTCGAGGTTGCGATGGCGTAGGCGACTTCGGGCTGGTATCCCGAAGTCGATGTGGCTTGTCAGGCGCAGACAACAGCCGACGGATGCACAGCAATGCAAGTCGGGCCAATCGTCTGCGCGCACCTGCGAGCGTGCGCACTGCTGTCTTCTACGGGGCAACGCTGGACAGCCGCATTGCTGCAGCGTTGGCACGCCGTCGACCTGCAGTGTTGGCAGGTCGCTCTTCTGCAGTGCTGGCGCGGCTCCTCTACGCAACGCTGGCAGGCGGTCGACCAAGCTGTGCTGGCGGTCGACCAGGCTAGCTGCAGGGTTGCTAGGTGCCTGATGTAGTCATTCTGTCATTGCTTGTTCAATCATTCTGTATTCTCAACTTTGCTAGTGGAAACTCTTGCCAATCTCTCCCGTGAATGCGCAAGTGCTAAGGAACCAAGCAAAGCTACGATCACTCCTAGTAGTTCGTGCCAACCCCCGTAGTCTAGCTCACCACCGTAGTAGAGTGTATCTCCGCAGTTTCGAGACTCTTCGTGGTTGGGGATAGTGTGGCACTATTCCACATCACTGTACCTTGGGGAGTTATTCCCACCTCGTAACTCTTCCTGATTTGTGTTCCACGACTATAGTGGCTGCCATAGTGCCGTTCGTTCAAACCAGCGTTCCATCGTCAATACTTGATGAAATCGTGCGATCTAAATTGCCTATTGTAGGCAACGTTAAGACGCCCGAGATCCAATTGTAGTATGTCATTTAGAGCTGTGACCAGAACGCTATGAACGTTTAAAGCCGCCGTGTAGAAATCCGACTGCCCACTCTATCTTTCGTTTTAGGCACATTTGAGCCTATTGTGATCATAATAGTGCTAACGGAGAAGGCAGGGCACGAGGAGCTGGCGGGACAGGCAGGGCAGGAGGAGCTGGTGGGGCCAGGAGTGCAAGTAGAGCAGGCCATGTTGAGGACACGGGAGCTCCCTTTTGCCACTTGTAAAAGATAATGATGTGTTGTGTTAGCTGTCCTGGCGGGCCGAAAACCACAGACCCATAACGCAGGTTGTAAGAAGTACCTGCCATGCCGAACTAGATGGACGTAAATAAGCTACGGTGAAAATATGCGGACAAGTTGTTGATCTAAACACTAACAACACACTATTCTGCTAAAATGAGTCACAAAGCCTAAGGTCCTTAACAAGGAAATGATGCATAGGGCAACACAACAAGGCAACAGTTATAGCTAAAGCTAATTGCCCATGCTGATTTGCAGATACATCTGTGTAATGTATGCGAGTGTTGCTGCCAGGTGCTAAACGTGCATACAGTCACCGAGTTTATCTCTTCATATGCATTTAAAGAAGGGAAAATGTTGACAGCTCAATGAAGCTCATAATTTACCACTTCAACGCTCAATAGTGTCCAGCAGTGTATCACAACAAGCCCTCCGATTGGTTCCTCGTGCGCACATTTTACAAAAAAAATAAACAAACAAAAAGAAAGAAAATCTCAGAAAGTAGCTACAGCGGAATGAGTAGGATTGATAGGGTTGGGGTACACATGCCTAACCCTAACTGCTTGTACCCCATATAGCATGACCCACAACAGGGTATAACATTTGACACACCCCCATAGCCTAAGTGGGGAATGCCAAGCAACAAGAAACGCAACCTAAGGTCACAAGACCAGTCACAAACAAAAGACAAAACAAAGCTCAGGGTGGATCACAACGTCACCACACAGTCTGAGCGCAAACAACGGCCACAAGGCCAGTTCAAGAGTGTATATGCAGATATATACTGTACAAGCAAAGACAAGAGACAAGCACTCACTACTGCAGTCTACTCGACCCAGTCTCAACGAGGCCCAACTGCAGACAGAACCGGCGGTGGTCACAAGGCTGAAGAGCCTTGGTGAAGATGTCTGCAGTGTTGGCCTCGGAGGCCACGAAGTCCAGACGAGCCTGCCCGCGTCTCTGCAACTCTCGAAGGAGGAAGTACCTGACGTCGATGTGCTTCACTCTGCTCTCCAGTCAAGGCTCACGACACAGGAGAATCATCGCCCTGTTGTCAGCAAACAGGGTCGGTGCAGAGCTCGGCCGCTCACCAAGGTCAGTGAGCAAAAAGGTCAACCAGCGTAGCTCCTGAGCAGCAAGGGCCCCAGCGTAGATCTCGGCCTCTGCGGTAGAAGTCGCAACCGAGGAGGACCGAGTAGACCTCCACGAAACAGCTCCAGAACCCAGGCTGAAACAGTAACCCTGCGTAGACCTCTGAGTCTCAACGTCGTCGGCGTAGGAGGAGTCGCAGTGACCGGTGAGTACAACTGGCTGTGTCCCTCCAAGTACAAGCCCCATGCCTGATGTCGCGCCAAGGTACTTCGCCACCCTCTTAGCCGCCGCCCAGTGAATAGGACGGTGTCTCCCAGTCGCAACAAAGTGAGGCAGGATGCTAAGAGGGAAGGCGAGGTCCGGGCGAGTGCACGTCATCAGGTACATGAGGCAGCCCACGAGCTCTGCGTAGGGACCACTGGGCTCGAACGGCTCGTCAGGAAAAGGCCCAGTGAGTCTGTGGTCTACAGCAAGAGGAGTGGGTGTAGGAGAGGAACCCTGAAGCCCGACCCGCTGAAGGACCTGCTGCACCATGTGTGACTGAGTCAGAGTGATGGTGCGAGCGGCTCTGTCCCTGGAGATCTGCAGGCCAAGGTAGCGGCGCAGTTCTCCAAGGTCAGTGCACGTGTGTCTCTTCTGCAGTTCGGACTTCACCTCCGCCAGTGCAGCTGTGTCGGCTGTGGCAAAAACCAAGTCGTCAACGTAGACCAGAACGAAGAAAGGTGTGCGCCCACGACGAACAAACAGCGACGGGTCGGCGGAAGACGGCTCAAACCCGAGGTCGGAGAGAGTAGAGCGGAGAGTGTCGTGCCACTCACGGGGTGCCTGGCGGAGACCGTAGACCGGTCGTCTGAGGCTCCACTGGGTCCCAGGCGGGAAAGTGCCAGTGAAGCCCGGAGGACGACGCAACCAGATCTCCTCGTGTAGGCGGCCCTGGAGGAAGGCAGTGGAGAAGTCAAGAGAGTGTAGCTCGTAGTCTCTCTGCGCTGCTACGTGCAGTAACACCCGAAGAGTGGTCATCTTCGGGGTGGGCGCGAAGGTCTGAAAGAAGTCAACTCCCTCACGCTGACTGAACCCTCTAGCCACGTAGCGTGCCTTGAAGACTGGGGGAGATCCCGGCGGCCGCTTCACCTTGAAGATCCACATGCCGTCAACGATGTTCGCCCCTGGTGGGGGAACCTCGTCAACGTAAGTGCCTGTGGACCTGTAGGAGGCCATCTTTGCGTCCATGGCAGCTCTCCACTGAGAGGCCCAAGGCCCTGACACTGCCTCAGCGTAAGTGCGAGGAGTAGGTATGTCAGGAGCGTCGGGGTCTCCCTCAGGAGTGAGCAGCATGGCACAGAGATGAGGCGAAGCAGCTGCCAGGAACTCTAGCTCAAACTGTCTGTCCTCTAGGACGTCACAGCCAAGGGCAGACTCACCCCCGGCGGACAGGAGGAGCGGCCACAACACGAGTGGCGTAGTCAAGGCGACGCGTAGCAGTAAAGTCAGTGACAGCGGCAGTGAGGACCGCGACGGAGGAAGGGGAGGCACGAGGGTCTGTAACAAGAGAGGCGAGAACACGAGAGAGAGTGGGGCGGTACGTGCGGTAGTAGTCAGTGACCGGAGTGGACAGGGAGGCAGTGAGGGAAGACTCAGGAGGACGAGGAAGGGCCGACGGAGGAGAACGAGGAGGACTAGGACGAAACAACACGGTACGGAGGTCAGTGACAGGGGACGAGGGACGAGCACGAGGAGGACGAGAGGCCCAAGTGTGGGCGAGAGGAGTGGGGGACGGAGGAGACAGAGAACGAGGGAAGACAGCCGGAGTGGAGTCCGGAGGAGGAAACGTAGGACCGAACACAGGAGGAGAGGAGGGGAGACCAAGGGCCCGAAGGCCAGAAACAGGGGGCGGAGGCTGCTGCGGCTGCTGCTGCTGCTGCTGCGGCTGCTGCTGCTGCTGCTGCTGCTGCTGCTGCTGCTGCTGCTGCTGCTGCTGCTGCTGCTGCTGCTGCTGCTGCTGCTGCTGCTGCTGCTGCTGCTGCTGCTGCTGCTGCTGCTGCTGCTGCTGCTGCTGCTGCTGCTGCTGCTCCTCCTGCTGCAACTCCAACCTCTCACTCTCCACCCGCTGCTGAAGCTCCAACCTCTCACGCTCCAAACGCTGCTGCTCCTCGCGCTCAAGACGAAGACGGGCCTGGTGGCGAGTCGGGTAAGGGTGAGGAGGAGGAGTAGCGTGAGGAGACGACGAAGAAGAACCTGCCCCGCCGTCGACAGCGCCCGGCTGAGCACCCCCAGAGCGAGTACCCCCCGCGGCAGCACGACCTGCACCTGCAGGAGGTGTACCCGCACCCCCAGGCGTGGTGCCCCCAGTAGCACCAGCACCAGCCCCAGACTCTCCAGCTCCAGAAACACCACCAGCTCCAGCACCACCACCAGCTCCAGTACCCTCGGAACGGGCAGCTGCGGCAGGTGCACGCTCAGCGCCAGTGCCAGCACCCCCAGAACTGGCCGCTCCTGTAGGTGCACGAACAGCTCCAACGCCAGCACCCCCAGAGCGAGCACCGCCAGAGCCCTCACCGCTAGCACCGACACCCTCAGTGTCCGCAGTGGCCGGTGAAGGAAGCGCCGACGGCTGCTGCGGAGGCGGTGAGGACGACTGTGGGGAAGGAGGAGAGACCTGGGGGGGTACCGAGGGAGGGGGAGTAGCGTGAGACACACCAGACGGAGCGGGAACAGGGGGGGGTACCGGAGGAGCAGGGGCGGGAGGAGGAGGAGCTGGAGCCAGGAAGAGGGGAGGGGGGGGAACCGGGAGACCTCGAGAGGGGTACCTGACGTAGTAGGGGACGGACTCGTCGAAACGGACGTCACGAGAGTCAAAGAACCGGTGGGAGGGTGGGTGGTAAAAGGTGAAGTCAGAGGAGCCCTCTGGGAAACCAAGGAAGACACAGGGGACAGCGCGAGGCGAGATCTTGTCCGCAGAGGTGTCGCGGACAAGAGCCAAGCAGCCCCAGACACTAAACCTCGACGCAACACCAGGGGACCCTGTCCAAAGACTGGTCGGTGAAGCCCCTGGCCGAGAGACGCGAGGCCAGAGGTTCAGCTGGTGAGCGGCGTACCGAGCCGCGTAGGGCCACAGAAAATGGGGCGCGCGGGCGTGGATCATGGAGGTGCGGGCGATCTCCATGACCAGGCCTAAGCGGCGCTCAGCAACCCCATTCTGCTGTGGAGAGTCTGGAAGAGTCCAGGACTGGGTGATGCCCTGCTCAGCACAGAATCTGGCGAGAATGCCGGAGCGAAACTCACCCCCACGGTCGGAGTGGAGACAACTGACACGACGACCACGAGTGCCCTCGGTGGCGAGCAGCCACCGGATCAGCGTAGAAGTCACGTCGGACTTCTTCGCCAAAGGGAACACGGTGGTGTACCGAGAGAAATCGTCAACGACCACCAGAAAGAAACTCTCCCGCTCAGGGCCAAGGCGGGAGGCGGGGCCCCAGACGTCTAAGTGGAGTGTCTGGAAGGGCTCGGTGGCCGGACAAAGGGAGGAGGAGTGAGGGGTGGCGCGAAGCCGACCCTGGACACAAGGACCGCACGGAGGAGCTGGGGACGGCGGGAGTGGCGGGAGGACTCGGGGGAGGCCTAAGACAAGACGCTGACTGGACATGGCGCGCAGACGAGGAAGGGACGGGTGCCCCATCCGGTGGTGCCACAGAACGGTGGGGTGGGCAAGCGACCGACACGAGCACGACGCAGCAACTACACCTGACACAGCAACCTGACTGGACCTGGCTACCTGGTGGGACGGGGGAACCGGACGGGTGTCGGTGTGGAGGGTGTACAGACCAGAGCCCGGCTCCTGGCGGAAAGTGGCCAAGGGGGCGTACGTGTCACCGTCGACGCAGACTGCGGTGTCACCAGAAGGCTCAACCCAGACACCGACGTGCTGTCTCGCCAAGGTGCCCACACCAACCAGGTTCCTAGAGAACGTAGGAACGTGGAGGCCGGTCAGGGAACCAGAAGGAGCAGCTGGGCACGGGAGAGTAGTGGCGTGAGTCGCAATGACCGGTCCCGAGGAGGGATCGGCCAGTGCTACAGGGACAGGCGCCGGTAGCGGAGAGAGAGTCGTGCAGTCGCGGAAGAAGCAGTGCGACGCTCCTGAGTCCAGTGTGAAGGAGAGAGACGTGTCCGCCGAGGGAGTACCTGTACTAGTAGCTAAGCAAGATCCTACACTAGCACCTACTCTAGCAACAGGCAAAGATCCTAAGCTAGGTACAGGCAAGTACACAGATCCAGGAGCACTATAGTCAACATCAGCATACATGGCATAAGACCTAGCATCATCCATAGTCATATCAAAAACAGCAATACCACGAGCAAGCAGCGTCCCCCAGCGTGGCGGCGGGGGAGCGGAGGGGCCGTGGTGCAAGCGGTAGAGGTCGTCGAGACGACTGAAGCAGCGTGCAGCAGAGTGGTCGGGGCGGCCACAGTACGTGTCCCTACGAGGACCCGTAAGGATCCAGTACTCACAGGGACCAACGTCGCGGCCGGCCGCGCGAGGTCCCCGACTGGAGGGGGCGCCACCGCGCCCAGTGCTCGGGGGACCCGCAGACCTCCACTGCTGCGGAGGGCCCCACTGCTGCGGAGGGCCCCACTGCTGAGGCTGCTGCTGCGGTAGGCGCTGCTGCTGGCCCTGTCGCTGCTGCTGCTGCTGTCCCTGCCGCTGCTGCTGTCCAGGCGGTGGCAGCTGCTGAGGAGTCGGCTGCTGCTGCTGCTGGAGCCCCTCACCACCAATGGAAACTCCACCGTCGAAAGGAGGGCCGTCAGGTCCCGAGCCACCCCCACCACCACTCCCACCACCTGCTCCACCGCCACCGCCACTACCCGCACCACCTCCAGTACCCCCGCCGCCCTTCCCGCCCTTCTTGCCGGCCTTGCCACGTTTCTGTCCGCCAGAGACAGAAACAGCCGCCGTCTCCTCGGAGGCAGAAGACGTGGGAGTGGCAAGGGAGGCAGAGAAGGTGGGAAGCTGTGGTACCGCACACCCCTCAAAAAGACGAGGAGGAGGCGCGGAAGAGGCAGAGGCAACGGTGAGGAGGTTACTCTCGATCTTCGAGAGAGCAGTCTCAAGAAGATCGATGGTAAGCTCAGTGGGGTGCTTCAGAAGAAGCGCATCGCGGGCTGTGGCTAGGCGGTCAGGGAGGCGAGTGACTAGCCAGTGAATAGTGAGCCACATAGGGGGCGGGGCAAGGGCAAGCTGGTCCTCAGTGCAAGCAGCGCGAAAGCGAGCGTCAAGGGAGCGCAGGTGAGTAGCGAGGTCAGAGACAGTCTCAAAGGAGGCGAGGTCAGGGTAGATAAAGGGTACGAGGAGGCGACTGAGCGACGCAGAGGAGGGAGTAGAGTAGCGAGCAACAATAGCCTTATACAGATCTGCAGCAGACTCGACCTGAGCGAAGTGGACTGCCTCTGTCGGCGGGAGAAGGTCGGTCAGGGCGAGGCAGGCAGCGGCGTCACGAGACTCCCACACGTCGCGAGCGAGGAGCTGGCGCTGGTACTCGGCCTCCTGCTCAGGAGTAGGCGGTGGGGTAGTGGGCAGCGGGCTAGGCTGCTGGGGAGCGGTCTGAGTACCGGATGCGTGGGCGAACAAGTGCACGCCATCCTGCCGCTGGCTCTTAAGGTGGCGCTGCGCCTGCGTAAGCCACGTGCTAAAATCTATAGGTCGCCCTTCAGGGTCGAAACGAAGTACTCGGGAGGTCGCCATAGAGGGCGAGACTGAGAGAGCGCGGCTGCCAGCCGCGGGAGGGGAGAGACAATCAGTAACGTGTGGGCAGGCGGGGAGGCATGTAGGTGGGTAGGTGAGCGGCGCAGTGCGCTGTCTGGTGGGCAGCGCGGTACGCTGGCTGGTGGGCGGCGCAGTGCGCTGGGTGGTGGGCGGCGCGGCGCGCTATGGGGCGTGCGGCACGGCGTACTGAGTGGCGGGCGGGCTGCGCAGCCGGTCGACGGGCGGGCGACGCGGCGCGCGGGCCTACGGGCGGCGCGGCGGGTCGACGAGCGGGCTGCGCAGCTGGTCGACCGGCGGCGTGGCGCGTTAGGGGGCAGCTGGCTGGCTGGCTGGCGGCTTAGGGCTTAGCGCACTAGCGCGCTGGCGTGTGTGGCGAGCTAGGGAAGGAACGAAACCCTAAACCTAGGGCCTAGGAGCGAGGAACCTAGCTGATACCATCTCAGAAAGTAGCTACAGCGGAATGAGTAGGATTGATAGGGTTGGGGTACACATGCCTAACCCTAACTGCTTGTACCCCATATAGCATGACCCACAACAGGGTATAACATTTGACAGAAAAATACCTACAAGAGCGGCGCTGGAGCTACCAAACTCGGAGAAACACTGTAGATTTCAGCTTTGACTACCTGGCACTTCTTAGACAATGTATATTTCCATTATATATTCTGCAAGTGTATTTGTCTTTTGGCACTCAAGCAAGCACTTCACTAAGCTCAGTTTACCATCATTGTTGTTGCTATCAAACGTAGAATCCGATGCACTTAGTACTTACTGGTGCATTACTGGTACACGGGTGTATATTGTTTGCCAAATTTTTTAGTCAATAACCATTAGGAGCATCTGCTGCTCGTGCAGCTCCATTGCCTTCAAACTTTTACCCACCACCATTTGGGCATGCACCCCTGGTGATATGCTTGGCTCACACATCCACATCAAGTCACATCCACCATCACAGCCTAAAAAAACACACCTTCCCCAAATCGTGCCTTTTATCATCCCATGAGGACAACACCTGACACACCGCAAGTGGAGAAGGTTGAGGTCCCTAGTGCCACCCCTACCACATCAGCACCACTCCAGCCTGCTCTGGGATGGATGCTGGTGCACAAACTGAAGAAGGCTCGGCCTATGTCTGACATGGTAGCTCATGAAGGCATCCTGGTCTCTTCTTGGCCATTCTTCCATTCTTTCCTGACATGGCAGAGGGGGCCCTGGCGGATGGCAGGACCCTTCTTCCTTGATGTTCACTTTAAGGATTATGGGGTGGCTGCTGTTGCTGCTGCTACAGTTGCAGTGGCGGATGCTGCTACTGGTGATCATGCTGCTGACTGTTTGGCTGCTGCTGCTGAAATCGCAGCTGTTGGAGTTGTTCAGCCGGGCCAGAGGCACCAGACATGCCAGCACCAGTGAACTGCGCGTCTCTGTGCCACGGCTCGTCTATGGCTTGTGCCTCGGGCGCTTCAAACGGGTCTGCATCACTCAACACCAAATTCCCCACTGCCTCCGTGCTCCATGCACTCGCTGACTGGTCCCATGCTGCCTGCACTGCTGTGTTACCATGCGGCTCATCCCATGGAGGGACCAACACCGCTTCATGCACATTTTTCCCAAGCAGCAGCCCTCCAGTGTGCATGATAGCATCGAGCATCTCATTCTGCACTGCATCAAATAAAGACGCCTCATGCTTTCCCGGGGGCTGTTGCTTGTCTCCATAGTCTGCATGGTCTGGCAGACCAGGAAACATTGTCTCCAATGCAGCCATAACGTGTTGAGCCCCTTCACTCAGCTGTCCCTCATGGATGGAGTCGTCCCACGAGAAGTTTGTTGCGGAAGAACGGTGTGGTGCAAGCAGATCGGGAGCTTTGCCAGCCTCTCCTGCCTCCGATGCTGGTTGAGGGGAGGTACTGCAATCAATGTGCCTGCTGCTGCCGCTACCACTGCCGCTGCTACTGCAGCCACTGCTGCTACTGCCGCCGCTGCTACTGCTACCACTAGCCACGGCTGTTGAGTCCATTCCCACCATTGTTTGACTTGGCATGCCTTGGCATGGTGGGCTGCTGCGGCAAGCCATGGCTGCGGAGAGGGGCATGGCAGCAGTGATGGCCCACGACTGTGGCGGGTGTAAGGAGGCAGGAATAGGAGGGAGTGGATTCTCATCCTGCATAGACTGCTTCTGGGGCACCATTTCTGGTTGGTGTTGTTGCTGCTGCTGCTGCTGCTGCTGCTGCTGCTGCTGCTGCTGCTGCTGCTGCTGCTGCTGCTGCTGCTGCTGCTGCTGCTGCTGCTGCTGCTGCTGCTGCTGCTGCTGCTGCTGCTGCTGCTGCTGCTGCTGCTGCTGCTGCTGCTGCTGCTGCTGCTGCTGCTGCTGCTGCTGCTGCTGCTGCTGCTGCTGCTGCTGCTGCTGCTGCTGCTGCTGCTGCTGCTGCTGCTGCTGCTGCTGCTGCTGCTGCTGCTGCTGCTGCTGCTGCTGCTGCTGCTGCTGCTGCTGCTGCTGCTGCTGCTGCTGCTGCTGCTGCTGCTGCTGCTGCTGCTGCTGCTGCTGCTGCTGCTTCTGTTGCTGCTGCTCCTGCCCATGATGCTGCTGCCACAAAAATCCCCCCTGCTTCTGTGGTGACTGCATCCGTGGAGTCGGAAATTGTAGATTTGACTGAAGTGGGTGTGGTGACTGGAAATAGAAATCCAGATCTTCCATGCAAAAATCTCCGTCATGTCTAATTTCAGTTCCAGGATCAGTTTTCTCCTTATGCACTATTCCTTCTCCAAGCACATCCTCTAAACCTCCACTATTCACCTCTTCCGGAAAAACTTCCTCCTGCCCGCATTCCTGCTTCATGCCACCATCACCAGCTTCAGTACCAGCAGCACCAACCAGCATGCCTTCGTTGGCCTTCGTGAAACGCCGGTTAGCATGCTCAAATCCTGCAGAGCTCGGCTCTCCGGGTAGAAACATGGCCTGAGGGATGGAGAGGATGGATGCAGGCGCGGAGGCAGACGAGGTGGAAGGGCCAGCTCTGCTCGAGCTGCTTCCACTGACAGTGCTGCTATCTGCGCATGTCGTCAACCCAACCACGTCCGTGTCGGATATAGCCTGTGATGCCAATACAGCTTTGCAACCTGCTGCCTGCATTGCAATTGCCTCGCCATAAGCACTTCGCCAGACTCCGATTTCACCCAATCGCCCAGCTACCGCCTCATTCTCTGCCGCCGGCTTTCCTTGCATGGCCTGCTCGGCACAACTCCTCACCTCCTGGCTACAAGTCGCTTCCATAACCTTCTCTGCAGAGGCCTTCCCCGGGCCATTTCCCTTAGACGCTTGTGCTGCAAGCTCCAGCCCGGCGTCTCCTTCGCCGCCCAGCATGAGCTCAGGAAAGTTGAGCTTCGTCTTCCTGCCTCGAATCTGCACCGCAGCTCGATCAAACGCCAGGGCAGCTTCCTCGGCAGTGGCAAACGTCCCCAGCCACTTGCGCACGCCGAAGGTCGTGTCCTTTATTTCGGCGATGTACCGTCCCTCGCCTCGCTTCCTCACCCCACGATACTTCCCAGGTTGGGTGTAGTTCCGGCTGCGGGTGGTGCGCTTTCGTGTCGTCTCCGGTTCAGTTTGGCTTGCGATATCTTTTGTGACGGCTTGCGCCTGACCCTGCAGCAGCGGCTGTAGCTGCGCCGATAGTTGCTCCAACCTGAGCTGCCCTCGTGGCTGAAGCACCGGCTGAACCTCAAATTGTAGCCGTGACTCCTGCTGCTGCTGAATCTGCTCTAAAAGCAGAGTGGCTTGCACCCATTGCACTCCGTGTGGGTGGAAGGGCAGGTCCAGCGTTGGAACTGACGCCGAAGCTGGTACTTCGAGGACATCCTTGGACAGACTGCAGGGATGTGTCCTCTGCGGTGTATGCCCATGATGGCCAAAATGGGCAGCTCCCAAGGGTCTGGTAAGCAGCTGGTGCATGTGCCTCTGCCCCTGCTCCTGTGCCTGGCGGCCCGGTTGCTGCTGCTGCTGCTGCTGCTGCTGCTGCTGCTGCTGCTGCTGCTGCTGCTGCTGCTGCTGCTGCTGCTGCTGCTGCTGCTGCTGCTGCTGCTGCTGCTGCTGCTGCTGCTGCTGCTGCTGCTGCTGCTGCTGCTGCGGCTGCTGCTGCCCCTTCCACTGTCCCTCTTTCTTTTGCTGAGGATGCTGCTGCTGCGGCTGCGCTTGCGTAAGAAACTGCTCCTGCGCCTGCCCCTGACCCTGCTGCTGCTGCTCCACCTGTTTCCGGGGTGACCCCGAACCCCAGGGACGATATACAGTCCCAGAGGCTAATATCGCAGGTAGTGCGGCCTTCATGCTATCTCTGCTCGCGTTGATACCATCAAACGCTGTCAGAGAGCTTGCCTCCATCATGATCTGCCGCGCGCCACGAAGGTGAGCCTCCAGTGACCATGACGGCGCTGCTGGATCGCTCGTCACGGTGGTTTGTTGGTCGTATGAGAACTTATGGTCCGTGGCGAGCGCCTCTTTCCGAACGCGCTGCATCGATCCAACCACTTGATTTTGGCGCTGCCCGTCGGCGAAGCCAGCCTGCGTTGGACGCTTCTCGTCCATGCTGCATCTACTGATAGCGGTGTCCCGGCCAGAAATTATGACAAATAAATGTCTTATTTTGAAGCTTTCCGCGGCATCACGGATTTTTTCCCTGAAGGTCTGAAACACTGCTGATAAGGGTCCTGTGAGGGTCCTTTGAAAAACTATTCGGATCCCAACTTGGAAGCTTTTCTGAGGAGGGTCCGACGTGGGGTTACAACGTCCACCTTAAGCGTGCTTCGCCGGCTTCGTCTACCTTAAGAATACTTACTATCTTACGGTGGGATTCCCGCCGCGCGCGTTCATACAGGGCGACCGTCGCGTGACGCGGCGACGCCTGACTGCGTACTCCCGGAAACGCGTCAACGCTGCTTATAGCCTCTAGTAAGCATAAATGGCTGCGGAGTGAAAGAAGCGTTGCAGCGTTGAGTCTTGTCTCCCGAAACCGCGTTACGACCAAGTACAACAACTTTGGGTCAAACCGTGTTGACTAGAAGTAGCTCTTGGAGTACCTTTTGATGAAGTGGGGGCCTTCCCGTGTGGAGGAAGGTTGATTGGAGGTGGTTGCGGGGGAGGGAGTGTTGTGTACCCTGAAATCGTTCGGAATGTTTCACTGTTGGCCTTCATTTCAGGGTAAGCTATGTCACCGTCCTAGAAATACAGCATTCGCAATCTATACCACCCTATTCCCGCTTGGCATGGCCATACCCTCCTTCAGGAGCTGGTGATTAGGGTTAGAACATTTTTTGAGCCCTGCATCCCAGCTCGAAGTCCGCTGTGAAGATTTCTCTGCTTGCTTTTTAACGATTAAGCCACGAAATGCTGTTCACCCAGATCAAAGAAAAATGAAGTACACTGCTCTGCTGGAGAAATGGCAAGCACAGTGAACCCCTCAAGTTGTGGGTTGCTTCGACCAAACCTTGTGTCTACACGTGCCCTATTTGTGCAATTTTGCCATTATGCGCCACTATCTAACAGACAAGGGCCTATGTTGCTTTTTACGGGGCGCCGCCAGCACCGTTTCATGGTCCGGCATAGATACCTGACAGGCAGTAGCTGAATGACCGGATTGGGTAGAAGGATTTCAACGGCAAAAGTCAAACGATTCTTCACCAATCAGATGGACGAACAGTGATCAGTTGAACTGTAGTTTACAGTGTACACACGACTCTCCCAGTCCCACCCAGTTCCTTGGCGACACGCAACGGGCAGGAGAAAGTTGCAACACACTACAGTTCGAACAATCTACTGAAGCTGGTTTTCGTGGATCATCTTGATCTGTGAGAACAAATTAGCAACTGTACAGTGCAACAAATCCGTAAAAAGAGAAGCACTGTAGAGTACAAATTAGCTCTCCCATGAAAAAAGTGGCTGGATCAAAACATTCAGCACGTGAGGTCGATCAGAACGTCAACCAGAAGTGAACGGGGGACAACTGCCCACATTTGGTGTACAGAGCACATCACTGCACAACAAGATAGCCCAAGTATTTTGAAATGTTCATGAAAATTATCTTCCATGTGGTGATACCTTCAGATCGGGAAAGCTCAACAACCTACTAAGTGTGTAATTAAAACACTCCTACAAAACCACGGGAGAACAGGTAAACTTCACAACCAGTGCGAAAGTGTCAACGCGGTTCCCACTGTATACCTGCAGGAAAGTAGTTTCTGATTGAAAGGCACTCGATCGAGAGGGAGAAAAGTTTTCAGACGGTCACAGCCAGAATGCGGCGGGAGGTGCCAGGCTGCCAACCACATCACATCAAGGTGTCGTAGAAATTCGCGCATTTACTGTAGCACCGCCTTCAGCGTTTGTCTGGGTCGCTTGGAACTGGAATCATAAAAAACTTTAGGCTTCTTACAGTACATTTACCTTCAAAGCACTTAACTTGTAACATTTCACTGTACTGAGAGAGGCAAACGGAAACTTTGGAAAGCTGTGGCGGCACAATTATACAGCCGGCCTGTGTCGGCGTGAAATGTCCCACCATTGTCCAAGAAAGATGTCTTCACCAGCTTGCAGGGTCTATTTTGTCACTGTCAAAGCCGGCATTGGCAGCTCTTGCTCTTGCTCCCTCACCCCAAAGTTCTGGTATGTGGACCACGAGTAGCGAAACTTAGGTTACACTGATACACAGCACATTACCTGTCAGAGTAAATAAAATTTCTGGAAGAGGCAAACTGAAACCCAAGCAAGCTGCGAAAACACAATTGATTACAGCCGTCCTGAGCCGGCGTAGGTACAGAAACGTCTGTCAACGCCGGCATTGGCAGCTTTTGCTGCCCAAACGGGATTTTTGTTTCCCAGACCCTCGCACATTCTGGTAGTTGAATTTCGTAAAGCTTATTTTATACACAAGCACGGCACAGTCAAAATAGATATCATTTCGCTTAAAAACGCAAACCGAAACCTAAGCAAGCTGCGGCAGCAAAATGATTACAGCCGTCCAAAGCCGGCGTAGGTACAAAAACGAAGAGAAAGCGATCTTGGCGGGATGTCAGCAGACGGAAACAAACAAACCACGCAGAATAATGTAATCTGTAATTTGATAAAAATGATGAAGTTGGTAAACACTAAGAAACAATCTGATCACACTAACATCTTGCAAGGTACACATTAATTGTAACAGCACACGCGCATCGAGTGCTTCCTGATCTGTAAACACGGTGGCCGACTAAATTGGACAGCCAATCAGAATGCTTGTGTACAGAAATATTCAGAACTCGCGTCAATGCAAAATGACATCGCACAGCGCAACAAGCGCGGTCGCAAACGCAAAGCACACAAGAACAAGGAGCACGACATGCATCCCAGCATGAGAGTGTGGGACAACCCTCGAGCAAGGCTAACGATGGCGTCGCACGCAATAACAGAGGCGACGTTTGTTCACGATGAACGTCGTCTTCGACGCAAACTACGTCTCGTCGTACGAGGCCAAGATTCGATACCCCTTGTCGTCACTGCGAGGACCCGCCACGGATTGGTGAGGCGTAATTATTACGAAGCCGACCGACTACTGGGCTCTACCTCTACGGGAAGGACCAACCGGACTTTGGGCGCCGTCGTATTTCGTGAGGGTGGCCTAGTATTGCACGAGGGACGAGTGGAGCACAGGTCTGCGCGCAAGATTCGAGCCAATCGCGGCGTCGGTCGTTGCGCGATAGAATCTCCGCACTTGGCACCAGCTCTGTTCCGTCCAAGACTATACAATGGGGTTTCTTGCATTGTGCGAGTAGGTGGGATACATGCACGGAGTGGAATGTATCAATCACTATGTCAGTGGCCTGAAAAGCGACATCGCCCCCGATGTTCTGCTCCTCAATGTGGCCGAATTCAAAAAAATTCTCGCTATGGCGGAGAAACTCGATTTTCTTCGCCACCGAGACCGAAAAATGCGAAGGGAAAGGAGGGAGCGGGGCAGGAAGGAACTGCAAGCAGCAAGGAAACGCTGGGTGTAAGTAGCAGACGGGCCCTCTACTGACAAGACACGTCGCTCGTCCGAACCAACCGAGCCTCATTGAGTGATCGTGCCGGCCGAACAAGGAGCGTACTGCGGAGAGTCACCCTACAACGGGTGTGAACTACGAAGGAGGGCACGAGGTTGTGCAGGTGATCGTAGCGCTCTAGTAGCGTTCTAACAGAGATCTTACTACTTGCTCTGTTCACAGAGAGATTTGGCAAGAGTTTCCACTAAGGAAATTGAAAGTACATTGAAAATTGAGAATTAGAGTACAAGAATGAGCATGCAAAGTGATATCTCTGGAATGGCATTGCAACCCCTAGCAACCATTCTGCAAGGCGAATTGCCAGCACTGCATCAGAGCGGTTCGCCAACGCTGAAACAGAGCGGTCTGCCAGCGTAGCAGAAGGGCGACATGCCAGCGCTGCAGCAGGGCGGCCTGCCAGCGCTGCATTCGCAGGTGAATATCTGCGCAGGTGTGCACCTGCCGAGTAGGTGCAGGTAGACGGTTACACCGTCAGAGACATTGCGCAGGTGCCAGGTAGAAAACGCTCCGACGGTTTCGTCAGATGTCCGCCGTCGAGCACGTGATGCCATTTCGGAGGTCGAATTTCGCTAAGAACCACCTGAGCGAATTTCGCATGCCCTCGCAGAGTTTCGCAGTCGCGCGAATTTGGCCGACCAGTTCGCCGAGCTGACGCTCGCCGAACAGCGCCCTTCGATCAGAGAACGCAGCTCCTCGGACAGCACCCCGTCCGTCAGAGATCGCGCGACCCAGAAGCAGATCAGAAGACGAGCTCGTCGAACAGCACCCCGTCGACCAGAGCTCGTTGACGGGCTGGTGAATCACATGACAACCTTCCTCGAAAACCACCCGCGGTTTCAGAGAACGGGCTGATCCAATGCGACGATAACTTCGTCGAATTCACCACGTCGTCGCAGAGAATGCCTACGCCCAAGCGAGGGCGGGGCCTTTCACTCCGACATGTTAAACTGTATTATGCTTGTAGGCTGTAGTGGGGTAGCCAATATGGGGTACAACCCCAACTAGGGTTTCATATTTGTACCCAAACTTCTGCTAGTTCATTCATTCTTGCCTAGCTATTCTGAAATGGTATTCAGAGCAGGAGGTCCCTAGGACCTACCGACCGTTTTTTTTTTTAAGGGCCCACCACCGCTCGCATGCGGTTACCACGCTACCCCGTGCCCTAGCCTCGTAGCGCCCTCGTGCGCCCTCGTTAGCGCCCTCGCGCGCCCCTCGTTAGCGCCCTCGCGCGCACCCTCGTTAGCGCCCTCGCGCGCCCCTCGTTAGCGCCCTCGCGCGCCCCTTGCTAGCGCCCTCGCGCGCCCCTCACTAGCGCCCTCGCGCGCCCCTCGCAGTGTCGCCCGCCCGCCGAGCCGCCCGCTCGCAGCCCGCTCGTCCTGCTGCCCGCTTCGCAGCCCGCCCGCCCGCTCGCTGCCCGCTTCGCGGCCCGCCCGCCACGCAGCCCGCCCGCCCGCTCGCTGCCCGCTTCGCGGCCCGCCCGCTTCGCAGCCCGCTCGCTCGCTGCCCGCTCCGCGGCCCGCCCGCTTCGCAGCCCGCTCGCCCGCTCGCTGCCCGCTTCGCGGCCCGCCCGCCCGCTCGCTGCCCGCTTCGCGGCCCGCCCGCTTCGCAGCCCGCTCGCTCGCTGCCCGCTTCGCGGCCCGCCCGCTTCGCAGCCCGCCCGCCCGCTCGCTGCCCGCTTCGCGGCCCGCCCGCCTCGCAGCCCGCTCGCCCCGCTGCCCGCTTCGCGGCCCGCCCACTTCGCAGCCCGCCCGCCCGCTCGCTGCCCGCTTCGCGGCCCGCCCGCTTCGCTGCCCGCTCGCAGCGCCGCCCGCCCGCCCGCTACCTGCTTCGCAGCGCCGCCCGCTGCCTCACTGCCCGCTTGCTGCGTCCCCTCTGCTGCTGCCGCTGCTCTGCTGTGCCCTCACGCCTGAGCTATGGCCTCTATTCGCGTTCTTTCCTTCGATGCTGAGGGCCGTCCCGTGCAGTTCACTTCCTGGCTCGACGACCTGCAGTTGTATCTTATGAGCAATAGCACGGACCACATCTCCCTCTATGACTACGCGTCTGGTGCTGCCGCTGCTCCTGCTGCCACAGCCGAGCTTAGTGTTCGTTCCCACTGGCAGACTCGTGACGCAGCTGCTCGCCTAGCCATTCGTAGTCACCTGCCGCTAGCTGAGCTCGAGCATTTTGGCGACTGCAAATCCGCTAAGGCCCTGTACGATGCTGTCGTTGCTCGCTACTCCTCACCTGCCACAGCCGAGCTTAGCCGCCTCATGCTGCCGTACCTGTTCCCTGATCTGTCCACCTTTACTACAGTCGCCGATCTTATCACCCACCTTCGCACTAGTGATGCTCGCCTGCGTGCCGCCCTTCCCACCGAGTTCTGCGCTAAGAACCCCCCTCCACTGTACTGGACACTCCACTTCATAGTCACCCGTCTCCCTGACACCCTCCGCTCAGTTCGAGACCACTTCCTTGCTCGCTGTCCCACTGAGCTCACAGTCGCCCTCCTAGAGGAGCAGCTGCTCGCGGCCGAAAAGAGCATTGTAGCTGTTGGTGCTGCTCGTGGCGCTCCTCGCACCCCCATCTTTGAGGGGTGTTCTCCCTCTCCCCTCGCTCCCTCCTACGCTGCTGCTGCTGCTGTTGACTTCCTTGGTGCTGAGTCTGTTGGCGCTGCTTCTGCTCCTGGTGGGAGGCGCCGCACCGGCAAGGGCAAGGGGGGCAAGGGTGGTGGTGGTGGCGCTGGGGGGGGAGGAGGTGGGGGAGGTGGGGGGGGAGGCGGTGCTGGAGGGAGCGGTGGCGGGAGCGCTGGTGGGAGTGGGGTCGGTGGTGGAGGCGGGGGCGGCGGCGGAAGCAGTGGCAGTAGTGGCGGCGGCGGCGGTGGCGGCGGTGGCGGTGGTGGCGGTGGTGGCGGTGGCGGTCGGAGCGGTGGTAGTGGTGGCGGCGGAGGTCGGAGTGGAGGCACTGGCTCGGGCCAGAGCTCCCAGCAGCAGCAGCGTCCCCAGACGACCCAGCAGCTTCGTGAGTGGCTTGCTCAGCGTGGGACGTCGGGGGGCAGTGGCCGCTGTTCTTATGTCATTCGCACAGGTGACCGCAAGGGACAGACGTGTGGGAGGTTCCACACCCCGTACCGCTGCTTCTCCCGCCTTGACGACGCTTGGCGTGAGGAGATGGGCGCGGATGTTGAGCGCCCCCGCTGGGCTGAGCTCATGAGGGCTGGTGTTGATGTCTTTGCTCTTGACTATGATGCTATTATTGCTGCCATGTATGCATTGACTGTTAGTGCCGAGGGAGACTGTTACTTGTGTGTGCCGCCTGACCCAGGTATAGAGCCCGCTGCCTTGGGTACTAGTGAGTCTGCTCTCTCTGGTATGGTGCCCCCTGTACTTGCTCCCCCCAGTGCTGTCCTGGCTGGTTTCGAGTCTGCTCTCTCAGGTACAGCACCCACAGAGACTGCTCTCTCAGGTACCGCACCGGCTGAGGCCTGTCACACCTTCACCCTTGACTCAGGTGCTTCCCGTTGCTTCTTTCGTGACAGTACTGAGCTCACACCGCTTCCTGCACCGGTCCCAGTCTCCTTGGCTGACCCCTCTGGGGGCCCAGTCCTTGCCCAGTCCACCACTGTCCTCCCTTGTCCGGCGGTTCCGTCTGGCTCGTTGTCGGGTTTCCACCTCCCCTCGTTCTCGACGAACCTGGTGAGCAACGCTGTCCTCCAGGATCAGTGGGTTGACACCTTTACCCCTGGCGGACAGCGTGTGGCGATCTGCACGTGCTCCAGGACCGGCCGTCACCTGGCTACATTTACCCGTCGGCCGGGGTCGAGTCTCTACACACTGACCACTGCGTCTCCTCAGGTCGCTGCTGTCGGTCAGGTGTCTGCGTCAGGTCTGGTAGCCCACGCCTGTGAGTGTCGTTCCCTGTCGCACCAGACTCTTCTCTGGCACCACCGCCTGGGTCACCCCTCCTTGCCACGCCTTCGTGGCATGCACCGTCGCCACCTTGTGTCTGGTCTTCCCAGGTCCCTCCCTCCCCTCCCTGCCTCGCCTGCGCCGCCTTGCCTTCCTTGCGTCGAGGGGCGGCAGCGCGCCGCTCCTCACTCCTCCTCGTTCCCCCCGACAGAGGCTCCTCTGCAGACCCTCCACCTGGACGTGTGGGGCCCAGCCCGCGTTCGTGGTCAGGGCGGTGAGCGGTACTTTTTGCTGGTTGTCGACGACTACTCGCGTTACACCACGGTCTTCCCCTTGCGCACCAAGGGTGAGGTCCCTGCTGTTCTGATCCCTTGGATCCGCACGGTTCGTCTCCAGCTCCGCCGCCGTTTCCGGACGGATCTTCCTGTCCTGCGTCTGCACTCTGACAGAGGTGGTGAGTTTTCCTCCGATCTCTTGAGGACCTTCTGTCAGGCGGAGGGCATCGAGCAGACCTTCACGCTTCCGGACTCCCCACAGCAGAATGGGGTTGCTGAGCGCCGCATTGGCCTGGTCATGGAGGTCGCTCGTACCTCCTTGGTCCACGCGGCGGCTCCCCATTTTCTGTGGCCGTTTGCTGTCCGGTACGCCGCGCATCAGCTCAACCTCTGGCCCCGTGTCTCCTTGCCGGAGACCTCGCCCACACTGCGTTGGACGGGGGAGGTTGGCGATGCGTCGCGCTTCCGGGTGTGGGGTGCTCGTGCCCTTGTCCGCGATACGTCCGCGGACAAGCTCTCCTCCCGCACGCTTCCCTGTGTCTTCCTTGGCTTTGTCCCTGACGCGCCTGGCTGGCAGTTTTACCACCCCACCTCGTGCCGGGTCTTCGCCTCTCAGGATGTCACCTTTGACGAGTCGGTCCCTTTTTACCGTCTCTTCCCCTACCGCACTGCCCCCCTCCCTCCCCCGCCGCTTTTCCTTGCTCCTGGTCCCCCTCCGGTAGACCCCCTTCCCCCTCAGGGTCCTGCTCCTTCAGGTGTCTCTCAGGTAGACCCTCCTCCCGTCGCTGAGCCTGTCGAGTTCACAGGTGACTCAGGTGCTGCTGCGGGTGGTGCTGCTGGGAGTGCTGAGCCTGGGGGTGCTGAGCCTGGGGGTGCTGGGCCTGGGGGTGCTGAGCCTGGGGGTGCTGGGCCTGGGGGTGCTGGGGCTGCGGGTACGGTGCCTGAGAGTACGGAGCCTGGGGGTGCTGAGCCTGGGGGTGCTGAGCCTGCGGGTGCGGGGCCTGGGAGTGCTGGGACTACGGGTGCTGGAGCTGAGGGTACTGTGCCTGAGAGTTTGCCGCCTGGGGGTACTGAGCCTGGGGGTGCTGCGACTGGGGGTGCTGAGCCTGCGGGTACTGAGCCTGCGGGTACTGAGCCTGGGGGTGCTGCTACTGAGCCTACGGAGCCTCGGGTTACTGCGTCTGGGGGTGCTCCGGTTCGGGGTGCTGAGCAGTCTCTCACACCGCAGCAGCTTCGTGACTGGTACGTCCGGCGCTTTCGCCGTCCTAGTGGCTCGGCTGGAGTTGGGGGTGCTGGGGCTGCTCGTCCTGGGGGTGCTCGTACTGGGGGTACTGGAGCTGCCGGGACTGGTTGTTCTGGGAGCACTGCGACTGGAGCTGCTGGAGCTGGGGACTCTGGCGCTGGCGGTGCTAGCGGAGTTGGAGCTGCCGACTCTGGGGGTGGCGCTGCTGCTGGTGCTGCGGACCCGCCTGGTGGAGCTGCTGCTGGAGCTGAGGACCCGAGCGGTGGCGCTGCTGCTGGTGCTGGGGACCCGGACGTTGGAGCTCCTGCTGGTCCTGAGGACCCGGCCGCTGGAGTCTCTTCTGCTTCTGGAGACGCTGCGCGGCCGCGACCGTACTTCGTACCGCTCCTTCAGCAGGTTCTTGGGCAGGCTCCTCCTCCTTGTCCTCCTCCCTCCGTAGAGTGTCCTCCGCCTGTCCAGCCGCAGTCACAGTTACCGCCTGCCTCGCCTCTCCCTGCTCCCTCTCCTTACGCTGGTCCCACAGGAGGTCTTACAGAGCGTCGTGAGCCTGAGTCTCGTCCTGTGTCGCCTGTTCGTCCTGCTCGCACTGGTAGTCGTGTCCGTCGTGAGCGTCCTCCTCCTGTCCCAGGCACTCACTACATGACTCTGCGTCCCTCTACTGCTCCTCGGCGTGTCCCTCTACCGTCTCCTCCTGCGTCCTCTTTGCCTGCCGTTCCGGACCCTGAGTCTGACCGGTATCGCGCTGAGCACCCTACAGTCACGCGTCTCCTCGCTACTGTTGTCACTGACCCTACCTTTGAGTCCTCGGCTGCGTCTGCTCTGGTCGCTGAGTTGGTTGACTTTGCTGCTGCCTGTCGTCTAGACTACGCTGCTAGCCTTGTTGCTGAGTCAGAGTCTGCGTCTGTCTGTCCTCCGTCCGTCGGGGGTGAGTGTGCTCTTGGCACGGACGTCCTTGAGGACAGGCAGGAGGACTTTGACTCTCTTGCGGCTGCTGTACCTCATCTCGTGGCCTGGTTGCTTGCCCCTGAGGGAGACCCGGATGCACTAGACATCCCCACTCCGCGCACTTACGCAGAGGCGATCTCGGGTCCCTACTCCTCTCAGTGGCAGACAGCCATGGACGCAGAGATGGCATCCTGGAAGTCCACAGGCACCTACGTCGACGAGGTTCCCCCTCCTGGGGCGAACATCGTCGATGGCATGTGGATTTTCAGGGTGAAGCGGCCGCCAGGTTCTCCGCCTGTCTTCAAGGCTCGTTACGTTGCTAGAGGCTTCAGTCAGCGTCAGGGGGTCGACTTCTTCCAGACCTTCTCCCCCACCCCGAAGATGACCACTCTTCGGGTTCTGCTGCACGTTGCTGCTCAGCGTGACTACGAGCTTCACTCTCTTGACTTCAGCACAGCGTTCCTGCAGGGCAGCCTGCACGAGGAGATCTGGCTGCGCCGCCCACCTGGCTTTACTGGGTCGTTTCCCCCTGGTACCCAGTGGAGTCTCCGCCGGCCAGTCTACGGTCTCCGCCAGGCGCCACGTGAGTGGCACGACACACTGAGGACTACACTTGCGGCTCTTGGGTTCGCGCCGTCTACTGCTGACCCGTCGCTGTTTCTGCGCACAGACACGTCACTGCCGCCGTTCTACATTCTCGTGTACGTCGACGACTTGGTCTTTGCTACTGCTGACACTGAGGCACTCGCTCTTGTGAAGTCGGAGCTGCAGAAGAGACACACCTGCACTGACCTGGGTGAACTGCGTAGCTACCTTGGCTTGCAGATCACCCGGGACAGAGCTCGCCGCACCATCACCCTGACTCAGTCACACATGGTGCAGCAGGTCCTTCAGCGCTTCGGCTTCCAGTTCTCCTCACCACAGGCCACACCTCTGGCTACCAGCCACTCGCTCTCAGCTCCACCTTCGGACGAGTCCGTAGAGCCGAGTGGCCCGTACCCAGAGCTTGTAGGCTGCCTCATGTACCTGATGACTTGCACGCGACCTGACCTCGCGTACCCTCTTAGCATCCTTGCTCGTTACGTTGCGCCTGGGAGACACAGGCGAGAGCACTGGGAGGCTGCTAAGAGGGTGCTGCGTTACCTGTGCAGTACATCAGGCATGGGGCTGGTGCTTGGAGGACGTGACAGAGTTGTCCTCACTGGTCACTCGGACGCTTCTTGGGTGGACGACCTGGCTACGCAGCGGTCGTCACAGGGTTACACCTTCAGCCTTGGCTCTGGTTCTGTCTCGTGGCGGTCCACCCGCTCTTCCTCTGTTCTCGGCTCTAGTTGTGAGGCTGAGATCTACGCCACAGCCATGGCTGCACAGGAGTTACGCTGGCTCACCTACCTGCTGACTGACTTGGGAGAGCGGCCTAGTTCTCCTCCAGTTCTGTACGGTGACAACAAGGCGGCTCTTGCCTTGTGTCAGGAGCACAGACTGGAGCACAGGACGAAGCATATTGCTCTTCGCTACTTTCTTGCTCGAGAGCTTCAGCAGCGCGGTCAGCTTCGGCTTGTGTACGTGGACTCGAAGGCCAACACTGCTGATATCTTCACCAAGGCGCTCCCGCCTAGTGATCATCAGTGGCACTGTACTTCTTTAGGCCTTGTGTCCACGTTTCCTCACTTGCTCACTGCTTGACATTCTTTGTACTGTACTTTATATATATCTTGTTGCTTGCTTGCTAGGTTTTGATCACTGTGTTGCTTGTCTTGTACTATATCTAGCACTGCATGTGAACTGGCCTTGTGGCCTTTACTTGTGCTCGGAGTGTGGTGACGTTGTGATCCACCCTGGGCTTTGCTTTGCTTTGCTGGACTGGTCTTGTGACCCTTTGTTCTCCCCCACTTTGCCTATGGGGGTGTGTTAAACTGTATTATGCTTGTAGGCTGTAGTGGGGTAGCCAATATGGGGTACAACCCCAACTAGGGTTTCATATTTGTACCCAAACTTCTGCTAGTTCATTCATTCTTGCCTAGCTATTCTGAAACGACACTCCCCTGCCCAGCTCACGCTTGGGCACCCACACACAAGGTCCACCCAGAACCTAGCTAATAAAATACAAGGGGACATTTCTCTGGCGTGCATACCTCTGCACGCCGATCACCGCACCAGCCATGTTAGAGGACATGGCACCTACTGCTGCACGTCGTCATCGTCGTCGCCAATTTCGGCAAGGCGAACCTGGCCGACCGCGACAGAGCACCGGTTGAAGGCCGGAAAGTGCAGCCCTTTCGTGAGGAAGTCCGCCGGCTGCTCGGATGTCGGGATGTATTCCAGCGCAATCTTCTTGCGCTTCACCATCTGCTGCAGCCAAGCGTAGCGCCGCTCCATGTGCTTGAGGTTGCCCTTGAGCCCCAAGCCTTCAGCGACAGCGATGGCGGACTGATTGTCCACGTTCAGAGTAGTCGGTGTTCCAGCATCGAGGAGCTGGAACTCGGCGAGGAGGAATCGAAGTCGACGGGCCTCCTTGCCTGCTTCGGTGGCCGCGATGTACTCCGACTCTGTAGAGGACAGAGTCACGCACTTGATGCGTTGGCTCGTCCAGGAGACAGCTGCGCCGCCGAAGATGAAAACGTAGCCACTTGTGCTAGTGCGATTCTGCTTGTCGCCAGCGTCGTCCGCGTCCGCGTAGCCGACCAGTTTCAGAGTTTCGGGTCCTCCTCCGAACTCCAGAGCGAAATCGCGCGTGTCAGAGAGGTAGTTGAGGCAGCGATCGACCTCGCGCCAGTGCTGATCGCTCCTCACCGTCAGACCAGATCCCAGCTTGCTACACGCAAAAGCAATGTCGGGTCGAGTTGTCGTGGCAGCGAACTGCAGAGAACCGACCTTCTGACGGTACTCCTCCTCTTCGCGCGACTGGAAGTCCTCGTCGTCGAAAGTCAGCTCCGCGTACGCGTCGACCGAAACAGGCGTCTTCGGACGCCGACCAGTCTGCTCCTCGTCGATGAAGCGCCTACGCAGCTTGTCGACGTAGGACTGCTGGTGCAGCCACAGCTTCCGCGCCGGACGGTCGCGCACGATTTCGAGCCCCAAATACTTCTCGACCGGGGTGATCTCGCGCAGCTCAAATGCAGCTTCTAGCAGCTCCTTCAGCTCCTTCAGCATCGCGGTGCTGCTGCTGGCGGCGAGCAGGTCATCGACGTAGACGAGCACCCAGCACGCCACTCCGTCGTCGCCAACTCTGAAATAGAGAGCCTCGTCAACCTGGCTCTTGCTCCAGCCAGCGCCCGTCAGAACAGCGTCGAGCGCCGAGTACCACAACAAAGGACTCTGCTTCAGCCCGTACAAACTCTTCAGCAGCTTGCATACGCGGCCAGTGCCATCGTTGTAGTAAGCCGGCTGGTCCATGTAGAGCACGCGATCGAGCTTGCTCTGAAGAAACGCATTCTTCATGTCCAGCTGCATGAGGTGCAGGTCGAGGACGGCGACAATGCTGAGAAAAATTCGCAGCGTGACGTAGCTCCCGACCGGCGCATACGTCTCTTCGTAGTCAGCTCCGTAGACCTGCGTGAAGCCCTTCACCACCAAGCGCGCTTTTTCGCGGGCAACCGTGTCGTCGACATGGTACTTCGTTGTCAGAACCCAGCGGTTCTTCATGACATTGACGCCGCGCGGGCGCTCCACAAGCTCCCATGTGCCGTTGGTGATGAGACTTCGAATCTCCTCGTCCATCGCCGCTTTCACCGCCTTGCCCTTCCAACTCGCTAACGCCTCCTTCACTGTCATGTTAGCGATGTCCCAGCGGTGCTCTGGGTCAGCGTGCATATCAGGGTCAAGCTCTGGAACGTTGACGTCGAACTGCGTATCGTCGAGCAGAGTGCTGTAGGAGGTCGGCGGCAGGCAAGCATGGTAGCTCAGCTTCTCGCGAGGCTTGCCAAAGTTAGAGCGGGTGGAACGTCGAACTGCGGGCTTGTCGGCAGAGACTTCCACCACGTCGCTGTCGCTGGACTGCTCCCCGGCTGACAGCTCCCCTTCATCGCCGCCGATGACTTCAACAACGTCGCTCGAGGTGCCTTCATCGAACTGCTCCTCTGAAGCGAGCTCCTTGTTCGACGGCTCCCCTGACGGCAGCTCCTCTGAAACGCGCTCCCCGTTCGCCGGCTCCCCTGTCGGCGGCTCCTCTGAAACGCGCTCCCCGTTCGCCGGCTCCCCTGTCGGCGGCTCCTCTGAAACGCGCTCCCCGTTCGCCGGCTCCCCTGTCGGCGGAGACTTCACTCCGACGCCGACTTGCTCGCTGACCAGATCACGTCGACCGCCAGCGATGTCAATGGGCGGATCCGAAGGTGACGCACCAATGCTCCCCTCATCGCTGGCGGCCGACGTTGAAGCCGACTTAGGCAAGCCGGCGGCGAGCGATGGGAGGGAGGTAGGGAGAGGTGGAGGAGCGTTCGAGGAGGGCGGAATGGGGGGAGCGGGATTTTCTGAAGGACCATCGTCCTCGGATTCGAGCAACGAAATCACCGCTGGCGATGGATCGGTCGGCAGAGAAATCTTCGTCCGCTCGGACACCGGCCCGTGCTCCGCCTTCCACTCCGCCAGAGACATCGTCTCGTAGAAAATTGCCTCCACGGTTGTGACAATGCGGTTGTCAGTGAGATCGAGCACCTCCCAGCCCTTGCTCTCTGACGAAACACCAAGGTGAATGCCCCACCGTGCCTTCGGCGCCAACTTTCCGCCGCGCTGCTGCTCCGGGACCATGAACTGCACCATGCAGCCCCACACTCGTGCCAGCGTAAGGTCCGGCTTCTGTTCGAACAGCAGCTCATACGGCGTCGTTCTCGGGGGAAGGGAGGCCCGTTCGAGGCAGTTGCGCACCCAGACGGCGTGGCGAAGAGCGAGGTGCCACCAGTGATGCTTCACCCCCATGTGAAGCAGCATCGTCCGCACAGATTCGACGACCGTGCGCATCTCCCGCTCTGCCATGCCATTCTGCTGTGGGGTGTAGGGGCAGGTGAGGTTGTGGAGGATGCCCTTTGTCCTCGACAAGTTCGGTGAATTTCCTGCCAAGAAATTCGCCTCCGCGATCCGAGCGCAACCTTTTCACCGTCATCGAAGTCTGTCGCTCCACTTCCTTCAGCCACTTCTCGAAAACGACCAGCACGTCGCTCTTCTTCGCGATCGGGCGAACCCACACAAAGCGGGTCTTGCGGTCTTTGAGGAGGAGGAAGTAGAGGCTCCCATCTGCGGCGGCCACACGGAAGGGGCCACAGAGATCAATGTGCACGACATCGAGGGCGTTTGCAGCCTCTGATCCCATCTCTGGAAACGTATGACGCGCCAGCTTGCCGCCAACACAGGAGGTACACGACACGTCGGCTCCAGTGGACTTCTCGATGTCCAGGCTGATGGCAACTTCATGCTTCGCCGAGCTCATAATCGTGTCGATGCCGACGTGCGCGAGCCTCGCGTGCCACTTAGCCGGCTTTGACTTCGTCGCTGATGCGATCGTCCGCAGAGCAACTGCTTCTCTCACAGATGTAGTCGATGTCGAGGAGCAGGGGCGAAGGTCGGTGCAGAGAACTCGGCCGGTGTAGCGTGCTCGACCGAGCACATCTCCTGCAGCAGAAACGAGCAGCATCTCGTCACCCTCGTGCTTCAGCTTCACGCCGTTTTCCTCCAGCTGGCCAGAAGACAGTAGGTTCGCGTGTACGCCCGGAACGTACAACACGTCGGGGATGAGAACCTGCTTCCCAGTCTCCCCTTTCAGAGCAACTGTGCCACGGCCTTCGACGTTCTGAAGCGCCCCGTTGAATCCGCGTACGTGACGGATTTCTCCTCTTGGCTTCATTTCGACGAAGGCCTCCCGCGTTCCCATCAGATGATGGGAGCAGCCACTGTCGAGGAGAACTACAGTCGGATTCGCCTGGACGGCTGCTGCGACCGCCTGGAAGTCTTCGCCAGCCTCCGGTGCCAGCGAAATTGTTGGCTCGACCACGCCAACCATCGAACAAGAGGCTTTCTTTTCGCTCGAAGCATCACCCTCTGATTTCGACGCCGTTTTCGAGGACGCAGGCTTCTCCTTGCGCGGCTGGTTGTCTCGACGACGACTGTCGCTGTCAGACTTCCCGTCCTCTGAACGACTGGCGTTGTCAGACTTTCCGCGGCTCCCTCTCTGATTGTCGTCGGACTCGTCGCGATCAGGGCAGTCGTAGGAGAGGTGGTCAGGGTCTCCACAAATGTAGCAGCGGCGTCCTCCTCGACGCGAACCATTGCTCCCGCGATCATTGCCCTTCGCTGACTTTCCGCGGTCGGCGCTCTCCGTAGACTTGGTGTTCGACGACTTTCCGCCACCGCCTCCACCTCCGCCCGACTTCCCACGCTGCCCCGTCTGACGTCCCTGCTTCGTCGGAGCAACGTAGTTAGCCTGCGGAAGGAGCTCTGAAGACCGCTCAGACTCCTGCATAAACTCGTCCTGGATGATGTGACTCGAAAGCGAATCCTCGTTCAGAGTTTCGCGCGTGCCGGGCATTATCAGCATCCGTCGCATCAAATTGTAGCTCGAAGGGAGGCCGTTGATGACATGCGTGACATACGACGCCACCGAGTACTCGAAACCAGCCATCCGCATGTCGGCCAAAATTCGCCGCGCTCGATTGCAGTACTCGGTCGCCGATTCCTGCTCACCCATGCGAATTGTGGCCAATTTCTTCTCCAGTTGGCTGATGTAGAGGTCGTCGGTCGCTCTGTAGGTGCGCATGATGTACTGCCAAGCTTGGTAGCCGGCGTCCACTTGAAGTCGGCACTGCTTCAGCGCGACTTGCACCAGCGGCGAACAGCACCTCGAAATGACCATGAAGGTCAGAAGGTGAGCAGCGCGAAATTCCGCCAACATTTCAGAGTCGTCTTCGTCCGGCATCTCCACCTTGCCGTCAACGAACTTCTTCAATCCAGCGATCTCCAGTTGGGGTTCGATTGACTCAATCCATGTGATCAAGTCATGTCGTCCTTCGAGCGGCTGCGGCACAGCGATCTTGTCCGGCGAAAATTTGAAGTAGCCGTACGCTGGCGCGATGCCTCCGTCGCGACCAGCAGACGCATGAGTCGCCGATGTCGGCCTGGCTCCACTCCGCTGAGGAGAAATGCGTCGACCATCGATGTTGCCGTTCGAACTTCCCGCTGCCGCCGAGCGCTGAACTCGTGCCTGCATTCCGCCGACGCCAAAGTCAGCGGCCCGAATCACTCCACGAAGCCTCGTGCTGCCTTCGCTGCCGACTTGGTTACCACCGTCGACCTGGTCGTCGACGCCCCCTTCGTTGCGCGCCGGTCGGGGTGTGGCGGGCAGACCATCCGCCTCAGTACGGGTCGTTGGGTGCTCGCGCGCCCACTGCACGCGGGTTCCAAAGAGCATAACCTCCAAGGTTGCTCCGCCGTACTCGCCAGCTGCGTGGCGTGCCCGAACGTCATCTAACCGCGCCTGCAGGGTATCCTCTACGACTGCAGCGACCTCCTCCTGGTCGACCATGGCGGTTTAGACTGCCGGCCTACAACAACTTAGGTATTGAGCACTAAAGTCGGCTACTCTGAAGGTTCTAACGCGGGGCCGTTCCACGCTCACCGCACCATGCGGAGAGTCACCCTACAACGGGTGTGAACTACGAAGGAGGGCACGAGGTTGTGCAGGTGATCGTAGCGCTCTAGTAGCGTTCTAACAGAGATCTTACTACTTGCTCTGTTCACAGAGAGATTTGGCAAGAGTTTCCACTAAGGAAATTGAAAGTACATTGAAAATTGAGAATTAGAGTACAAGAATGAGCATGCAAAGTGATATCTCTGGAATGGCATTGCAACCCCTAGCAACCATTCTGCAAGGCGAATTGCCAGCACTGCATCAGAGCGGTTCGCCAACGCTGAAACAGAGCGGTCTGCCAGCGTAGCAGAAGGGCAGCATGCCAGCGCTGCGGCAGGGCGGCCTGCCAGCGCTGCATTCGCAGGTGAATATCTGCGCAGGTGTGCACCTGCCGAGTAGGTGCAGGTAGACGGTTACACCGTCAGAGACATTGCGCAGGTGCCAGGTAGAAAACGCTCCGACGGTTTCGTCAGATGTCCGCCGTCGAGCACGTGATGCCATTTCGGAGGTCGAATTTCGCTAAGAACCACCTGAGCGAATTTCGCATGCCCTCGCAGAGTTTCGCAGTCGCGCGAATTTGGCCGACCAGTTCGCCGAGCTGACGCTCGCCGAACAGCGCCCTTCGATCAGAGAACGCAGCTCCTCGGACAGCACCCCGTCCGTCAGAGATCGCGCGACCCAGAAGCAGATCAGAAGACGAGCTCGTCGAACAGCACCCCGTCGACCAGAGCTCGTTGACGGGCTGGTGAATCAGAGGACAACCTTCCTCGAAAACCACCCGCGGTTTCAGAGAACGGGCTGATCCAATGCGACGATCACTTCGTCGAATTCACCACGTCGTCGCAGAGAATGCCTACGCCCAAGCGAGGGCGGGGCCTTTCACTCCGACACGTACAACAGTAGATATTTTGATACTGCTAAGCGAGAAAATCCGCATTCACTTAGTTAAAAACTTTGTATATGGGGGGGCTAGCTACGGCCTGATCAACACCGCCACTTCATGGAGATTGGTCTTGACATTGGACAGATGCTTACCTGAGATTGACGGGAGACTAGCCAACGGCACGCCACTGGCGATACAAGAACGCGAGACTAGTCGGCGCCACGCCACTGGCGATACGAGAATGCGTGAATCGAGTTCGGATTCACTGCATAGGTAACTATACATTTACCCAAGAAATGCTGGCAACGACCCTCGATGGGACAGACATTTTCGTGATTGGTTGCGACGACACAACCCGCAAAATCGACTGGATGACGGGTGATTGCACATGCGAGTGGACGGTGACAATATCACCTTACGTTGCTGGAGCTCACCTGAGTCTTCGTCAGTGCGTGTGAACGCGATAACGATAGTACGCGCCGTAGCGGCAGGAGCTGGCGTGTATGCGGTTGACATTCGGAAAGTCGAGGCAGCGGACAAAAAACCTAGCGATTCGCAGATGCTGCTCACTGACGTACTGGACGACTTGACAGCGATCTTGAAGAAGTACAGCGGGATACTTCCAAGCGACTTACCGGAGGGACTGCCACCTTTGGAACCGTACAACCACAGGATAGAAATAGAAATGGGGGCACAACCGACAGTACTGACTGACCTAACCCGAACTGGACGAACTGCGGAAGCAACTGGATTAGCTGCTTGAGAAACAATTCATTCGCCCGAGCTCGCCACCATTCGCCGCACCAATAATGTTTACACTGAAGAAAGATGGGGGAAAGCATGTGCATAGATTATCACGCACTGAATAGGTTTACAATCAATTCCTGTTACCCCATCCCACGAGCTGACGAACTAATTGACCAGCTTCGCACAGCCTGAGTCTTCTCGAAGATCGACCTTCGAGGGGGTAATCATCAAGTTAGACTCAACCCACCCGAGGGCGTGAAAACCGCCTTACGCACCCGCTACGGATCTTCGGAATACACCGTAATGCCCTTCGGACTGACCAACGCCCCCGCCACCTTCCAAATGACCATGAACTAAGCTTTCCGCCCGCTTCTTGATAAGTGCGTAATTGTGAGAGTACGACGGCTTTGCTATGATTTACTAGCTTGATTATGCTTTATTATGCATTATCTAGCTTAGCTTTGCTTTATTTTGCTTGCTTTTGCTAGATTTCCTAGGTTCGTTGCTTTACTATATTTATTATAGTTATAGGCACCGAACTAGGTTGAGTGCACCGAATTCTAGGCTTTTCGGTTGCCACCGAATTGCCTTCTACCGAATTCGGGAAGGACCCGTTCGGGACGCTTCGCGACCCGCGGAACCTTCTAGTAACACCAGGGTTACTGCCTTTGTGTCGAGCCTATATATAGCCTCGCCTTGTACCCAGGTGCATCATTCAATAGTTCAATCTTTCCTGAACCAGATCCTCACAGTAATTGTCTATTTAGATGACATACTGATGTACATCCCAGACAGGGCACAGCACGTAGATGATATCAAAGCAATTTTTAAGAAATATTGAGTGAGAACCGCCTACTGACGAAAGCCTCTAAGCGACACGCTGTAATTTTTGGGCCACATTATTTCAGCTGACGGAGTGGAAATAGACTTGAAGAAGATTGCGACGATTCAAGCTTGGCATGCACCGACAAACTTGACCGAACTACAAAGTTTTTTTGGGTACGTCAACTACGTGCGTCGGTTCGTCCCCGACATGGCGAAGCTGTCAGAGTCCCAGCCACTACCAACTCGGATAAAAGGGCTTGTTTGTGTAGCGGGTGAGTGCGCCCATAAATCCCCAGGCCGATGTGCCTGTAACTCTTTCCTAGGATCAATCGGGAATCTCCAGTGGACCCCTGACAGAAGCTAACTGCCTCGCTAACGGATCTGCTGTGGAAGGAGGTCGAGTACATGTGGGGGAAGAACGAGCAAGTTACAATCTCGGCCCTCGAGATATTTTTGTGCTCGCTGCTCGTAGTGCACATTGCCGACCCTCACCGCTCGTTCGAACTAGTCACGGACGCAAGCGAAATAGCTGAGGGAGCAGAATAGTTGCAGGACTTCGGGAACGGCCTTCAGCCAATCGCGTACAAGTTCCGTAAGCTTCGCCCACGCAAATACCTGATACACGACAGCGAGATGCTGACGATCGTGCACGCGTCCAAAGTGTGGCAATGCTGCCTCACAGAAGCCAACGTGACGGTACAGACAGATCACTGTTCGCTATAGCACCTTCGTGCCCGACCGAATTTTAACCCGCGACAAGATACGGTGATTGGAATATCTAGAGTCTAATTTTCACTATAGCGCCACGTATATAAAAGTAGCATCTTCTCACCCGGCCCACTGCTCAGCTTCACGCCATCCTACCCGCCCAGACAAACCCACAATTAACAGGTCTATTCACCCATGGATATAACACCGATCCATTTTTCATGACTAGAAATTCACAACAATAGACAGAAGCAAAGGGAGCCTATTACGTAACCGGATATGGGTATGAATGTAGGATATGGGTGTGGATTTGCAGGAGGCATATGACAGGGTTACCTCGGGTAAATTCAGGGTAGAAAAGACGCGACACCAATTGCAGCGATGTTAATACTGGCCGGAGCTGATGACCTATGCACAGCACCACGTGAGATCGTGCCCAATGTGTCAAATGATAAAGAACTCGTGCAAGAAAAATGCGGGTCAGTTGCAGCCGATTCCACCGCCCAAGCGCGCTTGGCAGCAGGTTACATAGGATTTCGTCTGTTGTCCTTGGCCGACTGATAAAAATGGCCCACTTCGCTGCGTGCAGGAAATCAATCTCAGCCGAAGAAACTGCTTGTTCATCGCGATTGACATATGACTGCATGGGATTTCGGTCGCGATAGTCAGCGACCGCAACATGAAGTTCACCAGGCTATATTTCAGTTCGTCATACCACCCCGAGACCGATGTTCAGACAGATCGAGCGAACCGGACCATGGAGCAACTGATTCATGCCACGTGCGATGACCCGACAACATGGGAGCAGCTGTTGCCACTAATTGAATTCGCTAAGCTACCCAGATGCGCGCAGCAGACGCATTAAAAAAACGAATATCATCGCTAAGAGAAACGCTGAGCAGCATCGCCACCCAGTAACGTACTAGTCAGGAGACTAGGTGCTGCTCGACACACAAAACTTGCGTTTGCCCTTTGTTGCGACCGTGCTACTATGGACCCTTCCAAGCCACATGATCACCCCAGTTACCGCCCATCTAATGTTACCGACAGACTAGTATATCAGCCCGTCATTCCACGTCAGCCTACTTCCCCACCACAAGCAACCTACCACGCCATCGCCCGCCATCGATGACGCGTCCAGCATCGGAGATGATCATCGACCTCGAAAAAAAATTGAGCCATCGGATTTGCCACCCCAAGAAAATTTGGAGGATTGAGTTCCTCGTTCGCTGGAAAGATCTCACCCCCACGGAGGACAACTGGGTGCCCCTGGCCAATATTTGAAATCCACCCTGATTACCCTGAATTCAGGATGCACTTCTGTATTTACCCTGCAATTTCAGAATAGTCATAATTTTAACCCTGAGGACACTGGATGTTTTTATGTGAAATGCCCTGGAGTTTCAGGATGGCCGTAGTGTTCTTCCCTGTAGCGTCAGGATGAATGTCGAGGCCTGCCCTGACGCGGATTTTGGGGGGGGGGGGGGGGGGGGGGGGGTGGGGGGGGAGGGTAAGGGGGGGTGTTCCGTTTCGGGGGGGAATTTTTTCCCCGAGGATTTTTGTCTCCGTTGAAATTTTCCCCCGTGTACGTTTCCCGCCTTCGCACGTTCTCTTCCCCTTGACATTTCCGATCCCCCGCTACACCAGCCAAGCCAACCCCACCCCATCACCCACCGCCAAGGCAACTCGTCCTCTGCCTGGCTAGCTCTAGCTGGGTTTCTCACGCTGACGTTCAGTAGCACTCCATCCAACACCCTTGCAGTGTTGCTGTTAGAGTAGCAGCAGCACTAGTAGTGAAGTTCGGCTGCGGCTGCTCTGCTATGCTAAACAGAGTCTGGTCTGGTCTGTTTGTGATAAAATCAGAACCCTGAACACTACAATTTTTGCCCTGACAGGTCAGGATTATTTTCTGCAAAAGCCCTGACCAATCAGGAAGGCTCTGAAGATTTGCCCTGAGAAATCAGTGTTAAACTGTATTATGTTGGTAGGCTGTAGTGGGGTAGCCAATATGGGGTACAACCCCAACTAGGGTTTGCTACTTGTACCCAATTCTTCCATTCAATGCATCATTCTTGCCTAGTTCTTCTGAAATGGTATTCAGAGCAGGAGGTCCCTAGGACCTACCGACCGTTTTTTTTTTTTTAAGGGCCCACCACCGCTCGCATGCGGTTACCACGCTACCCCGTGCCCTAGCCTCGTAGCGCCCTCGTGCGCCCTCGTTAGCGCCCTCGTGCGCCCTCGTTAGTGCCCTCGTGCGCCCTCGTTAGTGCCCTCGCGCGCCCTCGTTAGCGCCCTCGTGCGCCTCTCGTTAGCGCCCTCGCGCGCCCTCGCTAGCGCCCTCGCGCGCCCTTGTTAGCGCCCTCGTGCGCCTCTCGTTAGCGCCCTCGCGCGCCCCTCGCAGCGTCGCCCGCCCGCCGAGCCGCCCGCTCGCAGCGTCGCCCGCCCGCCCGCTGCCCGCTTCGCAGCGTCGCCCGCCCGCCATGCTGCTCGCTCGCAGCGTCGCCCGCCCGCCTCGCTGCCCGCTTGCAGCGTCGCCCGCCCGCCCGCTGCCCGCTTCGCAGCCCGCCCGCCGCGCTGCCCGCTCGCAGCGTCGCCCGCCCGCCCGCTGCCCGCTTGCAGCGTCGCCCGCCCGCCCGCTGCCCGCTTCGCAGCCCGCCCGCCGCGCTGCCCGCTCGCCGCGTCGCCCGCCCGCCCCGCTGCCCGCTTCGCAGCCCGCCCGCCGCACTTCCCGCCTGCAGCGCCGCCTGCCCGCCGCGCTGCCCGCTTCGTAGCCCGCCCCCCGCACTGCCCGCTCGCCGAGTCGCCCGCCCGCCGCGCTTCCCGCCGAGCTACCTACCTGCAGCGCTGCGGCAGCTTCCTTTGCTCAGTCGCACTGTCACTATGGCTTCCATCCGCGTGCTGTCGTTCGATGCTGAGGGCCGCCCTGTGAAGTTCGCCACTTGGCTGGATGACCTGCAGCTGTTCCTTCTGAGCGATAGCAAGGAGCATGTGTCGCTCTATGATTACGCGTCTGGTGCTGCACCTGCCCCTCCTGCCACAGCTGAGCTTAGTGTTCGTTCCCACTGGCAGACTCGTGACGCAGCTGCTCGCCTAGCCATTCGCAGTCACCTCCCGCTAGCTGAGCTCGAGCATTTTGGCGACTGCAAATCCGCTAAGGCCCTGTACGATGCTGTCGTTGCTCGCTACTCCTCGCCTGCCACAGCCGAGCTTAGCCGCCTCATGCTGCCGTACCTGTTCCCTGAGCTGTCCACCTTTGCTACAGTCGCCGATCTTATCACCCACCTTCGCACTAGTGATGCTCGCCTGCGTGCTGCCCTTCCCACCGAGTTCTGCGCTAAGAACCCCCCTCCACTGTACTGGACACTCCACTTCATAGTCACCCGACTCCCTGACACCCTCAGCTCAGTTCGAGACCACTTCCTTGCTCGCTGTCCCACTGAGCTCACAGTCGCCCTCCTAGAGGAGCAGCTGCTAGCGGCCGAAAAGAGCATTGTAGCTGTCGGTGCTGCTCGTGGCGCTCCTCGCACCCCCATCTTTGAGGGGTGTTCTCCCTCTCCCCTCGCTCCCTCCTACGCTACTGCTGCTGCTGTTGACTTCCTTGGTGCTGAGTCTGCTGGCGCTGCTTCTGCTCCTGGTGGGAGGCGCCGCACCGGCAAGGGCAAGGGGGGCAAGGGTGGCGGGGGTGGCGCTGGGGGGGGAGGAGGTGGGGGAGGTGGGGGGGGAGGCGGTGCTGGAGGGAGCGGTGGCGGGAGTGCTGGTGGGAGTGGGGTCGGCAGCGGAGGCGGGGGCGGCGGAGGGAGCGGTGGCGGTGGTGGCGGCGGCGGCGGTGGCGGCGGCGGCGGCGGCGGCGGTGGCGGCGGCGGCGGTGGCGGTCGGAGCGGAGGTAGTGGTGGTGGCGGAGGTCGGAGTGGAGGCACTGGCTCGGGCCAGAGCTCCCAGCAGCAGCAGCGTCCCCAGACGACCCAGCAGCTTCGTGAGTGGCTTGCTCAGCGTGGGACGTCGGGGGGCAATGGCCGCTGTTCCTATGTCATTCGCACAGGTGACCGCAAGGGACAGACGTGTGGGAGGTTCCACACCCCGTACCGCTGCTTCTCCCGCCTTGACGACGCTTGGCGTGAGGAGATGGGCGAGGATGTTGAGCGCCCCCGCTGGGCTGAGCTCATGAGGGCTGGTGTTGATATATTTGCTCTTGACTATGATGCTATTATTGCTGCCATGTATGCATTGACTGTTAGTGCCGAGGGAGACTGTTACTTGTGTGTGCCGCCTGACCCAGGTATAGAGCCCGCTGCCCTGGGTACTAGTGAGTCTGCTCTCTCCGGTATGGTGCCCCCTGTACTTGCTCCCTCCAGTGCTGTCCCGGCTGTTTGCGAGTCTGCTCTCTCAGGTACAGCACCCACAGAGACTGCTCTCTCAGGTACCGCACCGGCTGAGGCCTGTCACACCTTCACCCTTGACTCAGGTGCTTCCCGCTGTTTCTTTCGTGACAGTACTGAGCTCACACCGCTTCCTGCACCGGTCCCAGTCTCCTTGGCTGACCCCTCTGGGGGCCCAGTCCTTGCCCAGTCCACCACTGTGCTCCCTTGTCCGGCGGTTCCGTCTGGCTCGTTGTCGGGTTTCCACCTCCCCTCGTTCTCGACGAACCTGGTGAGCAACGCTGTCATCCAGGATCAGTGGGTTGACACCTTTACCCCTGGAGGACAGCGTGTGGCGATCTGCACGTGCTCCAGGACCGGCCGTCACCTGGCTACGTTTACCCGTCGGCCGGGGTCGAGTCTCTACACACTGACCACTGCGTCTCCTCAGGTCGCTGCTGTCGGTCAGGTGTCCGCGTCAGGTCTGGTGGCCCACGCCTGTGAGTGTCGTTCCCTGTCACACCAGACTCTTCTCTGGCACCACCGCCTGGGTCACCCCTCCTTGCCACGCCTCCGTGGCATGCACCGTCACCGCCTTGTGTCTGGTCTTCCCAGGTCTCTCCCTCCCCTCCCTGCCTCGCCTGCGCCGCCTTGCCTTCCTTGCGTCGAGGGGCGGCAGCACGCCGCTCCTCACTCCTCCTCGTTCCCCCCGACAGAGGCTCCTCTGCAGACCCTCCACCTGGACGTGTGGGGCCCAGCCCGCGTTCGTGGCCAGGGCGGTGAGCGGTACTTTTTGCTGGTTGTCGACGACTACTCGCGTTACACCACGGTCTTCCCCTTGCGCACCAAGGGTGAGGTCCCTGCTGTTCTGATCCCTTGGATCCGCACGGTTCGTCTCCAGCTCCGCCGCCGTTTCCGGACGGATCTTCCTGTCCTGCGTCTGCACTCTGACAGAGGTGGTGAGTTTTCCTCCGATCTCTTGAGGACCTTCTGTCAGGCGGAGGGCATCGAGCAGTCCTTCACGCTTCCGGACTCCCCACAGCAGAATGGGGTTGCTGAGCGCCGCATTGGCCTGGTCATGGAGGTCGCTCGTACCTCCTTGGTCCACGCGGCGGCTCCCCATTTTCTGTGGCCGTTTGCTGTCCGGTACGCCGCGCATCAGCTCAACCTCTGGCCCCGTGTCTCCTTGCCGGAGACCTCGCCCACACTGCGTTGGACGGGGGAGGTTGGCGATGCGTCGCGCTTCCGGGTGTGGGGTGCTCGTGCCCTTGTCCGCGATACGTCCGCGGACAAGCTCTCCTCCCGCACGCTTCCCTGTGTCTTCCTTGGCTTTGTCCCTGACGCGCCTGGCTGGCAGTTTTACCACCCCACCTCGTGCCGGGTCTTCGCCTCTCAGGATGTCACCTTTGACGAGTCGGTCCCTTTTTACCGTCTCTTCCCCTACCGCACTGCCCCCCTCCCTCCCCCGCCGCTTTTCCTTGCTCCTGGTCCCCCTCCGGTAGACCCCCTTCCCCCTCAGGGTCCTGCTCCTTCAGGTGTCTCTCAGGTAGACCCTCCTCCCGTCGCTGAGCCTGTCGAGTTCACAGGTGACTCAGGTGCTGCTGCGGGTGGTGCTGCTGGGAGTGCTGAGCCTGGGGGTGCTGAGCCTGGGGGTGCTGGGCCTGGGGGTGCTGAGCCTGGGGGTGCTGGGCCTGGGGGTGCTGGGGCTGCGGGTACGGTGCCTGAGAGTACGGAGCCTGGGGGTGCTGAGCCTGGGGGTGCTGAGCCTGCGGGTGCGGGGCCTGGGAGTGCTGGGACTACGGGTGCTGGAGCTGAGGGTACTGTGCCTGAGAGTTTGCCGCCTGGGGGTACTGAGCCTGGGGGTGCTGCGACTGGGGGTGCTGAGCCTGCGGGTACTGAGCCTGCGGGTACTGAGCCTGGGGGTGCTGCTACTGAGCCTACGGAGCCTCGGGTTACTGCGTCTGGGGGTGCTCCGGTTCGGGGTGCTGAGCAGTCTCTCACACCGCAGCAGCTTCGTGACTGGTACGTCCGGCGCTTTCGCCGTCCTAGTGGCTCGGCTGGAGTTGGGGGTGCTGGGGCTGCTCGTCCTGGGGGTGCTCGTACTGGGGGTACTGGAGCTGCTGGGACTGGTTGTTCTGGGAGCACTGCGACTGGAGCTGCTGGAGCTGGGGACTCTGGCACTGGCGGTGCTAGCGGAGTTGGAGCTGCCGACTCTGGGGGTGGCGCTGCTGCTGGTGCTGCGGACCCGCCTGGTGGAGCTGCTGCTGGAGCTGAGGACCCGAGCGGTGGCGCTGCTGCTGGTGCTGGGGACCCGGACGTTGGAGCTCCTGCTGGTCCTGAGGACCCGGCCGCTGGAGTCTCTTCTGCTTCTGGAGACGCTGCGCGGCCGCGACCGTACTTCGTACCGCTCCTTCAGCAGGTTCTTGGGCAGGCTCCTCCTCCTTGTCCTCCTCCCTCCGTAGAGTGTCCTCCGCCTGTCCAGCCGCAGTCACAGTTACCGCCTGCCTCGCCTCTCCCTGCTCCCTCTCCTTACGCTGGTCCCACAGGAGGTCTTACAGAGCGTCGTGAGCCTGAGTCTCGTCCTGTGTCGCCTGTTCGTCCTGCTCGCACTGGTAGTCGTGTCCGTCGTGAGCGTCCTCCTCCTGTCCCAGGCACTCACTACATGACTCTGCGTCCCTCTACTGCTCCTCGGCGTGTCCCTCTACCGTCTCCTCCTGCGTCCTCTTTGCCTGCCGTTCCGGACCCTGAGTCTGACCGGTATCGCGCTGAGCACCCTACAGTCACGCGTCTCCTCGCTACTGTTGTCACTGACCCTACCTTTGAGTCCTCGGCTGCGTCTGCTCTGGTCGCTGAGTTGGTTGACTTTGCTGCTGCCTGTCGTCTAGACTACGCTGCTAGCCTTGTTGCTGAGTCAGAGTCTGCGTCTGTCTGTCCTCCGTCCGTCGGGGGTGAGTGTGCTCTTGGCACGGACGTCCTTGAGGACAGGCAGGAGGACTTTGACTCTCTTGCGGCTGCTGTACCTCATCTCGTGGCCTGGTTGCTTGCCCCTGAGGGAGACCCGGATGCACTAGACATCCCCACTCCGCGCACTTACGCAGAGGCGATCTCGGGTCCCTACTCCTCTCAGTGGCAGACAGCCATGGACGCAGAGATGGCATCCTGGAAGTCCACAGGCACCTACGTCGACGAGGTTCCCCCTCCTGGGGCGAACATCGTCGATGGCATGTGGATTTTCAGGGTGAAGCGGCCGCCAGGTTCTCCGCCTGTCTTCAAGGCTCGTTACGTTGCTAGAGGCTTCAGTCAGCGTCAGGGGGTCGACTTCTTCCAGACCTTCTCCCCCACCCCGAAGATGACCACTCTTCGGGTTCTGCTGCACGTTGCTGCTCAGCGTGACTACAAGCTTCACTCTCTTGACTTCAGCACAGCGTTCCTGCAGGGCAGCCTGCACGAGGAGATCTGGCTGTGCCGCCCACCTGGCTTTACTGGGTCGTTTCCCCCTGGTACCCAGTGGAGTCTCCGCCGGCCAGTCTACGGTCTCCGCCAGGCGCCACGTGAGTGGCACGACACACTGAGGACTACACTTGCGGCTCTTGGGTTCGCGCCGTCTACTGCTGACCCGTCGCTGTTTCTGCGCACAGACACGTCACTGCCGCCGTTCTACATTCTCGTGTACGTCGACGACTTGGTCTTTGCTACTGCTGACACTGAGGCACTCGCTCGTGTGAAGTCGGAGCTGCAGAAGAGACACACCTGCACTGACCTGGGTGAACTGCGTAGCTACCTTGGCTTGCAGATCACCCGGGACAGAGCTCGCCGCACCATCACCCTGACTCAGTCACACATGGTGCAGCAGGTCCTTCAGCGCTTCGGCTTCCAGTTCTCCTCACCACAGGCCACACCTCTGGCTACCAGCCACTCGCTCTCAGCTCCACCTTCGGACGAGTCCGTAGAGCCGAGTGGCCCGTACCCAGAGCTTGTAGGCTGCCTCATGTACCTGATGACTTGCACGCGACCTGACCTCGCGTACCCTCTTAGCATCCTTGCTCGTTACGTTGCGCCTGGGAGACACAGGCGAGAGCACTGGGAGGCTGCTAAGAGGGTGCTGTGTTACCTGTGCAGTACATCAGGCATGGGGCTGGTGCTTGGAGGACGTGACAGAGTTGTCCTCACTGGTCACTCGGACGCTTCTTGGGTGGACGACCTGGCTACGCAGCGGTCGTCACAGGGTTACACCTTCAGCCTTGGCTCTGGTTCTGTCTCGTGGCGGTCCACCCGCTCTTCCTCTGTTCTCGGCTCTAGTTGTGAGGCTGAGATCTACGCCACAGCCATGGCTGCACAGGAGTTACGCTGGCTCACCTACCTGCTGACTGACTTGGGAGAGCGGCCTAGTTCTCCTCCAGTTCTGTACGGTGACAACAAGGCGGCTCTTGCCTTGTGTCAGGAGCACAGACTGGAGCACAGGACGAAGCACATTGCTCTTCGCTACTTTCTTGCTCGAGAGCTTCAGCAGCGCGGTCAGCTTCGGCTTGTGTACGTGGACTCGAAGGCCAACACTGCTGATATCTTCACCAAGGCGCTCCCGCCTAGTGATCATCAGTGGCACTGTACTTCTTTAGGCCTTGTGTCCACGTTTCCTCACTTGCTCACTGCTTGACATTCTTTGTACTGTACTTTATATATATCTTGTTGCTTGCTTGCTAGGTTTTGATCACTGTGTTGCTTGTCTTGTACTATATCTAGCACTGCATGTGAACTGGCCTTGTGGCCTTTACTTGTGCTCGGAGTGTGGTGACGTTGTGATCCACCCTGGGCTTTGCTTTGCTTTGCTGGACTGGTCTTGTGACCCTTTGTTCTCCCCCACTTTGCCTATGGGGGTGTGTTAAACTGTATTATGCTTGTAGGCTGTAGTGGGGTAGCCAATATGGGGTACAACCCCAACTAGGGTTTCATATTTGTACCCAAACTTCTGCTAGTTCATTCATTCTTGCCTAGCTATTCTGAAACGACACTCCCCTGCCCAGCTCATGCTTGGGCACCCACACACAAGGTCCACCCAGAACCTAGCTAATAAAATACAAGGGGACATTTCTCTGGCGTGCACACCTCCGCACGCCGATCACCGCACCAGCCATGTTAGAGGACATGGCACCTACTGCTGCACGTCGTCATCGTCGTCGCCAATTTCGGCAAGGCGAACCTGGCCGACCGCGACAGAGCACCGGTTGAAGGCCGGAAAGTGCAGCCCTTTCGTGAGGAAGTCCGCCGGCTGCTCGGATGTCGGGATGTATTCCAGCGCAATCTTCTTGCGCTTCACCATCTGCTGCAGCCAAGCGTAGCGCCGCTCCATGTGCTTGAGGTTGCCCTTGAGCCCCAAGCCTTCAGCGACAGCGATGGCGGACTGATTGTCCACGTTCAGAGTAGTCGGTGTTCCAGCATCGAGGAGCTGGAACTCGGCGAGGAGGAATCGAAGTCGACGGGCCTCCTTGCCTGCTTCGGTGGCCGCGATGTACTCCGACTCTGTAGAGGACAGAGTCACGCACTTGATGCGTTGGCTCGTCCAGGAGACAGCTGCGCCGCCGAAGATGAAAACGTAGCCACTTGTGCTAGTGCGATTCTGCTTGTCGCCAGCGTCGTCCGCGTCCGCGTAGCCGACCAGTTTCAGAGTTTCGGGTCCTCCTCCGAACTCCAGAGCGAAATCGCGCGTGTCAGAGAGGTAGTTGAGGCAGCGATCGACCTCGCGCCAGTGCTGATCGCTCCTCACCGTCAGACCAGATCCCAGCTTGCTACACGCAAAAGCAATGTCGGGTCGAGTTGTCGTGGCAGCGAACTGCAGAGAACCGACCTTCTGACGGTACTCCTCCTCTTCGCGCGACTGGAAGTCCTCGTCGTCGAAAGTCAGCTCCGCGTACGCGTCGACCGAAACAGGCGTCTTCGGACGCCGACCAGTCTGCTCCTCATCGATGAAGCGCCTACGCAGCTTGTCGACGTAGGACTGCTGGTGCAGCCACAGCTTCCGCGCCGGACGGTCGCGCACGATTTCGAGCCCCAAATACTTCTCGACCGGGGTGATCTCGCGCAGCTCAAATGCAGCTTCTAGCAGCTCCTTCAGCTCCTTCAGCATCGCGGTGCTGCTACTGGCGGCGAGCAGGTCATCGACGTAGACGAGCACCCAGCACGCCACTCCGTCGTCGCCAACTCTGAAATAGAGAGCCTCGTCAACCTGGCTCTTGCTCCAGCCAGCGCCCGTCAGAACAGCGTCGAGCGCCGAGTACCACAACAAAGGACTCTGCTTCAGCCCGTACAAACTCTTCAGCAGCTTGCATACGCGGCCAGTGCCATCGTTGTAGTAAGCCGGCTGGTCCATGTAGAGCACGCGATCGAGCTTGCTCTGAAGAAACGCATTCTTCATGTCCAGCTGCATGAGGTGCAGGTCGAGGACGGCGACAATGCTGAGAAAAATTCGCAGCGTGACGTAGCTCCCGACCGGCGCATACGTCTCTTCGTAGTCAGCTCCGTAGACCTGCGTGAAGCCCTTCACCACCAAGCGCGCTTTTTCGCGGGCAACCGTGTCGTCGACATGGTACTTCGTTGTCAGAACCCAGCGGTTCTTCATGACATTGACGCCGCGCGGGCGCTCCACAAGCTCCCATGTGCCGTTGGTGATGAGACTTCGAATCTCCTCGTCCATCGCCGCTTTCACCGCCTTGCCCTTCCAACTCGCTAACGCCTCCTTCACTGTCATGTTAGCGATGTCCCAGCGGTGCTCTGGGTCAGCGTGCATATCAGGGTCAAGCTCTGGAACGTTGACGTCGAACTGCGTATCGTCGAGCAGAGTGCTGTAGGAGGTCGGCGGCAGGCAAGCATGGTAGCTCAGCTTCTCGCGAGGCTTGCCAAAGTTAGAGCGGGTGGAACGTCGAACTGCGGGCTTGTCGGCAGAGACTTCCACCACGTCGCTGTCGCTGGACTGCTCCCCGGCTGACAGCTCCCCTTCATCGCCGCCGATGACTTCAACAACGTCGCTCGAGGTGCCTTCATCGAACTGCTCCTCTGAAGCGAGCTCCTTGTTCGACGGCTCCCCTGACGGCAGCTCCTCTGAAACGCGCTCCCCGTTCGCCGGCTCCCCTGTCGGCGGCTCCTCTGAAACGCGCTCCCCGTTCGCCGGCTCCCCTGTCGGCGGCTCCTCTGAAACGCGCTCCCCGTTCGCCGGCTCCCCTGTCGGCGGAGACTTCACTCCGACGCCGACTTGCTCGCTGACCAGATCACGTCGACCGCCAGCGATGTCAATGGGCGGATCCGAAGGTGACGCACCAATGCTCCCCTCATCGCTGGCGGCCGACGTTGAAGCCGACTTAGGCAAGCCGGCGGCGAGCGATGGGAGGGAGGTAGGGAGAGGTGGAGGAGCGTTCGAGGAGGGCGGAATGGGGGGAGCGGGATTTTCTGAAGGACCATCGTCCTCGGATTCGAGCAACGAAATCACCGCTGGCGATGGATCGGTCGGCAGAGAAATCTTCGTCCGCTCGGACACCGGCCCGTGCTCCGCCTTCCACTCCGCCAGAGACATCGTCTCGTAGAAAATTGCCTCCACGGTTGTGACAATGCGGTTGTCAGTGAGATCGAGCACCTCCCAGCCCTTGCTCTCTGACGAAACACCAAGGTGAATGCCCCACCGTGCCTTCGGCGCCAACTTTCCGCCGCGCTGCTGCTCCGGGACCATGAACTGCACCATGCAGCCCCACACTCGTGCCAGCGTAAGGTCCGGCTTCTGTTCGAACAGCAGCTCATACGGCGTCGTTCTCGGGGGAAGGGAGGCCCGTTCGAGGCAGTTGCGCACCCAGACGGCGTGGCGAAGAGCGAGGTGCCACCAGTGATGCTTCACCCCCATGTGAAGCAGCATCGTCCGCACAGATTCGACGACCGTGCGCATCTCCCGCTCTGCCATGCCATTCTGCTGTGGGGTGTAGGGGCAGGTGAGGTTGTGGAGGATGCCCTTTGTCCTCGACAAGTTCGGTAAATTTCCTGCCAAGAAATTCGCCTCCGCGATCCGAGCGCAACCTTTTCACCGTCATCGAAGTCTGTCGCTCCACTTCCTTCAGCCACTTCTCGAAAACGACCAGCACGTCGCTCTTCTTCGCGATCGGGCGAACCCACACAAAGCGGGTCTTGCGGTCTTTGAGGAGGAGGAAGTAGAGGCTCCCATCTGCGGCGGCCACACGGAAGGGGCCACAGAGATCAATGTGCACGACATCGAGGGCGTTTGCAGCCTCTGATCCCATCTCTGGAAACGTATGACGCGCCAGCTTGCCGCCAACACAGGAGGTACACGGCACGTCGGCTCCAGTGGACTTCTCGATGTCCAGGCTGATGGCAACTTCATGCTTCGCCGAGCTCATAATCGTGTCGATGCCGACGTGCGCGAGCCTCGCGTGCCACTTAGCCGGCTTTGACTTCGTCGCTGATGCGATCGTCCGCAGAGCAACTGCTTCTCTCACAGATGTAGTCGATGTCGAGGAGCAGGGGCGAAGGTCGGTGCAGAGAACTCGGCCGGTGTAGCGTGCTCGACCGAGCACATCTCCTGCAGCAGAAACGAGCAGCATCTCGTCACCCTCGTGCTTCAGCTTCACGCCGTTTTCCTCCAGCTGGCCAGAAGACAGTAGGTTCGCGTGTACGCCCGGAACGTACAACACGTCGGGGATGAGAACCTGCTTCCCAGTCTCCCCTTTCAGAGCAACTGTGCCACGGCCTTCGACGTTCTGAAGCGCCCCGTTGAATCCGCGTACGTGACGGATTTCTCCTCTTGGCTTCATTTCGACGAAGGCCTCCCGCGTTCCCATCAGATGATGGGAGCAGCCACTGTCGAGGAGAACTACAGTCGGATTCGCCTGGACGGCTGCTGCGACCGCCTGGAAGTCTTCGCCAGCCTCCGGTGCCAGCGAAATTGTTGGCTCGACCACGCCAACCATCGAACAAGAGGCTTTCTTTTCGCTCGAAGCATCACCCTCTGATTTCGACGCCGTTTTCGAGGACGCAGGCTTCTCCTTGCGCGGCTGGTTGTCTCGACGACGACTGTCGCTGTCAGACTTCCCGTCCTCTGAACGACTGGCGTTGTCAGACTTTCCGCGGCTCCCTCTCTGATTGTCGTCGGACTCGTCGCGATCAGGGCAGTCGTAGGAGAGGTGGTCAGGGTCTCCACAAATGTAGCAGCGGCGTCCTCCTCGACGCGAACCATTGCTCCCGCGATCATTGCCCTTCGCTGACTTTCCGCGGTCGGCGCTCTCCGTAGACTTGGTGTTCGACGACTTTCCGCCACCGCCTCCACCTCCGCCCGACTTCCCACGCTGCCCCGTCTGACGTCCCTGCTTCGTCGGAGCAACGTAGTTAGCCTGCGGAAGGAGCTCTGAAGACCGCTCAGACTCCTGCATAAACTCGTCCTGGATGATGTGACTCGAAAGCGAATCCTCGTTCAGAGTTTCGCGCGTGCCGGGCATTATCAGCATCCGTCGCATCAAATTGTAGCTCGAAGGGAGGCCGTTGATGACATGCGTGACATACGACGCCACCGAGTACTCGAAACCAGCCATCCGCATGTCGGCCAAAATTCGCCGCGCTCGATTGCAGTACTCGGTCGCCGATTCCTGCTCACCCATGCGAATTGTGGCCAATTTCTTCTCCAGTTGGCTGATGTAGAGGTCGTCGGTCGCTCTGTAGGTGCGCATGATGTACTGCCAAGCTTGGTAGCCGGCGTCCACTTGAAGTCGGCACTGCTTCAGCGCGACTTGCACCAGCGGCGAACAGCACCTCGAAATGACCATGAAGGTCAGAAGGTGAGCAGCGCGAAATTCCGCCAACATTTCAGAGTCGTCTTCGTCCGGCATCTCCACCTTGCCGTCAACGAACTTCTTCAATCCAGCGATCTCCAGTTGGGGTTCGATTGACTCAATCCATGTGATCAAGTCATGTCGTCCTTCGAGCGGCTGCGGCACAGCGATCTTGTCCGGCGAAAATTTGAAGTAGCCGTACGCTGGCGCGATGCCTCCGTCGCGACCAGCAGACGCATGAGTCGCCGATGTCGGCCTGGCTCCACTCCGCTGAGGAGAAATGCGTCGACCATCGATGTTGCCGTTCGAACTTCCCGCTGCCGCCGAGCGCTGAACTCGTGCCTGCATTCCGCCGACGCCAAAGTCAGCGGCCCGAATCACTCCACGAAGCCTCGTGCTGCCTTCGCTGCCGACTTGGTTACCACCGTCGACCTGGTCGTCGACGCCCCCTTCGTTGCGCGCCGGTCGGGGTGTGGCGGGCAGACCATCCGCCTCAGTACGGGTCGTTGGGTGCTCGCGCGCCCACTGCACGCGGGTTCCAAAGAGCATAACCTCCAAGGTTGCTCCGCCGTACTCGCCAGCTGCGTGGCGTGCCCGAACGTCATCTAACCGCGCCTGCAGGGTATCCTCTACGACTGCAGCGACCTCCTCCTGGTCGACCATGGCGGTTTAGACTGCCGGCCTACAACAACTTAGGTATTGAGCACTAAAGTCGGCTACTCTGAAGGTTCTAACGCGGGGCCGTTCCACGCTCACCGCACCATGCGGAGAGTCACCCTACAACGGGTGTGAACTACGAAGGAGGGCACGAGGTTGTGCAGGTGATCGTAGCGCTCTAGTAGCGTTCTAACAGAGATCTTACTACTTGCTCTGTTCACAGAGAGATTTGGCAAGAGTTTCCACTAAGGAAATTGAAAGTACATTGAAAATTGAGAATTAGAGTACAAGAATGAGCATGCAAAGTGATATCTCTGGAATGGCATTGCAACCCCTAGCAACCATTCTGCAAGGCGAATTGCCAGCACTGCATCAGAGCGGTTCGCCAACGCTGAAACAGAGCGGTCTGCCAGCGTAGCAGAAGGGCAGCATGCCAGCGCTGCGGCAGGGCGGCCTGCCAGCGCTGCATTCGCAGGTGAATATCTGCGCAGGTGTGCACCTGCCGAGTAGGTGCAGGTAGACGGTTACACCGTCAGAGACATTGCGCAGGTGCCAGGTAGAAAACGCTCCGACGGTTTCGTCAGATGTCCGCCGTCGAGCACGTGATGCCATTTCGGAGGTCGAATTTCGCTAAGAACCACCTGAGCGAATTTCGCATGCCCTCGCAGAGTTTCGCAGTCGCGCGAATTTGGCCGACCAGTTCGCCGAGCTGACGCTCGCCGAACAGCGCCCTTCGATCAGAGAACGCAGCTCCTCGGACAGCACCCCGTCCGTCAGAGATCGCGCGACCCAGAAGCAGATCAGAAGACGAGCTCGTCGAACAGCACCCCGTCGACCAGAGCTCGTTGACGGGCTGGTGAATCAGAGGACAACCTTCCTCGAAAACCACCCGCGGTTTCAGAGAACGGGCTGATCCAATGCGACGATCACTTCGTCGAATTCACCACGTCGTCGCAGAGAATGCCTACGCCCAAGCGAGGGCGGGGCCTTTCACTCCGACACGTACAACAGTAGATATTTTGATACTGCTAAGCGAGAAAATCCGCATTCACTTAGTTAAAAACTTTGTATATGGGGGGGCTAGCTACGGCCTGATCAACACCGCCACTTCATGGAGATTGGTCTTGACATTGGACAGATGCTTACCTGAGATTGACGGGAGACTAGCCAACGGCACGCCACTGGCGATACAAGAACGCGAGACTAGTCGGCGCCACGCCACTGGCGATACGAGAATGCGTGAATCGAGTTCGGATTCACTGCATAGGTAACTATACATTTACCCAGGAAATGCTGGCAACGACCCTCGATGGGACAGACATTTTCGTGATTGGTTGCGACGACACAACCCGCAAAATCGACTGGATGACGGGTGATTGCACATGCGAGTGGACGGTGACAACATCACCTTACGTTGCTGGAGCTCACCTGAGTCTTCGTCAGTGCGTGTGAACGCGATAACGATAGTACGCGCCGTAGCGGCAGGAGCTGGCGTGTATGCGGTTGACATTCGGAAAGTCGAGGCAGCGGACAAAAAACCTAGCGATTCGCAGATGCTGCTCACTGACGTACTGGACGACTTGACAGCGATCTTGAAGAAGTACAGCGGGATACTTCCAAGCGACTTACCGGAGGGACTGCCACCTTTGGAACCGTACAACCACAGGATAGAAATAGAAATGGGGGCACAACCGACAGTACTGACTGACCTAACCCGAACTGGACGAACTGCGGAAGCAACTGGATTAGCTGCTTGAGAAACAATTCATTCGCCCGAGCTCGCCACCATTCGCCGCACCAATAATGTTTACACTGAAGAAAGATGGGGGAAAGCATGTGCATAGATTATCACGCACTGAATAGGTTTACAATCAATTCCTGTTACCCCATCCCACGAGCTGACGAACTAATTGACCAGCTTCGCACAGCCCGAGTCTTCTCGAAGATCGACCTTCGAGGGGGTAATCATCAAGTTAGACTCAACCCACCCGAGGGCGTGAAAACCGCCTTACGCACCCGCTACGGATCTTCGGAATACACCGTAATGCCCTTCGGACTGACCAACGCCCCCGCCACCTTCCAAATGACCATGAACTAAGCTTTCCGCCCGCTTCTTGATAAGTGCGTAATTGTGAGAGTACGACGGCTTTGCTATGATTTACTAGCTTGATTATGCTTTATTATGCATTATCTAGCTTAGCTTTGCTTTATTTTGCTTGCTTTTGCTAGATTTCCTAGGTTCGTTGCTTTACTATATTTATTATAGTTATAGGCACCGAACTAGGTTGAGTGCACCGAATTCTAGGCTTTTCGGTTGCCACCGAATTGCCTTCTACCGAATTCGGGAAGGACCCGTTCGGGACGCTTCGCGACCCGCGGAACCTTCTAGTAACACCAGGGTTACTGCCTTTGTGTCGAGCCTATATATAGCCTCGCCTTGTACCCAGGTGCATCATTCAATAGTTCAATCTTTCCTGAACCAGATCCTCACAGTAATTGTCTATTTAGATGACATACTGATGTACATCCCAGACAGGGCACAGCACGTAGATGATATCAAAGCAATTTTTAAGAAATATTGAGTGAGAACCGCCTACTGACGAAAGCCTCTAAGCGACACGCTGTAATTTTTGGGCCACATTATTTCAGCTGACGGAGTGGAAATAGACTTGAAGAAGATTGCGACGATTCAAGCTTGGCATGCACCGACAAACTTGACCGAACTACAAAGTTTTTTTGGGTACGTCAACTACGTGCGTCGGTTCGTCCCCGACATGGCGAAGCTGTCAGAGTCCCAGCCACTACCAACTCGGATAAAAGGGCTTGTTTGTGTAGCGGGTGAGTGCGCCCATAAATCCCCAGGCCGATGTGCCTGTAACTCTTTCCTAGGATCAATCGGGAATCTCCAGTGGACCCCTGACAGAAGCTAACTGCCTCGCTAACGGATCTGCTGTGGAAGGAGGTCGAGTACATGTGGGGGAAGAACGAGCAAGTTACAATCTCGGCCCTCGAGATATTTTTGTGCTCGCTGCTCGTAGTGCACATTGCCGACCCTCACCGCTCGTTCGAACTAGTCACGGACGCAAGCGAAATAGCTGAGGGAGCAGAATAGTTGCAGGACTTCGGGAACGGCCTTCAGCCAATCGCGTACAAGTTCCGTAAGCTTCGCCCACGCAAATACCTGATACACGACAGCGAGATGCTGACGATCGTGCACGCGTCCAAAGTGTGGCAATGCTGCCTCACAGAAGCCAACGTGACGGTACAGACAGATCACTGTTCGCTATAGCACCTTCGTGCCCAACCGAATTTTAACCCGCGACAAGATACGGTGATTGGAATATCTAGAGTCTAATTTTCACTATAGCGCCACGTATATAAAAGTAGCATCTTCTCACCCGGCCCACTGCTCAGCTTCACGCCATCCTACCCGCCCAGACAAACCCACAATTAACAGGTCTATTCACCCATGGATATAACACCGATCCATTTTTCATGACTAGAAATTCACAACAATAGACAGAAGCAAAGGGAGCCTATTACGTAACCGGATATGGGTATGAATGTAGGATATGGGTGTGGATTTGCAGGAGGCATATGACAGGGTTACCTCGGGTAAATTCAGGGTAGAAAAGACGCGACACCAATTGCAGCGATGTTAATACTGGCCGGAGCTGGTGACCTATGCACAGCACCACGTGAGATCGTGCCCAATGTGTCAAATGATAAAGAACTCGTGCAAGAAAAATGCGGGTCAGTTGCAGCCGATTCCACCGCCCAAGCGCGCTTGGCAGCAGGTTACATAGGATTTCGTCTGTTGTCCTTGGCCGACTGATAAAAATGGCCCACTTCGCTGCGTGCAGGAAATCAATCTCAGCCGAAGAAACTGCTTGTTCATCGCGATTGACATATGACTGCATGGGATTTCGGTCGCGATAGTCAGCGACCGCAACATGAAGTTCACCAGGCTATATTTCAGTTCGTCATACCACCCCGAGACCGATGTTCAGACAGATCGAGCGAACCGGACCATGGAGCAACTGATTCATGCCACGTGCGATGACCCGACAACATGGGAGCAGCTGTTGCCACTAATTGAATTCGCTAAGCTACCCAGATGCGCGCAGCAGACGCATTAAAAAAACGAATATCATCGCTAAGAGAAACGCTGAGCAGCATCGCCACCCAGTAACGTACTAGTCAGGAGACTAGGTGCTGCTTGTCAGAAATAACTGAGCAGGAATGGTGTGACTAACAGGAACAACAGTACAAATATGAAACCCTAACCTGGTATACCCCCTAAGGTATCACCCACTACAGCCTAGAACAATATAAACATATAATGTTTGACACTGCTCGACACACAAAACTTGCGTTTGCCCTTTGTTGCGACCGTGCTACTATGGACCCTTCCAAGCCACATGATCACCCCAGTTACCGCCCATCTAATGTTACCGACAGACTAGTATATCAGCCCGTCATTCCACGTCAGCCTACTTCCCCACCACAAGCAACCTACCACGCCATCGCCCGCCATCGATGATGCGTCCAGCATCGGAGATGATCATCGACCTCGAAAAAAATTGAGCCATCGGATTTGCCACCCCAAGAAAATTTGGAGGATTGAGTTCCTCGTTCGCTGGAAAGATCTCACCCCCACGGAGGACAACTGGGTGCCCCTGGCCAATATTTGAAATCCACCCTGCTTTGTAAGTGTACCTGCGAATACTGGGTTTCCGCGATATACACACACTCGCTCAGCGGAGGGGCTTCTATAGGGGGCGCGTAGTGCAAGGATTCTTTTGACAATTCTTACCGCATCCTTAAACACTGCGTGCAGCAACAGATGGTGTTCGCCCATTACTGCTAACGAGGCTTAGCCATCCTTCGCGCGCACTATTCACCAAACCATGCACCGCTGACCCGACTGTGTCGGACTACGCTTCGGGGTTAACCTAAACCTTGATGCCAACATTGCACTAGCTAGCACTTACGCACTTCGTAAGTGTTTGCATGTTTTTGTATGAGTATTCGCTCATGCCTTCGCTCATACTTTGTACTCGTTTGACACCTAGTGCAATCCTCTCTACCGCGTTCCATTGCACCTGTAACCCATATATGTAGGGAATATACACATGTATGTATATATGTAGCCTAAGGCATATATATATACATACATACATATATACGTATACATATAGCACGAGGTTGCCTTCGCCACATCAGCCTCGACGCTATCGTGTACCTTTGTATAACATCATCGAGCATGTTACATGGTTGACGGAAAAACCACCAAGTCCACGATGTTGGCTCCGCCCAAGCAAGGGCGGAGCCAACACCCAATTTCCGTCCGTGCTCACGCTTGGACACCCAACATGCACGGCAGAACTATCCCCAAGACGGAGGGATATGGTACAAGGGGAAACTCCATCGTTGGCGTGCACCCAACACACAACACGCTGTCACCCCACCAGCCGTGCAGAAGGGCATGACTTCTACTGCTGCACGACGTCATCACCATCATTGACGTTGGCTAGGCGCACTTGGCCGATCATGACGGAGCACAGGTTGAGCGCCTTCGCAGCTTGTCGACGTAAGATTGTTGGTGTAGCCACAGCTTCCGCGCAAGTTTGTCGCGCACGATTTTGAGGCCCAAATTCTTCTCGACCGAGCTGATCTCGCGCAACTCAAAGACAGCCTCCAGCAGATCCTTCAGCATTCGCAGTGCTGTTGCTGGCGGCGAGCAGGTCGTCGACATAGACGAGTGCCCAGCACGCTACTCCGTCGTCGCCAACGCTGAAATAGAGAGCCTCGTGGACCTGACTCTTGCTCCAGCCAGCGCCGGTCGGTAAAGCGTCGAGCGCCGGGTACCACACCAGTAGCTTGCATACGCGATGCCTTCCTTGTTGTAAGCCGGCTGGTCCATGTAGAGCACGCGGCCGAGCTTGCTCTTAGAAAATCATTCTTCATGTCTAGCTGTAAGAGGTGTAGGTCGAGGATGGGACGATGCTGGGGAAAATCCGCAGCATGACGTAGCTCCCGACCGGTGCGTACGTCTAGTCGTAATCAGCTCCGTAGACCTGCGTGAAGCCCTTCACCAATAGGCGGGCCTTTTACGGAGTTAACTAAGAAATTGTACCTTTGAAAGGGCAACTGAGCCTAGCACAACTAACTAATTATAAGCATGTCGTCATACTCCGGATACGAGCACAGGTGTGCTTCCAAAAGAATGTATTTTTTTCAGGGGGTGTGTGAGAGTACGACGGCTTATGCCAGCTATGCTTGCTTGCCTTTCCTTTATATGATATTTCTAGCATAGGTTTATTTTATGCATGCATGAATTGCTTGATTTCCTAGGCTAGGTGCTTTCCTATATTCTATTGTAGTTATAGCACCGAGCTAGGTTGCGTACACCGAATTCTGGGCTTTTCAATTGCCACCGAATTCGGGAACGCTCTGTTCGGGACGCTTCGCGACCCTCGAAACCTTCGCGTAACACCTGGTTACTGGGCCTTGTGTCGAGCCTATATATAGCCTCGTGTTGTACCTAGGTGATTCATTCAATTCAAACCCTCTTTTTTGAGCTCAATCCTAGATCCTCACACTTGGTAATCAGAGCCTGTTTAGATGCGACAGTTTTTCGACCGCTAAAACCGAGTCTTCAAAAACCGCGGGGGCGACGCCAGTTAAACATCGATTTCAGGTACGTAAAACGGGTTCCGTGTTCTTCGCTTCCCCTCGTGTTCGGTTTTTTGAACGCGCATGTCAGGCATGGAGGGCCAGGGCGACAATTACGCAACACCGCACGACATCGCCAGCATTCGCTCCAACGTGGAACAGACGCAGGTAGCGATTCGGCGAATCGAAGCCCTCCTGACACACCAACCAGTAGCCGCCACCGCAGCAGCAGCGAACGTAGCAGCGACGGCAGCAGCAGCAGCAGTGGCGACACCGACATTTCACGGACCGATGGCACCACCGGCGCTGAACCTCGAAGCAGCTCGCCCGAGGCTCCCCGAAGCGTTCAATACAAGCGCGAAGGGATCAGACGTTCATCATTCTGTGGCGACCCTCTAAATTTAACTCGAGGCCAATGGCTGTTCGACCCCGACACACGACGCAGCACGGATTCGGCTCGCAGCGACGCTGTTGAGGGAACCAGCACTTGAATGGATTCATTACTCTGACGTGGCCCGCGAGGAGAAAACATGGATGCAGTTTCGAGAGGATCTCATCGAACGCTTCGAACCAATCAATTAGACCTACATGGTGCGGCAGCAGATACACCGACACAAACAGTACAGTAGTGCATCACAGTACTGCAGCAGATGGAGTTACTGTTCAATTGAATCACCGACCTGACCGAGGGCGAGAAAATCCAGGCGTACACCGAGGGGCTGAAAATGGAGATTCGCTGGCATGTTATTGCAGCGAAATACAGTAGCTACCGCGACATCGTACGGGCAGCCGAAAGGTACTACGCGTCGACGCGTGGTCAACCCGAAACACGTCGCTACATGTCAAACCGTACATTTGGTCCGGAGCGATCGGCACCCCCCACGTTCGCCGAACCGATGGATATCGACAAATTTGACGCGAAGCAGCAACCGACAAAATGCGAAGTTTGCGATGCAGTGGGGAATCAAATTTTGTCGTGCTACAAAATGAAGAAAGCACGTGCGGCAATGCTGAGCGGCAACAGTGAAGCACCCCCAAAGTAAAAAAAACGGGAATTGCCAGTAGCCGCGGATCAACCTGGCGATCGCGTTAAGATCCGAAAAGCAAAAAAAGGCGACGACATGGCGACTTCGGAGCGTGTGAAAAAAGGAGAAAATAATGGCGCGAATTTAAAATGTCACGACCGGCCCGCATCAGGGGAAATCGCCGAGGCAAATGGAGGCTCCGCGAAAAAAGACTCTGCACCGACCGGGAAACTCCAACCAAACACCCACGTAAGTAAGAATTCATCCTTTGAAGATACTCTAACGAAAAATATTGCTTCTCGTGGTTTTCAAGCCTTTGAAAAATTCAGGGGAGATTTAGAGGCCAAGAAAAAGCCTTTAGAAATTATTCAGGTACCCCTGAAGTTGGGCAAAGTACTATGGAGCGTAGAAAAGGGTCGTGCGTTCCGTGGAGTTAATATTCTCTCCCTTCAGTACCGTGTTAAGGCTCCCCATTGCTCACATGTGAAGCCAGCTGCAAAGGCTTAGAGGACAAATCCAGGCCCATGAGAAATTATGCAAGCCTCGGAAAAATCCTCCTACCCCCAGGTGAAGTTAGAAGTGAAAAGTGTTGAGTCAGGTATAGGAAATAGGGAAGGTATTCATTTTGATGTACCCTATGATCCTATTAATGAGACCCTCTTTGGCTACTCAGCACAGCAGAAACCACTACTCCTCGAGGTGCTATGTAATGGGCGACACCTCCAGGCACTAGTGGACAGCGGTGTATCTCACTCGGTGTGTGACCGTGGAACATTGGAAAAAATTGGAGAGAAGGCGGAGGAGACCCAATTTTCAGCAACGATGGTGGACGGTACGAAGCTTCCCATCCATGGCGAAACTTCCCTGTAGCTGCATATTAGTGTGTTGAGGTGGAAGGCGAAGCTACCAGTCACCAACATCGAAGGGTTAAATTTCATCCTGGGACGAGATTTCTTGAAGCGGTTCAACCTCCAGATTGATTGGGTCAACAGCAAAGTGTGCATCTACAACAACGGGAAGCGGATAGCACTACGAAGCTGGACAGATACAGGGGATGTTCCTGAAACAACACTGGCACGGTTCGAACGGACGGTGAACGAGAGTAACATGGGTTACTTAGCACTGGTTATGGCAGCAGCAGAGGAGGAGAAGCCGAGTTTGGAGCTACCTGCAGCAGTGAAGGAGGTCTTGGAGCAGTACAAGGATATAATGCCCGACGACCTACCTGCAGGCGTACCTCCAGCACGCACCCACGAGCACGAGATCGTGGAGGAACCAGGTGCGAAACCCGTCTCACGTGCACCATACCGACTGAGTCCGACCGAACTGACAGACATGAAAAAACAGATTGAGTATTTAGTGGACCGACAACTGATCCGCCCATCCACCTCTCCCTACGGTGCACCAGTTCTCTTCACCCCAAAACCAGACGGCAGTCTACGGATGTGCATCGACTACCGCGCACTGAACAAACAGACAGTCAAAAACAAATATCCCATACCGCGCATAGACGACTTACTGGACCAACTGCGTGGTGCAACAGTCTTTTCGAAACTGGACTTACGATCGGGTTACTGACAGATCAAAATGGCGGACAACTCGATCCACAAGACGACGTTCCGTACCAGATACGACTTCTATTAGTACTTAGTGATACCGCTCGGACTCTGCAACGCACCAACGACGTTCCAGGCGGAGATGAATCATATCCTACGGCCCCTGCTGCACAAGTGCATGGTGGTGTACCTGAACAATATTCTCATCTACTCCAAGAACATGAAGGAGCACGTGGAGCATCTGTGGAAGGTGTTCAACATACTGCAGAATAGTAAGTTCTACTTGAACCTGTCGAAGAGCGACTTCGCCATGAAGAAGGTGTAGTTTCTCTGGCACATGGTGAGTGCCGAGGGCGTACACGTGGACCCGCGGAAGATCGAAGCTGTTAAAAAGTGGAAAGTACCGGAGAACGTGAAGGAGTTGCAGCAGTTCCTAGGCTTCGCCAACTACTACAACAGGTTCATGCCGCAGTACGCTAAGATAACAATGCCAGTGACCAACCTACTAAAAAAGGATAGGCCCTTCACATGGGATTCTCCTCATCAGCAAGCCATGAAGCAGCTACAGAGAGCACTGACTACAGTGCCAGTACTCATCCTACCGGATCCAGACATCCTATGTAGTTGAAGCGGACGCTAGTGACTAGGCAGTCGGAGCAGTACTGATGCAGGACCACGGACACGGTTTACAACCTATCACCTACCTCAGTAAGAAGCTACACAGAGCAGAACTAAACTAACCCATTCACGACAAGGAAGCCTTAGCCATAGTCATAGCCTTCAAGGCGTGGAGGTGTTACCTAGAGGGAGCCAAGACCACAGTTTATACTGACCACTGCAGCCTCAAATACCTGAAGTCGCAGCCGACACTCTCACGACGACAGGTGCGGTGGGTGGATTTCTTGGAGACCCACTTCCACTACGACATTGTCTACAAACCCGGGCTACACAACAAGGCTGACGCGTTGAGCCGCCCCGGTCATGTAGCAGGCATCCAGCTCGACGGGATGAACCCTCTGCTCAAGGGTCTATTCCAACATGGGTACTCCGTGGACGCAGAGATAGCAACGGCAGAGAAGCAGAAGCTGTTACAGTGGGAAAAACACTTAGCGGTAAGGAAGGGTTCAGGAAAGATTTGGGTACCGAATTACGCCCCGCTACGGCAGATCCTACTTGAGGAGTTTCACGACGTACCATACGCGGGACATTTTGGGAGCAACAAAATGTTAGCGGGAATAGCAAAGTAGTACTACTGGCCTCGGATGGCAGCAGACGTGCAGCAGTTCGTCACCTCATGCGACACGTGCCAGCGGATGAAGAGTAGCAAGCAGAAGAAAGCAGGGTTACTTCAGCCTCTACCCGTACCGGAGCAGCCATGGCAGGTCGTTAGCCTCGACTTCATCACGAGACTACCTTCGACCTCACGAGGGCATGACGCCATCCTCGTAGTGATCGATAAGTTCTCCAAAATGGGCCACTTCGTTCCGCATCATCACCATCCACGGTATCCCCGCTACACATCTCAGAGAGAGACCCCAAATTAACGAGTAAGTTTTGGAAGAAGCTCATGGGACTGCTGGGGACTAAGCTTGCAATGTCTTCAGCATACCATCCTCAGACTAACGAATAGACAGAGCGACTTAATCAAGGGGTTGAACAATAACTGCGCACAGCTTGCAAAGACAACACCAGCCACTGGATATACAGTTACCGACCTTAGAGTTCGCTTACAACAATGCCTCGCATGCGGCCACAGGGAAAACTCCTTTCTTCCTGTGTTACGGACGGGAACCACTCACTGCACAACAGCCAACGACACCGGCACATGTCCAAGCCGCACACGACTTCGTCACCACCATGCAGTAGCTATGGGAGAAGACTCAGCGACGTCTCACCACGATGCAGAACTCCTAGAAGCAGTATGCCGATCGTCAGCGGCGCGATCGCTCAGTAGCAGTCGGAGATCAGGTGCTTCTGAAGCTCCGGCCTCGCTTCTGTGGTCCTTTTGTCATAGAAGCACAGGTGACACCAGTTACATTCCGCTTGCGCTTACCAGATACATGGAAGCTTCACAATGCTTTCCATGTTCAGCTACTGAAACCCTACAAGGACCCCAACCACCAGTTCCAGGGACGGCAGCTACCGCCACCTCCACCTGTACTCGTACAGGATGAACAGGAGTATGAGATCGAGCGTGTTCTCACTCATCGGCGCCGCGGCGGCAAGACCCTCGAGTTCCTGATACGCTGGAAGGGATACGACCCCACTGAGGACAGTTGGGTACCAGAAGCTGATATGGGGCAACGAACGTCGTGCTCTCAATGACTATCTTGTCAAGCAGGGTGTATCTCACGCCACCCAGCTTTGAGGGGGGGACGTGTGAGAGTACGACGGCTTATGCCAGCTATGCTTGCTTGCCTTTCCTTTTGTGATGTTTCTAGCATAGGTTTATTTTATGCATGCATGAATTGCTTGATTTCCTAGGCTAGGTGCTTTCCTATATTTTATTATAGTCAGAGCACCGAGCTAGGTTGCGTACACCGAATTCTAGGCTTTTCGGTTGCCATCGAATTGCCTTCTACCGAATTCGGGAAGGCTCTGTTCGGGACGCTTTGTGACCCTCGGGACCTTCGCGTAACACCTGGTTACTGGGCCTTGTGTCGAGCCTATATATAGCCTCGTGTTGTACCTAGGAGATTCATTCAATTCAAATCATCTTTTCTGAGCTCGATCCTAGATCCTCATAGGGTGCGCTTCTCTGCGAGGGAAAGATTCATTTCTTGCGGATATACTCACTTGGAGCCATTAGGTCTCCCTGACAGCACATGCTGACTGGACACGCAGTCAGTGCGGGGTTTGAATGCGAATGAAGCATAATGGACATTTTTCTCCGTAGTGACACTCATTAAGCTCGATCGCCTTCAAAGTAAGCCACGTGTACAAATCATGACACAAGTATCCTGTCATTGTCCCCGTGGTAGCCATCATGCCTATCTGGTTTACTGCCTGAATGTTATTGAAGAGTGCATCCGGAATGCCTAACTGCTAACATAGCATTATGACTGAACTGTACACCGTACAAATAGGGTTTGGCTTAGCTAAACCGAAACATACTATTCGTAAATACTTTACAGGATGCACATTACAGTTTATTGTACTATCGTTTACGATGTAATGTAAAGTAACAAACAAGTGCGCTTGTTAAGGCTATTTGTGACTGTAAATGATAGCACAATAAACTAAAATGCGCACTTTGTGTAGTATATACGGACAGTTGGTTCTAGTTTAGCCGAGTCAAACCCTACTAGTACGGTGTAAAGTTTGGTTAAAACGTTGTGTTACCAGTTAGGCATTCCGGGTGCACTGTTCATTACCATTCGGGCATTATGTTAGTCCCCTTGGCCTAAATCTGCTAAAGAATTGCGGGGTCTACTAAGTCGAGTCTAAACGCCAGAGAAGACTTTGGCGAAAGAAAGTGTTTGTGAAATAGGCGAAGAAGTTGCTTAGTAAGAGTTGAATGAGAATTGGTTAATATTGGTGATGCAAGCAAGGTTGATATAGCATGCAAGAGCAATTGAAGGAAAGTGGTTCGTGGGAATAGGAATTAGAAGGCAAAAGAAAGTAGAGTGCCACGTGGCACTAGGAAATCCAAGAAGATAAGGATAGGGATGACTTGGAAAGTATTGTTCAAAGTGAACAGTACATTCCCCTCTAACACTACCCGCGTCCCTAGGAGGTGACGTTCGTGGCGCCTGCAGACTGAAGGTACGCTTGGAGGCAAGCGTTGTCGGGAGACAGCGAGGACGAAGGAACCCAGCTGTCGTCGGCTGCGTCGTAACCACACCAACGGAGCAAGAAGTCGATGAAAGAGACACCCCCCTGGAGACGGTGATAGTGCCTGGAGACGGTGACAGTGCCTGGAGATGCGCTGGATTTGGTAGTCGGGCCCGTCGGTGACAACAGCTACCGGCAGTGGAGTGCGATCACGGCCCGAGAAGGTGGCGTTGGGATCGGTGTAAGGACGAAGGAGAGACATATGGAATGACAGGTGCATGCGAAAGTGAGCAGGAAGATGAAGGCAGTATGCGACTCAACCAAGTGCACGCTCAATGACGAATGGACCAATGAAATATGGATGAAGCTTGCTGTCTTACGGGAGTCGGAGGTTGTGGCTATCCAAATAAAATGGTCGCCGACTGCGAACGACACCTCACGACGACTGCGGTTGGTGGTGTGTTCCATGCGTGCATTTGCGAGCTCAAGGTTCTTTCGCACGTGGTCATGAATGAAGGTGAGATGCTGGTGTAAGGTCGACACGAGCGTAGACATTGGGGTGCTGACCGTAAAGTGCGGAAAACAGTGACATGCCTGTGGCGGAGTGGTGCGTGTTGTTGTAGGCGAACTCTGTCAACGGGAGTGGTGTTTGACCCCGTCCTTGCTTGGGCGGAGTCGACCTCGTGGTCGGTTGTGCGGGGGGGTGCAGCCGACCTGCAGCAGTGGGCACGGAGGCCACTGCAAGGGCGTGGAGCTGGGGGGCGTCTGACTGAAGGGCGCCAAGATGATGGACACCGACCTGGGCGTCTGCTCGGCGTCCTGGGCGCCTGGACGCCGTCCTGGGCGTCTGCTCGGCGTCCTGGGAGGCTGGACGCCGAGCTGGGCGTCTGCTCGGCGTCCTGGGCGCCTGGATGCCATCCTGGGCGCCTGGACGCCGACTTGGGTGACTCCTCGGCGTCCTGGGAGGCTGGACGCCGACACGGGAGTCTGCTCGGCGTCCCGAATGCCTGGACACCGACCTGGACTCCTGGGCGGCGTCCTGGGCCAGTGGACGCCGATCTGGACGCCAGGACGCCGACCCTGGGACGCCGGGTTTGGTGTAGCCGGTGATTGACTGGGCTGGACGACCAGGCGGGGTTGCCCGGTCGACCGGGATACCCGGGCGACGTGTGCGAAGGTGTGGGGTGGTTTTTGCGAGGAAGACCTTGGGGGTGGTATCTCGAGGTCGACATGGCAGGTAGGCGTCGTCACGGGCGGAATGACTGCGCCTGGCACGTGATGGGGCGTTTTACGCCAACCAGCCGCGCACATCTGCGAAGCAGGTGCACCGTTGTCCTGCGGGTGCAACGCTGTGCAGCTGACCTGCTGTAGCGTTGGCACGCCACAGACTTGCAACGTTGGCGCGCCGCATCTCTGCAGCGCTGGAGCGGTGCCAGAATTGCTGCGCTGAACGCGGTCGACCGTGCTGCGCTGGAGGTCGACCAGCAGCCTAGCTAGCTCTGATGTAGTCAGTGTTGCCAACGTTGTTGCTATCATTCTGAACTATCATTGTCATGTTTTCCTTGTGGAACTCTTCCCAATTCTCCCCGTGAATTAGCAAGAAGTGTGCGCACAAGGAAACGACTAAGTGAACGAACGCAGAGATCCCTCTCACACACGTGCCTTTTCCACAGTCAAGCTCCCGTTGTACGAGTTATCTCCGCAAATTTTACCATGCTCAGCTTCTTGTCCCATGCTGCTGCATCGTGCATCGTGATGCTGCAAAGGATCTGCTCTAATATATGGTTCAAGCGCTCAGACCGTTCGTCTGTCTCTGGATGGTACGCTGACGATATTGCTACGTGAGTCCTTCTAGAACTTTGAGGTGAAACAAGGGTTGCGGTCGGAAATGATAAAATCTGGAACCTGACAGAATGACTGAGCAAGAATGAGATGAACTATCAGAAAGTTTGGTACAAGTATGAAACCCTAAGTTTGTGTACCCCCTAAGGTGTAACCCACTACAGCCTACACAATATAAACATACAATGTTTGACACACCCCCATAGGTGCAGTGGGAGACAACCACAGGGTCATAAGACCAGTCAAAGCAAAGCAAAGCAAGCTCAGGGTGGATCTCAAGGATACCACACAAATTTCGAGCACAAGCAAGTGGTCACAAGACCAGTCCACATGCAGTTTGATAATATAACAAGAGATACAGTGATCACAACCTAGCAAGTGTAAACATGCAGGTATATATATAGAGATCACAGTACAAACAGAGTCAAGAAGTACCCAGTGGAGGCTCCAGCGGCCGGTCTACGGTCTCCGACAGGCGCCACGTGAGTGGCACGACACACTGAGGACGACACTTGCGGCTCTTGGGTTCGCTCCCTCTACTGCTGACCCGTCGCTGTTTCTACGCACCAACACCTCGCTGCCGCCGTTCTACATCCTTGTGTACGTCGACGACTTGGTCTTTGCCACTGCTGACACTGCGGCACTCGCCCACGTGAAGTCGGAGCTGCAGAAGAGACACACGTGCACAGACCTGGGTGAACTGACAAGCTATCTTGGCTTGCGGATCACCCGGGACAGAGCACGGCGCACCATCACCTTGACTCAGTCACACATGGTGCAGCAGGTCCTTCAGCGCTTCCGCTTCACGTACTCCTCACCTCAGTCCACTCCTCTGAGCACGAATGAGATGAACTAACAGAAAGTTTGGTACAAGTATAAAACCCTAAGTTTGTGTACCCCCTAAGGTGTAACCCACTACAGCCTACACAATATAAACATACAATGTTTGACAGAACCCCGTGCAGTCATACTACATTATCTACGAACAGCATCGCTACTTCCTCTGCTGTGACCTTCTCGCGTGTGGGGATGAAGTGCGCTGCTCGAGAGAACTTGTCAACTACAATGAAGATGGTGTCGTGACCCCCTAACTATGCGCAGTAGAGCCATGATGAAGTCTATCGTAACCATGATGAAGGGCGGTCGGGAAGTGAAATCGGCTGCAAAGGTCCTACTTTGCGCTGGCAAGAGGATTTTGTACGCTGACATGTGTCACACGAATGAATATAATTCTCTACGTCTTCTGCAACCCTTGGCCAAAAGTACGCGTCTTAGCCATCTTATCTGTTCCAAAGTGACATGCGCTAACTACATCGCGCGCCTCGGAAAGAAGAAACTGTCAAAGAGGGCGACATGCTGGAACCCAAATCGGTGCTGTACCCTTCCGTATGTAAGCGCTACCCTGCACCTCTGCTCCTGCGGGCGGCTGCGGTGTGAAAATCAGGATCTACTGTGTGATCGTGCTCAAAGAGTACCATGAGAAGTGGATGGACGACACTGATTGTGAGGCTAGCGAGGTAGCAACTAGGGCGAGTGAGCGGATCTGCTGGGTTGCAAACCCTTGGCATATTCTCCGTTATGTAATAAAAGCTCCCCTCCATGAACTCCATCCATTTAGCCTAGTGACGACTTAGCTGTGGCTGCGACTAAAGAAAGTGAATAAGCAATGGTATTTGCGTATAACACCATCTGCCCCCTCTAGGTAGCACCCCCACACCTTATACACATGGATGATCGCGAGCGCCTCCTTGTCGTGAATCGGATAGTTCAGCTCGGCTCCCCTAAGTCTACCAGACCCGTGCGCGATCGGCTGCAACACGCGGCCCTTGTCCCGAAGAAGCACTGCTCCTATGGCCTGATCTGAAGCCTATGTCATTAAAACGTACGGGCGGGAAGGATCAGTGTACAACAATGTCGATGAAGACGTGACAGCTGCTTCATCACCTCGCTGCTGAGCTGGACCCAAGACGTACCCTACGCCGTTCTAAAGTAGGTCGGTAAGTGGACTAGCGATGGAAGCGTAACCCTGAACGAAACGACGGTAGTAGTTTGTGAATCCGAGAAAGCGGTGCAACTCCTTGACTAAGGTTGGTGCTACCCAGTCTTGTACAGTTGCGATCTTCTTCAAGTCGGTCCTAATGCCACTAGTGGATACGACGTGACCTAGAAACTCGACCTCGGGGAGGAAGAACTCGCACTTAGACTGCTTCGCATACAGTTGCTCGAAAACTTTCTGCAAGTGCTGCACGCGCTCCTCATTTGTCTTAGAGAAAACTAAGATGTTGTTCAGGTAGACTATGGCGAGGACGGTGTTTATGAGTGTCTGAAACGTCGCTGAGGCATTGGTCAAACCGAACACCGTAGAACCCTAAACTCGTACAAGCCCTACAAAACGCCGTCTTGTGCTGGTCCTCTGGAACTACGTAAATCTGGTGGTAACCTGAGGTCGATCTTGGAGAAGGTTCTAGCGCCCTGGACTGCATCTAGTAGATCCTCTACTCTCGGCACCGGAAACCTATTCTTGAAGGTGGCGGCGTTCAGTGCGCATTAATCTATGCACACTCGTAACCCTCCGTCTTTGTTAGGCACAAAGAGGATCGGTGCTGCCCAAGCCAACCTAGATGGCTGTATGAACCCCTACGATAGGAAATGCCTAATCTGCTGCGTCATCTCCTCTGTCTCTGCTGGACTCAACCTCCACTGCGGCTTCGCTATTGGCGTGCTCCCCGGCTCTAAGTCTATTCGATGGTCTATTGCTCGGCTCGGAGGCAACCCTGAAGGCAACTCGTCGGTGAAAACGTCTGCGAACTTTGCTAACAGTACACACACATCAGCAGGAAGAGTCCCCTTGCTGCACTCCTTCCTTTTCCCTCCTCAGGTTCGACCTCCTCAAGGAAACCTACGAAGATTCGTGCCGCTCGCTTCACCAACACTCGCACACGAACAGCATTGATGATCGCTGTGGATACATCGCTCCACTGTGGCAGCTCCCGAAACTCCTTGTCTACCTTGACGCTGCAGCTTCCCTGAGTCCAATCTAACTGAGTACTAACCGTTTGTAGCCAATCCTACCAAAGATGAAGTCGTACTCGTTCAGCGCCGCGGAGTCGAAGTCACGCCTAACCGTGATCGGTCCTAGCACTACGTACAACTTGCAAATGATCGGTCCTATGTGGAGAGGCTTTCCATTTACCATGCGAGTGTCCTTGAAGTTGACTGCCGAATCTGCTTCAAGATGGAGACGACTAACTCACCAAAATGAAACAAATGAGTGGCTAGCTCCATGATCGATGAGAATCTTGACTGGAACACCGCGAAGCTTTCTTAGAAGCATAATAGGACGATCAACAGTATCTACCTCTTTCGGCTGCGAAGATGACTGCTCTAAGGCCGTCTCCAATACATTGATAGACGTGGTAGGTACAGAAGTTTCCACGCCAGCTAGCGACCCTGCTGTCTACTGCGGTTTCCATTTCCCTGCTGCCGCTCCTTAATCTGTGTGCAGTCCCGCTTCATGTGTCCCGGCTTTTTGCAGTAGTGACAGTTCCCCCTAAAACCGGCCTGTTCGTTGTGAGCCGTCACTGTTAACTAAACCAATCTCCATGGGCGACGGTCCGTCCCTCGAGCGAGTATCGTTGATCGGTTTGTATCCCCTATCGCGATCGTCACGACCCCGTCGGCTTCGTACTGCGTCGACGCGTACAACTAATAACTCGAAGGTGCGCTATAATCTCCGTTATGTCCGGCTTCATTCCTTCGAGGTAGCGATCGTGCATCTCTGCTTCTGTGATGTCATCTATCTTGTTGCAGATACCCAGGAACCGTCGTGTGTACTCTTGGAAGCTTCCTATCTGTCGGAAATGATGCAGATGCTTCCTAGCAACTTTGGAGGCGTTCACCAAATCGAACCAATCTTTAGCGCTGCTTCAAATCCTTTCAATGTCATCGGAACCGTGGTAACACCAACTAGATTCCCTAAGCCCGAAGTTGCAGCTGCATGTTCTAAGCCGTGTTGATTCACGTCTAACTGAGCCCTCCGTAGAGCAATATGCGTAAGTTGGCGCCACCACTCCAAGGCCGGGCCCCTCAGCAGCGTTACGGCGTACTCGATCCGCTACTCCGCATCCGCCTCTTCAACCTTGCTCGCGACGAAGTTGTTGTTGAGCATGAAGAGCCACAACCGCACGTTCGTGTCGTGTTGACTTGCGTCGAACGACTCGGGTTTCTGTGGCTTGAGCGCGCTTCAACGTTCCGGCTGTGCTTCCGTGCCAGTCAACGTGGTGGGTGCAGGAGTTGGTGTAGCAAAGCCATGGGGGTAGGAAGCCAAATTGGAAAGCTGTTGCATTTCGGTTCGTATATGACAACTTTCCAACATCAATTTTTCGAGTTTACACATGAGCTCAGCAAGCATGTTCCCATGTCGTAGGGGAGAGCGTGCATGGTTTCGTCCATGTTCAATCGACGACTCCAAGTCTGCAAGTCGGCACCGCGGGACGATGACGTCGTGGTCTCGACGTCGACGGTCGCTCGTTGGAAGTCGCTCCCCGTTAAGGCTCTTGATACCAAGTGTTAGGCCCTTAAATCAGCTAAAGAATAGTGGGATCGACTAAGTCGAGGATAAACGGGGCGGAGGGGTTTGACGAAAGAATGTTTGTAAAATAGGCGACGAAGTTACTGACATTCCTCTGGATATCAGGGTAAAACACCCTTATGGCCTTAACTATAAGGGAGGGTATAGGTGTTCACCCTTGTTTTAAAGAGTTGTTTTATGAGGCACCCTTTCAGACAAGTTTGGTGTACTCGTCCTGATGGCAGACTAGTGCCGGGTACCACCCTGATGCGATTTCTAGAGAGGGGGAGGAGGAGCACTGACGTGATTTGTGCCGCGATTGGTGGCGTTTTGCCCGAGTCAGCAAGATTGCGCATTGCTAAGATGGCTCGCGTCGCCACTGCCACATTCCAGCCAACTGTACCTGGCTCACCTGTTATTTTCCTGACTGGCAATGCCGCGCAGCACCACACGGGTGTGCATCGTGTAGGAGGAGTATCCTATTGGTCCCTTCCTCCCTTCCCACCAGACCCCCGCCCACTGACCAGCCGCACGCACCCAACCCCAGTCCTCTCGTTTCATTTCTCCATGCTCCCTCCTCGTGTTCTTGTCTATGGTTTGCAAACCACACCACCACGCCTTCCTGCAGCTAGCCTAGGCCTAGCTCCTGCATCAACCTCTCTGGGCCTCGCCATGGCTGTTGACACCACCTGTGATGGTGACGACGAGGCACGCTGCCAGGTCCAGAACTCACCACCACGAACGGGCCTTAGCTTTTTACGAGTCCCCACTAAGAAGCTACAAGAACCGGAGCCCCTCGTTGCTTCTACTGAGGATGAGACTGCGCTGGATGAAGCGAGACGTGACCTGCGCTCACCTGGAGAGTGCAAAACAATGCCTGAACCTGCCCCTCCAGAAGAGACAACACCTGTAACGGAGATTGGCGCTGCTGCTGGCGACTCTTCGACCAAGAAGCGGAAAGAATCAAGTGGCAGTGCAAAGTAGAAGTGGCGGCAACCAAAGCTGTCTTTCTTGCGGGGGGCTTATGTTACCGCACAAGTGGACGACGAAGGCAGTGATGACGAGGAGGAGAAAGATGGCTTGCCGACTGTTGAGAGATGGCCCGTTTCCCGGAAGTTGCTTTCTCTAAAGCGCATAAGCGATTTAAGATGTCATGGGAGTCGCTGTTTCTGTGACTTATTTTAACTCGTGATGATGTCGGCTTCCCTATTCTGAGATGCAGCACGTCCTTGGAGCATGGCCTGGAAGGCGCGAACACAGCGTATGGCAAGGGAGGTAGTGGAGGGCGTGACATGCAGAAAGGAAGCATCCGGACGCATCAGCGCTCCACCGCACACCAGGATGCACACGTTGTGAAGAAGTCTAATGAGAGCCAGAAGCTACGTCACGAGTTGCTCAGTGAGTTTGAGGGGCTGGATCGCGACACACTTCACATCATCACCGCTCTTAAAACTGTCGTGTACACCTGCAAGTCAGAGGCGCCGATCACCTCTACGTGGGCTTCATCAAGTTCATGGCCGAGCTGAGCGTCCCGAACCTTCCCTTGGATTCCAAGGGAACCTACTTTTTGTACTGAGTTTCGCCTGTTTCTGTAGTCGTTTTACTTGTTTTTCTACCACTTTTTCAATTACAATTTGCTAACATCAATGACTGTCTATGCAGGCACGGGTTTGGGGAGTTGCTAGACGCTGCCGCGAAATACATGCGTCAAGAGCAACTGAAGCAAATCTAAGCCAGCCCGTACATCACCATACAACCCGATGAGAGTACCGATCGGGTGCGCAGCAAGCACCTGATCGCGTACGTGAGCTACATGAAGGGCAGTGCGAGCGTCTGCTGATGGTGGAGAACTGTGATGCGACAAGCCTCATCGACGTTCTACTGGCCCACCTTGACGCTGTGGGCATTGACCTGTCCAAGTTAGTCAGAATCAGCACCAACGGCGCCAGAGTCATGACGGGCACCAGCAATGGCGTTGTGGCATGACTTTGGGCGAGAAATCCCTATCTCGGGTCGTGCCACTGCATCGCACATCGGTAAGTCCGTCAATGTTTTGGTTTTTTAGCTACGTGTTGCGTGTTTGGTTTGATGTACTGCCCACTAACTACATGTTGCTCATATTTTACGGTTGCACCTTGAGCAGGGAGGCATTGGCCACGCTGGATGCCTCACTGAAGGTGCTGAAGTTTGACATCGTTGACCATGCGGTGAAGAACGTGGCGGAACAACTGTCGAGGTCGAGCACTTGGCACGGGCGTTTCCAACACCTTCAGGAGTACATCTGCGACACCAACTTGGAGCTGCAGGAGATCTACGCCGTGCGATGGCTCTCCAGAGGGGAGGCAGTGAAGCGGTTTGCCAAAGTTCTACCGGCGATGATTTTGCTGCTGCACGATTACAAGCACAAGCTCTATGAAGTCGTGACCTATTTCAAATTCCACTTCATACTATTTTTTCTTGCAGTCATTCTTGCTGTTTTCAACGACCTCAACGTCAAGTTCCAGAAGCAGTAGGTGATCTGTGGTGTCTCCGCAGTTGTTCTTGTATGCAGTTGTTCCCCTCCGTATACCCACCTTACACTAATATCTGACTGCAATTCTTGTCCAAAAGCTAACCACAGGTTGACATCACGGTGGTCGCGGGGGAGGTGTCGCTGGCATGCCGGACTATTGAAGTGCGTTACGTGGACTGCGAGGATCATTTTGGCAACGATCAGTTGCCCATGCTCGGCACGTTCTTTGTGAGACTCTAGGATCGAGCTAGGAAAAGAGAGTTTCTCCCTGCTCTCCTGTCATGTCACGTGCGTGCTTCAAGGCGTGCGAGAGGGAGTTGTCGTTGTTTCTTCACACAATGGATACCAACCACGACAACCTGAGCTTCCACAAGTCGCTGTCACTCATGCTCCAGTCAACTGACTAGACGGGGGCTTACCCAAACCTCGTACAACTATGGCAAATTGTAGTAGTGCTCCCACTCAGCACTGTGGAGTGCGAGGCTTCAGTCGCCATAACCGTATCATGTCGTGGACATGGAGCTGCCTGGGCAATGCCAGACTGGGCAATCTGATGACTACAGCACTCCTGCCAACTGAGGGTCTGGACTGAGTGAATGTGGTAACCATTTTCAATGCTCGCAAGAAGCGCTGCCCTGCCCAAGAGTTCCTGTTTTGACTTCTTGTGTTTATTCCCTGCTAAGCTCAGCGTATTCTGCTAGAACCGGACCATCCCATATATAGGTGCTGCTGTAGTTCCTCTTATTAGGTATTTTTGTCTCTTATTTCGCAATTAATCCAAATGCAACAGTAAGTTATACCTATACAAACAAGAAAGGGTAACTAACTAAGTAATGTGTACACTGACGAGTATTATGAATGAACTTGCAGAGTGCGCAGAATAATGAATATCGAGAGTGGAAATTACTGAATGACGATACACACAAAGTGGTAACGACTGGCTACAGTAAGGAATTCTAACTCCTTACAATGAGCAAGAGTAACGTTACAGCAGACACTGATAAAAATGATCGCTGCGCTGTCAGAAACTAGAGACAGGAATGATTGAACTAGAACAGAGTTGGGTACAAGTATGAAACCCTAAAAGTTATGTACCCCATATTGGCTACCCCACTACAGCCTACACAAATATAACCTATATAGTTTGACACACCCCCATAGGCAAAGTGGGGGAGAACAAGGGGTCACAAGACCAGTCAAGAAAAGCAAAGCAAGCTCAGGGTGGATCACAACGTCACCACACACACTGAGCACAAGCAAAGGGCCACAAGGCCAGTTCACATGCAGAGGTATAAATGCAACAACAACAGAACAGTGATCACTACCTAGCAAGAGCAAGCATGCAGGTACCTATATAAAGATCACAGTACAGGCAAGTCTACAGCAAGTGCGGAAACGTAGGCACAAGGCCTAACAAAGTACAAAAACGCTGATGATCACCAGACGGAAGTGTCTTGGTGAATATATCAGCAGTGTTGGCTCGAGTGGCCACGTGAGCAAGACGAAGCTGACCACGCTGCTGCAACTCTCGAGCCAGGAAGTAACGCAGAGCAATGTGCTTCGTTCTGTGCTCCAGTCTGTGCTCCTGACACAAGGCAATGGCGGCCTTGTTGTTGACGTACAGAACTGGAGGAGAACGAGGCCTCTCTCCCAAGTCGGTCAGCAGGTAGGTGAGCCAGTGTAACTCCTGTGCAGCCATGGCTGTGGCGTAGATCCCAGCCTCACAACTGGAGCTAAGAACAGAAGACGAGCGCGTAGACCGCCAAGAAACAGAGCCAAAGCCAAGGCTGAAGGTGTAACCCTATGACGACCGCTGCGTAGCCTGGTCGTCAACCCAAGAAGCGTCAGAGTGTCCAGTGAGGACAACGTCGCTCCGTCCTCCAAGCATGAGCCCCATGCCCGATGTACTGCACAGGTAACGCAGTACCCTCTTAGCAGCATCCATATGCTCGTTTCGGTGCATACCAGGAGCCACATAGCGAGCCAAAAGGCCAAGAGGGTATGCGAGGTCAGGTCGAGTGCAGGTCATCAGGTACATGAGGCAGCCCACTAGCTCTGCGTAAGGACCACTCGACTCTGCGGACTCGTCCGAAGGTGGAGCTGAGAGCGAGTGACTTGTAGCCAGAGGAGTGGACTGTGGGGAGGACCAGGTGAAGCCGAAGCGCTGAAGGACTTGCTGCACCATGTGTGACTGAGTCAGTGTGATGGTGCGGCATGCTCTGTCCCGGGTGATCTGCAAGCCAAGGTAGCTGCGCAACTCACCCAGGTCTGTGCACGTGTGTCGCTTCTGCAGCTCCGACTTCACCAGGGCGAGAGCCTCAGTGTCAGTAGTGGCAAAGACCAAGTCGTCGACGTACACGAGGATGTAGAACGGTGGCAGCGAAGTGTCGGTGCGCAGAAACAGCGATGGGTCAGCAGTCGAAGGAGCGAACCCAAGAGCCGCAAGTGTAGTCCTCAGTATGCCATGCCACTCACGAGGCGACTGGCTGAGACCGTAGACTGGCCGCCGGAGGCTCCACTTGGTACCAGGAGGGAACGACCCAGTGAAGCCAGGTGCAGCCAGATCTCCTCGTGCAGACTGCCCTGTAAGAAGGCTGTGCTGAAGTCAAGAGAGTGGAGCTCGTAGTCACGCTGAGCGGCAACATGTAGCAGCCCCCGAAGAGTGGTCACCTTCGGGGTGGGGGAGAAGGTCTGGAAGAAGTCAACTCCCTCTCGCTGACTGAAGCCTCGAGCAACGTAACGAGCCTTGAAGACAGGCGGAGAACCCGGCGGCCGCTTCACCCTGAAAATCCACATGCCATCGACGATGTTCGCCCCGGGGGGGGGACCTTATCGACATAAGTGCCTATGGACTTCCAGGATGCCATCTCTGCGTCCATGGCTGCCTGCCACTAAGAGGAGTACTCACCCGCGATCGCCTCAGCGTAAGAGCGCGGGGTCGGGATGTCTACAGCATCCGGGGCCACGAGATGAGGCGCAGCGGCTGCAAGACACGTAAGGTCCTCGTGTCTGTCCTCAAGGACGTCCGTGCCAAGAGCACACTCACCCCCAACGGACGGAGGACAGACAGACTCAGACTCAGTGACAAGACTAGCGGCGTAGTCTATACGACAGGCAGCAGCAAAGTCAACAAGCTGTGCGACTAAGGCAGACCCAGCAGCAGACTCAAACGACGGGTCAGTGACAACAGTGGCTAACAGACGCGTGACAGTAGGGTGTGCAGCACGAAACCGGTCAGACGCAGGGTCTGGAACGTCAGGCAGAGAGGACGCAGGAGGAGACGGCAGAGGAACACGCTGCGGAGCAGAGGAAGGACGAAGGGCGACGAGGTGCGCGCCGGGGACAACCGGCTGACGTTGACGTGGAACACGACGACCGGTACGACGAGGACGAACAGGCGAGACAGGACGCGACGCAGGCTCACGACGCTCAGCAAGACCTCCTGTCTGCTCAGTGTAAGGAGAAGGAGCAGGCAGCGGGGAGCCAGGCTGTAACGGAAGACCAGTAGAAGACGGGAGACTAAGAACCTGGCGAAGCACAGAGTCAGGCGGTGGCTGAGACGACGGAGACGGCGGAGCGAAGAACAGTTGTGTCCGTGCAGTGCCACCAGCACCAGCAGCTCCAGCACCTCCAGCAGCTCTAGTACCCTCAGTAGCTCCAGCACCTCCAGCAGCTCCAGTACCTCCAGCAGCAGCACCCCAAGCAGCTCTTGAACCTCCAGCGCCAGTACCTCTAGGACCAGCTCCACCAGCAGCAGCACCCCCAGAACCGGCACCTCCAGTCCCAGGGTCTCCAGCCTCAGTGTCTCCAGCAGCAGCACCCCCAGACGCAGCACCTCCAACCTCAGCAGCTCCAGTACCTCCAGTATGAGCACCTCCAGGACCAGCGACTCCAGCACCTCCAGTAGACAAAGTACCAGCACCACTCCTAGCTCCAGCGACGTCAGCAGAAGCACCTCCAGTGGCAGGGCCCCAAGCTCCAGCAGCGCGACCCTGACGACGACCGTACCACTCGTGCAGCTGCTGTGAGGTGAGAGGCACACGCGGACGAAGGCGGCCACTCCAAGGAGACCGCACACTAGAAGTCGCAGTACCCTCAGGCGCCGCACCCCCAGACTCAGCACCCCCAGGCTCATCACACTCAGGCTCAGCACCCCCAGACGCAGCACCCCCGGGCGCATTACCTCCAGTCTCCTCACGCTTAGGCTCAACACCCTCAAGCTCCTCACGCTCAGACTCAGCACCCTCAGACTTGGCACCCCCAGGCTCAGCACCCCCAGCCTCAGTATCCCCAGGCTCCTCACGCTCAGGCACAGCACCCCCAGACTCCGCACCCCCAGGCTCAGCACCCCCAGGCTCCTCTCGCTCAGGCTCCGTACCCCCAGGCTCAGCACCCCCAGAAACAGTACCCCGAGCAGGACCACCCCCAGCAGGACCTGAGTCACCAGTGACCTCAACAGGCGCAGGTACGGGAGGGTCTACCTGAGAAACACCTGAAGGAGCAGGACCTGGCGCGGGGAGGGGGTCTACCTGGGAAGGACCTGGAGCGAGAAAGAGCGGCGGGGGGGGGGGGGGGGGGGGGGCGGGCGAGGGACAGTGCGGTAGGGAAAGAGACGGTAAAAGGGGACTGACTCGTCAAAAGTGACGTCCTGAGACGCAAAGACACGGCGCGAGGTGGGTCGCAAAACTGCCAGTCAGGCGCGTCAGGAGGAAAACCAAGGAAGACGCAGGGAATGGCATGGTGCAGTCGTGAAAGAAATAGGGGGAAGCACCAGAGTCAAGTGTAAACGTGTGCAAGGCCTAAGCGACGCAGTACCGGGGGGAGCAGACTCACTAGCACCTAGGGCTGCAGCACCTATAGCTGGATCATGCGGCATACACAAGTAGCAGTCACCCTCAGCACTAACAGTCAATGCATACATGGCAGCAAGAATAGCATCATAGTCAAGATCAAAGATAGGAACACCACGCCTAAGCAGGTCTGCCCAGTTGGGCAACTCAGTAGCCGCAGGAAACTTGACGCGCCAGGCGTCGCTAAGCCGAGCAAAGCAGCGATACTCAGTGTGAAGACCATTGCATGGGCGACCAGCGCGGGGACCTGCGCGAATGATATAGGGGCAGTGACCAGGACCCCCAGACGCCCCACGCCCGGCATACCAGTCATGGAGCTGCTGAGACGTGGGGGCCTGGCGCTGTCGCTGCTGCTGCTGCTGCTGCTGCGGCTGCTGCTGCTGCTGCTGCTGCTACGGCTGCTGCTGCTGCTACTGCTGCTGCTGCTGCTGCTGCTGCTACTGCTGCTGCTGTCCCTGGCCACCACTGCTGCCACCACCACTGGCTCCTCCCCCACTACCGCCGCTGCCACCGCCACTGCTCCCGGTACCACCGCCGCCCCCACCACCACCGCCACCACCCCGACCACCCCCACCTCCTCCACCTCCCCCGTCACCACCACCACCGCCCCCTCCACCGCCACCTCCACCTCCCCTGCCAGCCCCTCTGCCCCTGGCGCTGCGGCGCTTCCCACTAGGAGCGGAAGCAGCCCCGACCTCCTCAGCACCAAGGAAGTCGACAGCAGCAGCAGCAGAGGCGTAGGAGGGGGCAAGGGGGGAGGGGGAGCACCCCTCAAAGAGGGGAGTGCGAGGAGTGCCACGAGCCGCACCTACAGCATGGATGTTCTTCTCAGCTGCGAGGAGGTGCGTCTCGAAGTCGTCGACGGTGAGAGCGGTAGGGTCTAGAGCGAGAAAGTGGTCCCTGACTGAGCGAAGAGTGTCAGGGAGGCGGGTGACGAGGAAGTAGAGCGTAAAGTACATCGGAGGGGTGTTCTTGGCGAGGAACTCGTCCTTAAGGGCGGAACAAAAGCGAGTGTCAATAGCGCGCAGGTGAGAGATGAGGTCCTCAGCAGTGTGAAACGAGGACAGGTCGGAGAACATGTAGGGTAGCATGAGACGACCTAGGGCTGCAGTGGCCGGGGAGGAGTAGCGCGCAACTACAGCGTCATACAGTGCCTTAGCAGTCTTGTGCTGGCTAAAATGCGCGCGCTCAGTGATCGGCAGATGATTGCGAATAGCGAGGCGCGCAGCAGCATCGCGAGTCTGCCACTGTGAGCGGTCGAGAGCAGGAGCATCGTCAGCAGGAGCAACGGCAGTGCCAGACGTGTGATCGAACAGTGAAACGCCATCTTTGGCATCAGTCATAAGAAACAGTTGGAGGTCGTCGAGCCACGTGGTGAACTCTATCGGGCGACCGTCAGGCTCAAACGCGAGAACATTAAGCGTTGCTATCGCAGTGCAGGCAAAGGCAGTAGGCGAAGACAGCAGGCAGAAGCAGCAGGCAAAGGCAGCAGACACAGGCAGCAGACAAAGGCAGCTGGTTCAGGCAGCAGGCAAAGGCGGCGCGAAGAGCAGCAGTAGACCGCACGCAGGCTGCGGAGGCGCGGCGCGAGCAGGTAGGGCGGCGCGCGGGGCTGCAGCGGGCCGCGCGCGGGCTGCTAAGGCGCGGCGCGGGCTGCTCGGGCGGTGCGCGGGGCAGCAGCGGGCCGCGCGCGGGCTGCGCGGGCTCGGCGCGGGCTGCGCGTGCTGTGTGCGGGGCAGCTGCAAGTCGCGCGCGGGCTGTGCAGGCTCGACGCGGACTGTGCAGGCTTGGCACGGGCTGTGCAGGCGGCGCGCGAGGCCGCAATGGCCTGCGCGGGCTGCAGCGGCCTGCGCGGGCTGCGAACGCGGCGCGTGGGGCAGCAGCGAGCCGCGCACGGGCTGTCGAGGCGCGACGCGGGCAGCGAGGGCGACGCGCGGGGCAAAAAACGGGCTGCGCGCGGGAATTAGGTTTGCGCGCTCTAAGCAGCAGCAGACAGCGCAGACAGCAGACAGCAGACAGCGCGGAAAGCAGACAGCAGACAGACGGCGCGCGCAGCGCAGCACGTCACAGGCACAGTCACAGTCACAGTCACAGTCTTGGGGTAGCGGTAGGTGTGCCCGAAAAAAAAGACGGTCCTATGGACCTACTGCTCTGAAACCATGTCAGAAACTAGAGACAGGAATGATTGAACTAGATCAAAGTTGGGCACAAATATGAAACCCTAAAAGTTATGTACCCCATATTGACTACCCCACTACAGCCTACACAAATATAGCCTATATAGTTTGACATGCGCCACCCTTACAAAAAGACCAACTTCCGCGAACTTGCCTTATGAGTAAGAGCGCCTCCAATCTGATGAAACTGATGAAAAAGGTTTAGTAAAACTACGGTACTTGAAACAAAAAAAAAAAAAATTATTCAAAATACCACAATAAAGCCTTCTGCCCACATAAGCCCCCCATACGGTAGGTGCATTTATTTGGCGGGCTGTATATACGGGGGAATACGGTTTACTTTTTCACCTAGCACTGACTGGGAGTCGACTTAGTTGGGGGAGCAGTGGAGAATGAGTGTGCCCTGAATCCAATCTGAGGGCATGCGGTGGCAGTGACAGGCCTTTCGGGCAACAGCAGCAGTGGGGTGGAGCAGTGGGGTGAAGAAGTGGGGTGCAGAAGTGGGGTGCAGCAGTGGGGTGGAGCAGTGAGGTGCAGCAGTGGGGTGCAGAAGTGGGGTGCAGCAGTGGGGTGGAGCAGTGGGGTGCAGTAGTGCCGCATTTCACTCGCCGTCCCCCATTCACTCCACCAGCACCTCTCCGTGCCGTGGCCCCTTCCCCTCCTCCAGCCCCCCCTGCTGCACTCCCACTGCGCCCGGTGCAGCCGCCCCCAGCAGCGCATGCAGGGGGGAGGCAGGCGGCGGGCAGTAGGGCGTGGGGGGCAGGGGGGCAGGGTCAAAGACTGGCAGCAAGTAGGTGGCGTGGGCACACGTGTTGGCCTGGGGCGGGTGGGGGCGAGGAGGGGCATGACGAGCAGAGGGAGGTGGGTGGGATGGAGGGGGATTTTGGGAAGTGGAGAGGAAAGAGTGAGAACAGATAATAAATGTGATGCAAGACTTGCACACTGGGATTTCAGTACATATGGGGATGTGAGCACATATGGGGATGTGAGCACATATGGGGATGTGAGCACATATGGGGATGTGAGCACGCATGGGTATATGAGCATGCTTCATCCCACACACACAGCCCTAGCAGGCTGAGCCTGTCGGCATGCACCACTCACCTCGGCATGCACCACTCACCTCGGCATGCACCACTCACCTCGGCATGCACCACTCACCTCGGCATGCAGCACTCACCTCGGCATGGAGCATGTCGAGCAGCACGGGAGGGATGGGGTCGGGGTGGGACGGCTGCTCCACGCACATGCTCACCACACGCTGCAGCAGCGGCGCCGGGATGGTGGCGTACACCTGCATGGGCGGGCATGGCGGGCGACATGCATGCCATGGCGACAGTGGGAAGCACACGAGGCACAGTCAGGCGCACATGCCATAGATGGCACAGCGTACAGGTCGCACGATGCAAGTACCCTGTCACTGACTCCCCTCCCACTGCTTATTCCTATCTCCCCTCTCTCTCCTCACAACTCCCACACCCCTCTCATTTCTCCCTCCCCTCGCGCTGCGCTCCCCTCCCATGTTGGTCCCCTGTCCCCCGCACCTGGCGCCGCACGGGGCGGTCGCAGAGGGCCTGTTTGGGCAGCAGCAGCACGTGCGCCAGCGCGTGCAGCAGGGGGAAGCACTCCGCCCGCTCGCCTATCAGCTGCTGCACCATGCCTTGCCCCTCCCCCTCCTCCCCCTCGCGCCCTCCCATTAGCAGCAGTGCAGCCGGGTCGTGCCTCTGACCCGTGCCCCCTTCACCCCCAGCAGTGCCGCGCACTGGTGCACCTCCCATCGCATCACCGCCTGTCACAGCTCTCCACCCCTCTCCCTGCTCCACCAGTCCATTTCCACGTCCTTGCTTTTCTGCCCCGCCCTGCCCCTCTGCGCCCTCCGGCCAATCAAAGAGCTCCAGCTGGCCCGCCCAGAAGCGAGCGGAGGAGAGCGGCACGGTGGGCGGGGGCAGGATGGGCGATGGGGGGGGAGAGTGGGCGGCTCCGGGATGTGCGGCGGGTGCAGCGGCGGCATGCCATTGCGAGGCGACGTGGGCGTCCATGTCCGCCAGGAAGTCACTCCACTCCGACACCTGGTGCCGTGCCGTGGGGTGCGGTGGGGTGGGGTTGTGGAGAGGGAGAGGGAGAGGGAGAGGGAGAGGGAGAGGGAGAGGGCACAGGCATGGCAGAGAGGGGGGGAAACAAATTGAGGACATATGAAGATACTCGGGCAGTGGCATCGAGGGATGGGTCACGTGGGGCAATCCCCCCTTGCAGATTTTTCAGTCACCCCCCAGATAAATTGCCCAGCAGGCAGATCGTCCTCCCATGCCATGCCCCTTACAGTGTGTTTCAGCAGCCCGCCTTGGGCGGCCCAGAAGCGGCCATTGGCGGGGAAGGGCAGGGCGGCAGGGTCGGTGAGAGGGTCGGCGGCAGGGTCGGTGGAGAGCACGTCATTGCCCGACCGCAGCAGCGCGTTGAAGAGTGCCGCGTCCAGACGCTGCTGGCAGTGCTGCAGTACCTGCGAGGGGGTGAGGGGCGAGGGAGTGGGTGAACGGAGGGGTGTATGAGGGGGAAGCAGGGAAAGGGATGGGAAGCCAGCGATGAGGAGTTGAAAAAAGACGTGTGAAGCTGCTGGGTGGCGTGATGTCAAAGCGGAGGTCGAAGGGACAGGGGGGCGGGGCCGAGGGGACGAGGGGGAGAAAGACACGAGGGGAAAGAAAGCAGTTGAGGGTATATATGAAATAGGATGACGGGTAATGGGATACGGAAAGGAGTGGAACGGAGTGCTTGAAAAGCGGGTAGAGGCAGCACTGCCCTGCTTGAAAAGCGGGTAGAGACAGCACTGACCTGCTTGAAAAGCGGGTAGAGACAGCACTGACCTGCTTGAAAAGCAGGCAGAGGCAGAACTGACCTGCTTGAAAAGCGGGTAGAGGCAGAACTGACCTGCTTGAAAAGCGGGTAGAGGCAGAACTGACCTGCTTGAAAAGCGGGTAGAGGCAGAACTGACCTGCTTGAAAAGCGGGTAGAGGCAGCACTGACCTGCTTGAAAAGCGGGTAGAGGCAGCCGCAGTGGTGACCCATGGCCCTGTGCGGGCACAGCATTGCAGCCGCCTCGTGCTGCACCGCCACCCACCGCTCTGTACCACTCAGCCCCGCCCACCAGGGCGCTTGCACTTCCTCCGCTGCACATTGTGGGGGAGTGAGTGAGGGAGAGAGAGGCAGAAACAGAGGAGAGAGAGAGCGGGGAAGAAAGGGGGGAGAGGGAGAGAGGGGCAGAAGGAGGGGAGAGGGAGAGAAGGGAAGAAAGGAGGGGAGAGGGAGAGAGGGGGCGGGGGGGAAAAGGGAAAGGGGCGGCAGAGTGGGGGAATGAGGACAAGCAGGTGAGACGAGGGCACCAACTCAGCACTGAGAGGCTCGGGAGGAAAGGGCCCCAGCAAAAGGAGAGGCAGCTTGAGGTGAAGAGAGAAGGAAGGGCGAGTCACCTCTGAGTGGCGGCGGCGGCGGTGGCGGGGCAGAGAAGGGCCAGAGGGAGTGCTGGGAGGCGGAGGCGGCACAGAGGAGCGCGGAGGACCAGGAGGGGGTGAAGGGGGGGGTGTGTGATGGCGGGTGGAAGGGAGGCGGCAGCACAGGAGGGCGCTGCTGCATGGCTGGCAGGAAGACACGTGTCCACACAAGGTGCAGACACCTGTGGTGCTGCCATTGCTCGAGGTGCAGCAGGTGCGAGTGAAGGTGCGCCAAGGTGCCCCAGGCGTCATCAGAGTGCTCTGGGCAGGCGTGGTCAGAGTGCTCTGGGCAGGCGTGGTCAGAGTGCTCTCGGCAGGCGTGGTCAGAGTGCTCTCGGCAGGCGTGGTCAGAGTGCTCTCGGCAGGCGTGGTCAGAGTGCTCTCGGCAGGCGTGGTCAGAGTGCTCTCGGCAGGCGTGGTCAGAGTGCTCTCGGCAGGCGTGGTCAGAGTGCTCTCGGCAGGCGTGGTCAGAGTGCTCTCGGCAGGCGTGGTCAGAGTGCTCTCGGCAGGCGTGGTCAGAGTGCTCTCGGCAGGCGTGGTCAGAGTGCTCTCGGCAGGCGTGGTCAGAGTGCTCTCGGCAGGCGTGGTCAGAGTGCTCTCGGCAGGCATGGTCAGAGTGCTCTCGGCAGGCGTGGTCAGAGTGCTCTCGGCAGGCGTGGTCAGAGTGCTCTCGGCAGGCGTGGTCAGAGTGCTCTCGGCAGGCGTGGTCAGAGTGCTCTCGGCAGGCGTGGTCAGAGTGCTCTCGGCAGGCATGGTCAGAGTGCTCTCGGCAGGCGTGGTCAGAGTGCTCTCGGCAGGCGTGGTCAGAGTGCTCTCGGCAGGCGTGGTCAGAGTGCTCTCGGCAGGCGTGGTCAGAGTGCTCTCGGCAGGCGTGGTCAGAGTGCTCTCGGCAGGCGTGGTCAGAGTGCTCTCGGCAGGCGTGGTCAGAGTGCTCTCGGCAGGCGTGGTCAGAGTGCTCTCGGCAGGCATGGTCAGAGTGCTCTCGGCAGGCGTGGTCAGAGTGCTCTCGGCAGGCGTGGTCAGAGTGCTCTCGGCAGGCGTGGTCAGAGTGCTCTCGGCAGGCGTGGTCAGAGTGCTCTCGGCAGGCGTGGTCAGAGTGCTCTCGGCAGGCGTGGTCAGAGGGCTCTCGGCAGGCGTGGTCAGAGTGCTCTCGGCAGGCGTGGTCAGAGTGCTCTCGGCAGGCGTGGTCAGAGTGCTCTCGGCAGGCGTGGTCAGAGTGCTCTCGGCAGGCGTGGTCAGAGTGCTCTCGGCAGGCATGGTCAGAGTGCTCTCGGCAGGCGTGGTCAGAGTGCTCTCGGCAGGCGTGGTCAGAGTGCTCTCGGCAGGCGTGGTCAGAGTGCTCTCGGCAGGCGTGGTCAGAGTGCTCTCGGCAGGCGTGGTCAGAGTGCTCTCGGCAGGCGTGGTCAGAGGGCTCTCGGCAGGCGTGGTCAGAGTGCTCTCGGCAGGCGTGGTCAGAGTGCTCTCGGCAGGCGTGGTCAGAGTGCTCTCGGCAGGCGTGGTCAGAGTGCTCTCGGCAGGCGTGGTCAGAGTGCTCTCGGCAGGCGTGGTCAGAGTGCTCTCGGCAGGCGTGGTCAGAGTGCTCTCGGCAGGCGTGGTCAGAGTGCTCTCGGCAGGCGTGGTCAGAGTGCTCTCGGCAGGCGTGGTCAGAGTGCTCTCGGCAGGCGTGGTCAGAGTGCTCTCGGCAGGCGTGGTCAGAGTGCTCTCGGCAGGCGTGGTCAGAGTGCTCTGGGCAGGCGTGGTCAGAGTGCTCTGGGCAGGCGTGGTCAGAGTGCTCTGGGCAGGCGTGGTCAGAGTGCTCTGGGCAGGCGTGGTTAGGCGGCTCTGAGTGCTCCCCGCGGCCGTCATCACCTGCGCCGGGCCACCATGCACCACCACCATTCGCACCACCACCACCATTCCTAACGCCACCACTCTTCTCCCCCACACCGCTGCCCCCAGTGGCCTCGACATCACATGTGCTCACCCCACCCTTCCTCCCGCCCGCCCCTCCCCTGCTCCGCTCCTCCGCCAGCAGGGGCGTCAGGGCGGAGCGCAGCAGGGCCGTGTTGGACCACCAGAACAGCACCCGCGATGGGTTGTTGCCCGCCGCCCGCGATGCCAGCAGCAGCGCTCGCATCACTTCTCTCGCCACGCCTGCCACCTGCTCACGCCCCAACCCCTGCTCCCTGCCCTCAGCGCCTCGTTGCTCCCTCAGCTTCCCCTTTCCCATCGCTGCCCCTTCCCTGACTGCACTCCACCCTTGCCACGCATCCCCCTCTCCCTCCTCCCCTCCCCTGTGCCCGCTCTTTTCTCGTCCCTCAGCCCTCTCCCCCATTCCATCGCACTCCTTCCCCTCCACCCCTGCGCCCTCCCCCGTCCCGCCCCGCCACGCCACGGCCACCACGTGTGCGAGGCGCAGGGCGGGGGCGTGCAGGCGCAGCACGGCCGACCCATGCCGCCCCGCCACGCCGTGCACCGCGCGCGCCACGCCACTCGCGCTCCGCACCTCCCACGGCATCTTCCCGAACCTCCTCTCCGCCGCCTGCGCCCGCTCCTCAGCCTCGGCAGCCCGAGCCAGAGCGCCAGCCACGGAGGCGCGGTCGTGAGCGAGGCGCTGCTTGGTGGCGGCGAGGAGGTGGGCGGCGGAGGCGAGGTGCAGGCGCAGGGCGTGTGTGTGCGCCGCCACGTGCGCCGTCGCCGTGGCAGCAGCGCTGGCGTGCGCTCGCAGGGCGGCCGTGGCGGCGTCCTGCGCGGCGATGCGGTGCTGCCGGGCGCGAAGGCGCGCCTCAAAGGGCGCCAGGCGCTGCTTCTCCGCCTCCACGCGCTGCCTCTCCTCGGCCAGGCGCTGCTGCTCGTGGTGCGCCCAGTGCTTGAAGCGCGCCACCTCGCGCTGCACGCGCTGCACCTCGCCCCTCTCCTGCTCCACCAGCTGTCTCTCCTTCCTCACCCGCCTCCACTCCATGCGCACGCGTGCCGCCTCCTCGCCCTGCCCATCGCCATCGCCATTGCTCTCTGACTCCTCGCTGCCGTCCCCATCTTCTCCTCCGCCATCCTCCGCACCACCTTTTCCCATCTTCTCCGCGTCACCTCCACTTGCATAGTCGCCACTGCCCCCCTCTGCCCCTCCGCCTTCCCGCTCCACCACCTCCCTCGCCACAGCCAGCACACTGAACCTCTTCCGCCGCCGCCCACCACGGCCACCAGCACCTGCCCCGCCGCCTGTTACTCTGGGCGTGCTGCCGGCGCCCAGCAGGCTGTCATCGACGCCCTCCACCTCATCAAGCCGCCCTGAGCTGTACGGCCCCGGCACGCGCCGCAGCGCTGCCAGCACCTCGCGCGCCGTCAGAGCGGAATGGCTGCCCACGGCCCCCCCTGCTGCTGCCGCTGCGGCTGCTGACGCCCCCCCTGCATGCACGGCGCGTGGCAGCAGCCCGCGGTGCCCCACTGATGTGAACGCGCGCACGCCCCTCCCCCCTCTCCCCCTCTCTGCACTGCGCGGCCTCTCAGCGCTGTCTGCACCACCGCTGCGCTCGTCCCAGTCGGGCGGGAGCATGAAGGGGCGGCGCGCACACGCAAAGCCCAGCGCGCGCGCAGAGGGCGGGGGGAGGGGCGAGCGCGGCGCTGAGAGGGTGCCGGGGGAGGGCGGAGCGACGAGGGGGAAGGCCGTGGCGGAGGGGCGCGGGGTGTGTGGGTCTGAGAGCGAGCGGTGCAGGGGAGGAGGCGAGGGGGGGTGCTGGTGTGGGGGAGGGAGGGCAGAGGTTGGGTGTATGACAGAGGAGTGAGAAGGGGGAGAGACTGAGACAGCAGCTGTTGCAGAAGGAGCGGGTGCCACAGTTGGCGGCAATTGGGTCTCTTCAACCCCGGCATGCCCCTGCCTGCCCACATCGCTGCTCGCCCCCCTGCCTGCCTGCTCTGCTGCAGGAAGTGGCGGCGCCAGCAGCACCCGCAGCTTGCTCCTCAGCTCCGCCACCGCTGCTGCCTGCTGTGCGCCACGTGGCGCGTGCTCATTGGATAGAGATGCAGGGGACCCTGCTGACATGGCAGGCGACCCAGCTGACGTCACAGGAGAGCCAGCTGACAAGGCAGGGGAAGCGGAGGCGAGGGCAGTGGGAGCAAGGTGCAGAAGAGGCAGAGCGCGAGGGAAGGCGAGAGGGAGTGCTGGGTCATGGGGCAGCGCAGAGGGGACGGGCATGTGAGCGCCGGCAGTGCCTGCCCCTGCTGCTGCTCCACCTCCTGCACGCGGTGCTGCTGCCACGTGCTCTGCACTCCCCCCCATGCTCCCCACCCCTACCCGGGGCGAGTGCTCTGTGTGTGCGGGCAGGCAGGGCGCATCATGCGACCCACACCTCCTGAAGGCAGCAGCTGCACCACTGGTGGCGGGTGTGGTGTGAATGCTGCCCGTGCTGGCAGCCCGTGGCATCTCCACCATGCTCGCCACGTCAGCCTGTGGTGCCACCACACCCACTGACTGCTGCACTGCCGCAGCTGTTGCTGCTGCTGCTTCCCCTCCTTCCACTGCCTGCCTCATGCCCTTGTTGCCCTGCCGCTTCCTCCCACTGTCACCTTCTGCGCTGGCAGAAGGGGCAGCAGGAGGGGCAGGCGAGGAGGTGGAGGGGCGGGGCAGCATGGCCAGGGCGACAGCAGCAACGGGATTTATGGGGCGGGAGGACGAGGAGAGTGGAGACCGGTGCAGAGCGGTGGAGGAATCTGGCGACCCTACCGTGGAAGTGTGGGCGAGTCTGAGTGCGGCAAACTCCCCCCCCGCCAGCGAGTGCGGGCGCCGGCTGTGCGCTGCCTTGCGCGCCCTCTGGGGAGGGGGAGGGGTGCGGAGAAGGGAGAGGGAGGGGAGGGGGGAGGGTGGGGAAGTGGTAGGGTGAGACGATGGCGAGCGAGAGGGGGAGAGGGGGAAGCAGGATGCAAGAGTGGCGATAATGGGGAGAGACGGGCATGGAGTGTGCTGTGGTGTTGGCATGGAGATGCCACCCGCCCTGCATGCCACCCGCCTTGCAAGCCAGCACCACACCATTCATTCCTTTAGTAAACTCCCCTTGCCTCCACCTCCCCCTCGCCCACCCTTATACCCCATTTCCCTCAACCCTGCCCCCTGTTGTCACACTTAACCCCACCCTTCCCCCTGTTTCCCACCAATTTCACTCCGCTCCCCACTCCCTCCCTTCCCTCCCCCCCTCCCCAGCCATGTGCCACTCACCAGCAGGTCGCGGTGGGAGGGGGGGCGCGAGGCAGGAGGGGACGACGCAGTGGGCGGGGGTTGGCCAGGAGGGAAAGCCGCAGAGGCAGAGGCAGGAGGGGGAGGAGCAGCGGCGGGGGGGAAATGGGCAGTGGTACTGCAGGGAGGCGGAGCGACGGCGAGGGGAGAGGTGGAGGAGAAGAGGGCGGAAGGGGGAGAGATGCCTGAGGATGGCCCTGTGCCAGCCATGCACTGGGACGTAGCAGGGGCAGCAGGGGCAGCAGGGGCAGGCGACACAGGCAGAGCCGGGGGAATGGGGGCGTGTGGCGGCAAGACCGAGTGGGGCGGCAGGGGCAAGGGCGGGCACAGAGGGGCGGGGGGGGCAGCGAGCACATGCGGCAGGGCGTGAGCGGGCGCCACATTTCTTGCGCCGTCCAGGTTGCTCCCCCTCCCCGCGGCGCGGTACAGCTCTGCCAGCGATGTGGCCCTCACCTGCCCGCGCACCACCGCCACCTGCCCCACCTGCACACCCCACGCTTCATCGTCCACGACCTCGTTAGCCGCGCTAACTTGCTCTGCTACCTCCGCCGAGCTGGCTGCTGCCTGTGCTGCGGCGGCCTCCCTCCTCTGCTGCACCTCTGCCTCGATCTGCCTCATGCCCCGCGCCCTCTCCTTCCCACTCCCACGCCTTGCCTTCCCAGTCTCACCAGCACCCACCCCTATGGCAGCAGCAGCAGCAGCAACAGCAGCGGCAGCAGCAGGGGTGGCGAGGGATGGTGGCGCTTCAGCCTGAGGTGGGGGGCTGGGCGGGGGGAGGAGGGGAGGAGTGGCTGCGGGCGCACTGCTGGTGGCGGAGGGTGAGGCCAGGGGGGTGGCAGCGGCAGTGGGGGGGAGGGAGGAGGGGGGCGTGGCGAGGGGGGGTTTGGCATTGGCATGGCGGCTGAAGCGCGTGAGGGCCGTGGCGGGGCGAGCGGGCACGTCCATGCTGCCCCCTGCCGCCCGCCTCCTGCCCGCCCTGCTGCCCCTGCCACTGCCGGCAGTGCTGCTGCTGTCACTGCTGCTGCCGGCATCGGTGGCAGGCGGGTGTGTGAGTGCGGCGTGCATGGTGGTGAGCTCCTGCCCCCCGTACGAGTGCCGCCTGCCCGCTGCCCTGCGCTGCGCCCTCTGGGGGGGCGAGAGGGGTTGAATGGAAGGGGAGGGTGGACGGGAAAGGATGAACGGAGAAGAGAGATGCAAACGGGAAAGCAAGCAGGATTGCAGAAGCGAAGAGATAGTAAAAACATCAGATGGGAAGGGGGGGAGGGAGAGCAACGGAAGGTGGACAGGCAATAAAGACATGGGGAGGTAGCAGCAGGGGTGGGAGTTGAGGAGGGCGTGAAGAATGGAAGTGCGATGGGCACGGACCAGAGCTGCCACCGATGGGGCAGCACGCTGGGTGCTGCTGGGCTCGGCTGACTCGACGGTGCCTGCATCAGCTGCGTCAGCGGGAGCAGCGGCAGCATCAGCATCAGCGGAATCTTCCCGGGCAGCTGCCGTTTGTGCTGCGTGCGGTGGTGGTGGCGGTGCAGTGGGGCCGGCGTGGAAGGCTGCAAGCTCAGTGCCGCCGTACGACTGCGAGCGGCGAGATGCCTTGCGGCGCTGCCTGGCCCCTGGGGCTGGCTGGAGGCGTGGAGACGGGAGGAGACGAGAGCAGAGCAGAGCAGAGCAGAGCAGAGCAGAGCAGAGCAGAGCAGAGCAGAGCAGAGCAGAGCAGAGCAGAGCAGAGCAGAGCAGAGCAGAGCAGAGCAGAGCAGAGCAGAGCAGAGCAGCGCAGCGCAGCGCAGAGCAGAGCAGAGCAGCGCAGAGCAGAGCAGAGCAGAGCAGAGCAGAGCAGAGCAGAGCAGAGCAGAGCAGAGCAGAGCAGAGCAGAGCAGAGCAGAGCAGAGCAGAGCAGAGCAGAGCAGAGCAGAGCAGAGCAGAGCAGCGCAGCGCAGAGCAGAGCAGAGCAGAGCAGAGCAGAGCAGAGCAGAGCAGAGCAGAGCAGAGCAGAGCAGAGCAGAGCAGAGCAGAGCAGAGCAGAGCAGAGCAGAGCAGAGCAGAGCAGAGCAGAGCAGAGCAGAGCAGAGCAGAGCAGAGCAGAGCAGAGCAGAGCAGAGCAGAGCAGAGCAGAGCAGAGCAGAGCAGAGCAGAGCAGAGCAGAGCAGAGCAGAGCAGAGCAGAGCAGAGCAGAGCAGAGCAGAGCAGAGCAGAGCAGAGCAGAGCAGAGCAGAGCAGAGCAGAGCAGAGCAGAGCAGAGCAGAGCAGAGCAGAGCAGAGCAGAGCAGAGCAGAGCAGAGCAGAGCAGAGCAGAGCAGAGCAGAGCAGCGCAGCGCAGCGCAGAGCAGAGCAGAGCAGAGCAGAGCAGAGCAGAGCAGAGCAGAGCAGAGCAGAGCAGAGCAGAGCAGAGCAGAGCAGAGCAGAGCAGAGCAGAGCAGAGCAGAGCAGAGCAGAGCAGAGCAGAGCAGAGCAGAGCAGAGCAGAGCAGAGCAGAGCAGAGCAGAGCAGAGCAGAGCAGAGCAGAGCAGAGCAGAGCAGAGCAGAGCAGAGCAGAGCAGAGCAGAGCAGAGCAGAGCAGAGCAGAGCAGAGCAGAGCAGAGCAGAGCAGAGCAGAGCAGAGCAGAGCAGAGCAGAGCAGAGCAGAGCAGAGCAGAGCAGAGCAGAGCAGAGCAGAGCAGAGCAGAGCAGAGCAGAGCAGAGCAGAGCAGAGCAGAGCAGAGCAGAGCAGAGCAGAGCAGAGCAGAGCAGAGCAGAGCAGAGCAGAGCAGAGCAGAGCAGAGCAGAGCAGAGCAGAGCAGAGCAGAGCAGAGCAGAGCAGAGCAGAGCAGAGCAGAGCAGAGCAGAGCAGAGCAGAGCAGAGCAGAGCAGAGCAGAGCAGAGCAGAGCAGAGCAGAGCAGAGCAGAGCAGAGCAGAGCAGAGCAGAGCAGACGGGGAGGACAAAGGAAGGGAGGGGAAGAAATGGAGTGGATGCCGAGGGGAGGGGAGGGGCAGTACCTGAGGGTGAGGGGAGGGCGCATGGGTGGCAGCAGCGAGGCGGAAGGCGCGAGTGGCAGACACGGCGGAGGAGGAGGAGGAAGGGGGCGCGGATGCTGCTGGTGACGCCAGCGGCGAGTGTGATGATGATGACGTCATGCATGCTAATGTGGATGCTGACGAGGCAGATGCTGACGTGGATGCCGAAGCTGACGTGGATGCAGAGGTTGCGGACGAGACAGAGGAGGTGCGCGAGGGCACAGGGGAAGCAGAGGCTGATGGAGGATGGGAGGGAGGTCGTGATGACGTGGATGAGGAAGATGCTGACTTGGCAGGCACTGAGGGAGTGGCAGAGACAGGTCTAGAATCGCCCACTGCCACGTCACTCGTTCCAGCGTCTCTTATCCGCACCTCCTCACCCACATCTGCCCCTGGCTCCCTCACTCCTCTCAACCCACTACTTGCGCCTGTTTTGCCACCTCTGCGCGACTGCCTCTGCTGCTTGCGTCTGCTCACATCGCCACTGCTCTGCACACCTTCTCCCTCTGCTGCCCCCCCGGCTGCTTCTCTCTCGTCCCTCTCCACCTCCCCACCATCCGCCTCTCTCACCGCTTCAGCCTGCCCGTGCTGCCACGGCCCATGCCCATGCCCATGGCCATGGGGCACCCCATGCGCGTCGCCCTGTGTGTGCGCGCCCCCCGCCCCCGGGGGCAGCGCGGGCAGGGCAGGGAAGTCAGAGTCGCCCAGCGATGACCCGGCGCTGCCTGATGATGGCACGGCGGGCGACACACACCCCGACGCCGGAGGCGAGGTGTGCACGTGCGAGGGGGCGGGCGTGCGGTGCAGAGCGGTGGAGGGCAGCAACGGCGAGGAGGCGTTGCGACGATGACCCCTGGGGGCTGCCAGGCTGGGAGGGGGGAACAGGGGCAGCATGGGCGGATAATGGCGGGCACAAGAGCACCCAAGGGCATGAGCGGCAGCGGGACAGTGGGGCATGGAGCGGAGCCTTGGAGGCTTGCTTTCCCATGGCTGCACTCCTTGCACCCACGGCTGCCCCCCGCATGGCTGTGACCCCCCGCATGGCTGTGACCCCCCGCATGGGGGGCATGGCTGTGGCAACACAACGGATTATGAACCACACAAACTGTGAGCCACACCTGCCGTGCCCACGCAGTCTCTGCCTCCTCACACTCTGCATTCAATTCACCCCTCTCCCCTGACCGTCCCTGTCTCACCCCGCTCTCCCCGCTGCCATCCTCTTCTCCCACCTCACCCCTCTCCACTCTCCCCACCCTGCACTGCCCCCATCACATGCACTGCCCCGCACCCAGCTACCTCTCCAATGCTACCGTACCATCAACCCCCCACCCCACGCCCACCCTCTCGCTTCAATGGCCATCACACCAACCCAGCACACTCCCTCCTTACGCCATGCTCCCATGCGCCCAAGCCCTTCCCCCATTCTCCCGTGCCCCTATGCCCATGCCCCCATGCGCCCATGCCCCGCACCCCTCCCCCCCCGGCATACATGAGGGCCTCCTCAGCGGCGGCCTCGCGGCTGAGCTTCTTCCCAACGCACTCCACGCTCACCACCAGCACCGCCCCCGCCGGCCTATCAGCAGCCGCCACGTCAGCCAGCATGGCGGGCCCGGGCGCCACCTTGAGGCGGCGCTCCACCGCCCCGTCGCAGTCCGCCAGCTCAGCCAGGTCCAGCTGCGCCCGCCCCAGAGGCTCGGGCCGAGCCTGGAAGGCAGGCTCGGATGGTGCATCGGGTGGGTGGCTCGGGTGGGCGGCGGCGGCAGGCAGCGCGTGGTGGAGCGTGAAGGTGGCGGCCTTGCGCAGGTAGGGCGCCGTGGGGGCCCCCCTCTCCCTGTACAGCGTCACCGGGATCTGCGCCCAGGGGGGGGGGGAGGAGGAAGGGCGGGCGGGAAAAGGGGGGGGAAAGGGGGGGGGAAAAGGGGGGGGGAGGGGGAAAAAAAAGGGGAACGGGAGGGGAAAAGGGGGAAAAGGGACGGGAAAGTGGGGGGGAAAAAGGGGAAAGGGGAGGAAAGAGGGAAAAGCAGGGATAGAGAGGCGAAAGGGGGGAAAGAGTGGGGAACAGGAAGATTGGGGGGGAATGGGGGGGTGGGGGTTGGTTGAGAGGGCGGGGAAGAAGAAGGATGGAAAGAGGGGGGTGTTAGAAAGGAGGGGAAGACGTTGGGAAAAGGGGAGGGGAGTGGGGGATGGAGAAGGAGAGGATGCGAATGCAAGGAGAAGTTGGTGGGAGGTGGGGTAGGTGGGAGGTGCATGCAGCGTGGGCGAGGGTGGAGAGGGGTTTGTTGCTGGCTGAGTGGGGGGGGCAGGTGTGACTGCCCGGTGCCACTCGCCCTCAAACGAGCCCCGTGCCCCCCATTGACCCTCCCGCTGTCCCTCCCGCTCCTCCTCCCGCTGCCCCTCCCGCTGCCCCTCCCACCGCCTCACCACGCCCCGCCATCCCACAACCCCACCCCCACTCCCTCCCCTCCTCCCCCCCTCTCCCCACGGGCGGGTGCACTCACAGCGTACCCGGAAGGTGTGGCTCAGCGGCACGTGGGGGCCAGCAGGGGGCCACACGGGCGCGGAGAGACCCGCGCGGCTGTCCCCGCGTTGCCAGCGGATGATGAGCGGGGGGGAGGCGCGCATCCACCCGCGCAGCTGCCGTGCATGGAAGGGCGGTTGGCGGGGGAAGGTGCAAGGAGGGGGGGGGGGGGGGGGGGTGGGTTGGGGGGGGGTTTGGAGCAGCGGAGAGAGGGGAAAGGGGATTGGAGCTGGCAGAGAGAGGCAGAGAGGGTGGGGAAGGGATGGGGCAAGGGGCGCGAGAGAGGGGGCCCACGGCGACGCATAGGAGTCAGCGGTGCGCGCGAGAGTGGCAGCAGGCAGGCGGATTAGCAAGTGCGCGGAGACGAGCGGAGCGCGCAGATGGAGGGAGCGGGGGGGGGCGGCGGGGGAGAGGAGGGGAGAAGGAGCCAAGGAACGAGAGGCGGAGCAGGACTCACCTCGACGAGCTGAATCTTGAACTCGAATCGCACCGCCACCAAATTCGCCTGCTCGATCTTGCCCGACCCTGATGACGTCAGCGTCTTCCTGCCGGCCGACGCCATTCCAGCTCCCGGCCGTCAAACTAACGGTTCAGCTGCCGGTCCGCCGGCTGCTCAGGCGAAACGCGATGAGGCCGCGGCAAAGTGGAGGCTCAAGGGCTGACGGGGCCCGTGGGCGGTATGCGCGAGTGGGATGCGGCGAGGCATGGGGAGGAGTGAGACGCGACAGCCTTGATCGCCATTGCACTGCTGATGGTCACACGCTCCAGCACAGCACGAGCCGTTGATGCGCGGCGGACGGGCGTCGCTGCACGGAGCGGGCTGGCCGCACCCGCGTGCTCCGCTAGCGATGGTCGGCCCGCGCGGTGCTGCGCACACCACGGCGGCGACGGCGACTCGACGACGACGACGGCAGCGGCGGCGGCGGCGGCGGCGGCGAGCAATTGTGGGGCGCTTCGAGCAGGCGGCGGTAATGTTGGTGCGCAGGTGATAAGGAGGCGATAGTCAGTAGCGCATCACACGGAGATGTGGGGAACGGTTGGCGAGAGAGTACAGGGAGTTGCAACGTGTAGCGCCAAAAGGTGGCGACAAGGCCCGAAAAGCTGATGGGTGTGGCGGCAGGGAGGAGGAGAACCCTGTGGCCGCCATACTCTAACCACTTGGGCTCTTGGCGAAGTGGCGTGGAACAAGACGTACGCGTTTCAACTGCAGCTATTAATGGTAGTGTTGAATGGTCTACGAGCCTTACAAACAATGTCCTCATTGCCGTGTTAAAAGCATGAATTACTCTGCCCAATGATAAACGCGGTACAAATCGCACATGAGCAGCTCACGCCCCGAACCCACTCTGTATGGGAACTACGGTAACCGTTTTCTAAGTGAAATGGATAACAATAAAAGAAATTGATAGCAATCTAAATACTGCGCATATTTACGGTAGATAAAACCCGATGTTAGCCTTGTCTAATCACACCTAAACACAATAATGTCAAATGTTGTAGCCTGTTGTGAGGTTTGTCTTAGGGAGTACAAAAGTTAGGGTTTGCCATATGTACCCCAACCAATTCTAACATGGTATCAGTTAGGTTAGGATCCTGTGGGATCCCGTTTCTCCGTTCTCCGATCGTACCACCCGAGCCTGATCCTAGCTCTCGTTTCGCCCGTCTTGCCCGAGCCTAGTGCCGGCCCGATCTAGTCCCGTTCGTTCGTTACCGCTCGTTCTTCCTCCCGATCTAGCGTAGCCCGATCTAGCGTAGCCCGATCTAGCGTACCGCTGCCGGTCGCGCTGCGCTTTCCCCCCCTGATGCCCGTCGAGGCGCGCTTCCCCCTGCTGCCCATCGAACCGCGCTTCCCCCCGCTGCTGTCGAACCGCGCTTTCCCCCCCCGCTGCCCGTCGAACCGCGCTTCCCCCCCCCCCGCTGCCCGTCCGTGCTTTCCCCCCCTGCCCGTCGACCCGCGCTTCCCCCCGCTGCCCGTCGACTCGCAATTCCCCCCGCTGCCCGTCGACCCGTGCTTCCAGCCCGCGCCCCAGCCCGTCGCCCTGGCCCGCGCTCTAGCCCGTCGCCCAGGCCCGCGCCCCAGCCCGTCGCCCCAGCGCGCGCCCTAGCCCGTCGCCCAGGCCCGCGCCCCAGCCCGTCGCCCTGGCCCGGCGCCTTTGCCCTACCCGCCCGGCGCCCCTGCCCTAGCCCGCTCGCACGCTCCTGCCCTAGCCCGCGCACTCCTACCCTAGACGCCCGCCATACCTGACCTACTTGCCCGCTCTTCCTGCCCGTTCTCCCTTGCCGCTGCGCCCTGCTTTCCCTGCCAATTCCGTTTGCACCAGGGCCCAAAATTGGTTTTGGAGCATCCTTGGGAATCAGGGTCCATTGCTGACGTCACCCTGTCAGCCAGTATACTTTTTTTTACACCCTATCAAAATCAGGGTAATTTTAATTATCTAAAATATCACCCTGGTTGTGTAAGGGTGAAATTTCCCTAAGTTACCACTCGAATGTTACATTCGGTCTGTTAGCTTGATGCGAAACCCTGCAGCGCCCTACAACACAAGCGAAAACATCGCGAAGGGTTGGGATTGGGTGAGGCGAGGAAGACGGGGGAAGAGGGGGTGGGAGATTTGGGGGAAATTTGGGAAGCGGGGCTGTGAGGTAAAGGGAAATGGGGGGAGTGGGGCAGAGGAGATGGGGGAAATGGGGCTGGGAGAGTCGAAGGAAACGTGGGAAGTGCGGCTGGGGGGAAGGTCCGAAGGAAAAGGAGGCTCGGGGAGGCAAAGGGAATGGGGCAAATTGGGTTGGCAGAGGCATCTGACGCTTGGGGAGCAGCGCAGGGCCGGCTTGGGAGAGGCGCGGAATGTGGGGTAGATTCAGGGTTAGAGATGCGATGCGACAAAAAACAGAGTTCAACAGTCCATCGCTTTCTGGTTCAGTACATTTTTTCCAGCACCCTGCTCGGTAAGGCTAAAATCCACAACACACTGGCAAAACCAGCCTATTCTATATGTGCACACTTATGCATAAAGGGTAACAAACAAAGTAGGCTTGCAAAATCAGGGCAACCTCTAAAAACTGGCCGCTGGCAAGTGTAATCAGTGTGTTTTACCCTTGAAAAATAGGCCCTGGTTTGCACACTATGGCGACCCCTTGCGTCCTTCGTTTCGATGCTGACGGTCGCCCGCTCGATTTCTCGGTCTGGCTTCTTCGCGCTCGCCGCCTGTTAGAGAGTCAGGTCCAGGCAGGCGAGACCCTCTGGGCGCACGCTACTGGTGCCCTCCCTGCGCCCCCCGACCCTACGCCTTTAGGCCCTGCTCCTGCCGACGCTGCTAGAGCCTTCTTTGCCACCCAGCGAGCTGATCAGACGGCTTGGACGTCGCGTGAGCTGCGGCCTGCATCGCGCTCAGTAGCCTCCTCCCTGAGTCTGAGGAGGTCCACTTCAGTCAGGTTCGCACCGCTGCTGAGTACCTCACTGCGATTAGGGCCCTCTACTCTACTCCCGCTACTGTCTCTCTTGGCCGTCTTTTCCTCCCGTTCCTGTTTCCTGATCTCGCCTCTTTTGAGCGCTCTGCTGACTTGATCGCTCACCTCCGCTCGCTCGACGCTAGTTACCGCGCTGCTTGCACTGAGGCACAGCTTGCACTGCTTCCTCCCCCCATGGCGATTACTATATATTTCATCGCCACTAGCCTCCCTGACCGCCTTGCCTCCGTACGTGACGCGCTCCTGCTGAAGCACCCTAGTGAGCTCACCGTCGAGGTCCTTGAGCAACCTTCGCTCGGTAGCCACTGCCTCTGGTGCTGTGCCCCCCCCCACTCTTCCACGGGTGCACAGTCCCGCAGTTACCCACCTTCACTGCCTCTCTTGCCACTGCCGCTACTGACGCGACTGCAGCTGCTGTTACGACTGCGTCGCGGTCCCGCGGCAGGGGGGGCAAGAAAGGTGGTTCTGGTGGAGGTGGTGGTAGAGGCGGAGGTAGCGGAGGTAGTGGGGGTGCTGTTGCGACTGGCGGTGGTGGGAGTGCAGGGCCTGGAGAGGCGTCTCGTGCAGCGACTGGTGACTCCACTGCGCCTGCTGGTGGTGGCGACGCCCGAGTTCGTCAGTCGCCTCCTGTACTGCCGGCCCCGCTAGGTGGAGCAGCGGCATGGTACCAGGCTCAGCGTCAGCAGCAGCTTCAGCAGCAGCAGCAGCCCCTCTCCTCCCAGCAGCCTCAGCAGCAGCAGCGGCAGCAGCTGGCTCCGGGGTCGGGGCTGCGTCAGCCCCAGCGTGGTGCGGCCTACCCTCCCTGCACCTATCAGGTTCTGACAGGTGCTCGTCAGGGCCACCCTTGTGGCCGCTTTCACCCCCCTGGTCAGTGCTTTGCTCAGCTCACTGACACGGTTCGTTTGGTCTACGGGGTTGGCGGTCCTGCCCTTGACTGGCTTCCTCTGGTTCAGCGCTACGGCTCCGCTCTGTGGGGCATGTCTGCTGAGCAGTTAGTTGATCTGATTGGTGCTCCTCATGCTATGTATGTTGTTGTTGACTCTAGTGTTTCTGACTCTGCTTACTCTGGTGTTGTTAGCTTAGGTGCTAGTCTTGCTCAGTTGCCTGTTGCTAGTGTAGGTTCTTGTGTAGACTCTAGACCAGCGGCTACCTCGGAGGACGCTTCGCTGTCATTCACGCTGGACTCTAGAGCCTCACACTGCTTCTTTCGTGACAGCACGACACTTACACCACTTCCTGCACCTGTTTCTGTGGCGTTGGCTGATCCCACTTCGGGACCAGTCACTGCGCGTCACACTACCACCTTGCCGTGTCCTGCTGCTCCCTCCGGGTCTCTCACTGGGTTTCACGTCCCCTCGTTCTCCCGGAACTTGGTTGGCGTGCGACCCCTCGTGAGTCAGCACGTGGGTGTGTGGTTTGAGCCTTCTGGAGAGACTGCGGTGTGTGTTGACGGAGACTCTTACCAGCCGCTGGCCACCTTTACTGCTGAGCCGGGCTCAGGTCTCTACACTCTTCACACTGGCCCGCGTGCGCAGCAGCAGCCGAGCAGCCGCCGCAGCAGCCGCAGCTACAGCTGCAGCAGCAGCAGCAGCAGCCGCAGCCGCAGCCGCAGCAGCAGCAGCAGCAGCAGCCGCCCCTACTGCCACTGCCCCCTGTTCCCCCCCCCGTTCGAGTCCCCGCGTCTCACCAGGTTGCTCCGTCCCCCCAGGTAGCTGTGTCTTGTCAGGTTCCTCCGTCTGCTCCAGTTGCTGCGTCGTGCTCCTGCCGGTCGCTTGCCCACCCCACCGTTCTGTGGCACCACCGGATGGGGCACCCGTCCCTCCCTCGTCTGCGCGATATGTCTCGTCAGCGTCTTGTCTTAGGTCTCCCGCGTGTCTTGCCGTCGCTGCCGCCTTCGCTTGCGCCGCCGTGCGGTCCCTGCGTCGAGGGTCGGCTGCGCGCCACCCCTCACTCCTCCTCCCTTCGTCCGGCCACCGAGCCTTTTGAGACGCTCCACTTGGACGTCTGGGGCCCCGCCTCTCGCCTTGGCCCTGAGCGTGAGCGTTTCTTTCTGGTGGTCGTTGACGACATCTCTCGCTACAGCACAGTGTTCCCCCTGGCGAAGAAGTCTGAGGTGACTTCTACGCTGATCAGGTGGTTGCTTACCACTGCGGACACTCGTGGTCGTCGTGTCAGCTGTCTCCACTCCGACCGCGGGGGTGAGTTTCGCTCCGGCATTCTCGCTGGATTCTGTCGCGAGCAGGGCATTCGTCAGTCCTGGACGCTTCCAGAGTCCCCACAGCAGAATGGGGTTGCTGAGCGCCGCATAGGCCTGGTCATGGAGATCGCCCGCACCTCCCTGACTCACGCCCGTGCCCCCCATTTTCTGTGGCCCTACGCGGTCAGGTACGCCGCGCACCAGCTGAACCTCTGGCCACGTGTCTCTCGGCCAGAGGCTTCACCGACCAGTCTTTGGACCAGGTCCCCTGGTGTTGCGTCGAGGTTTCGTGTCTGGGGGTGCGTAGCTCTTGTCCGCGACACCTCCGCGGACAAGCTCTCGCCTCGCGCCGTTCCTTGTGTCTTCCTTGGTTTCCCTGAGGACTCCTCTGACTTCACCTTTTACCACCCTCCCTCTCACCGGTTCTTTGACTCCCGTGACGTCCGTTTCGAGGAGTCCACCCCCTACTACGTCAGGTACCCCAGTCGAGGTCTCCCGGTTCCTCCTCCCCCTCTCTTCCTGACTTCCGCTCCCCCTCCTGCTCCCCCGGTACAGCCTCCCCCCCTGGTCCAGCCCCGTCAGGTGTGTCCCAGGCTACCCCTCCCCCTTCGGTAGCCCCTCAGGTCCAGCCCCCCTCCCCACAGTCTTCCTCGCAACGTGCTGCAGACTCTGCCGGTGCTTGTGGAGAGGGCCCTGCAGATGCTAGCTCTCGAGGGGTTGGTGCTGAGTCTGTTCCTGTACCGGTTTCTGGTTCTGGGGGTGCTGGAGTTGGAGCTGAGCCGGTGGGTGCAGAGGACTCTGTTCTTCCGGGAGCTGGTGCTGGTCGTGCGGAGTCTGGGGGTGAGGGTGGCCCCCCTTCGGTTTCTGGTGCGCCTGGGTCTGGAGCTGGTGTTGGTGCTGACTCTGGGGGTGGTGCGCCTGGTGCTTCGGAGGTGGACTCTGGGGCTGCCGCTGCCCCGGACACTACTACTACCCCCCACCCCTACCCGACCAGGTTCCAGGCTCGTGTTCGCCGTGCTCGTGAGGAGCAGCTGGAGTTGGAGAGAGAGGAGCGAGAGTTGCAGCGGCTCGAGGAGCAGGAGCACCAGCAGCAGCAGCAGGAGCAGCAGCAGCAGCAGCAGCAGCAGCAGCAGCAGCAGCAGCAGCAGCAGCAGCAGCAGCAGCAGCAGCAGCAGCAGCAGCAGCAGCAGCAGCAGCAGCAGCAGCAGCAGCAGCAACAGCAGCAGCAGCAGCAGCAGCAGCAGCAGCAGCAGCAGCAGCAGCAGCAGCAGCAGCAGCAGCAGCAGCAGCAGCAGCAGCAGCAGCAGCAGCAGCAGCCGCAGCAGCAGCAGCAGTCGCCTCCTCCTCCTGTCTCGGGTCTGTGGACCCTTGGCCTTCCCTCTCGCTCTCCTTCCTCCTCCCCCTCTCCTCCCGTCTCTGGTCCTCCGCTTCCTCCTCCTGACCCCTCTCCCGCTGTTTTCCCTCGTTCTCAGTCTTCGTTGTCCCCTCCTTCTTCTCAGACTTGGGCCTCTCGTTGCTCTTCTCGTGCTCGCCCCTCGTCTCCTGTTCCCTTCACTGACCTTCGTACTGCCTTACTTCGTTCTAGTCCACCTCGTCCGTCTCCGTCTGTGCTTCCGTCTCCTCCTGAGTCGGCCCTCACTGCGTCGCTCCCTACTCCTGTCACTGACTACTACCGCACGTACCGTCCTGTTCTCTCTCGTGTTCTCGCCTCTCTTGTTACTCACTCTCGTGGCTCTGTGTCCTCTGTGTCCGCTCTTACTGCCGCAGTCACTGACTTTGCCTCTACTCGCCGCCTTGACTACGCCACCACTCTTGTGGCTGCTCCTCCTACCAGTCCTCTGGCCGTCGGGGGTGTGTCTGCCCTTGGCAGTGACGCCCTAGAGGACAGGCAGTTCGAGCTAGAGTTCCTGGCAGCCGCTTCCCCTCATCTCTGTGCCATGCTCCTCGCCCCTGAGGGTGACCCCGACGCCCTTGACATTCCGACTCCTCGCACTTACGCTGAGGCAGTGTCAGGGCCTTGGGCCTCTCAGTGGAGAGCTGCCATGGACGCAGAGATGGCCTCCTACAGATCCACAGGCACCTACGTCGATGAGGTTCCCCCCCCTGGGGCGAACGTAGTCGACGGCATGTGGATCTACAGGGTGAAGCGGCCACCGGGATCTCCCCCGGTCTTCAAGGCGCGCTACGTGGCTAGAGGTTTCAGTCAGCGCGAGGGAGTTGACTTCTTTCAGACCTTCGCGCCCACCCCGAAGATGACCACTCTTCGGGTGTTACTACACGTAGCAGCACAGAGAGACTACGAGTTACACTCTCTTGACTTCTCCACTGCTTTCCTTCAGGGCAGCCTACACGAGGAGGTCTGGCTGTGTCGTCCCTCTGCCTTCACTGGCACCTTCCCTCCTGGGACCCAGTGGAGGCTGAGGCGACCTGTCTACGGTCTTCGCCAGGCCCCTCGTGAGTGGCACGACACTCTGCGTTCTACCCTCTCTGACCTTGGGTTCCAGCCGTCTTCTGCTGACCCGTCGCTGTTCGTTCGTCGTGGTTCCACACCGTTCTTTGTTCTGGTCTACGTCGACGACCTCGTTTTCGCCACTCCTGACAGGGTTGCTTTGGCAGATGTGAAGTCCGAACTGCAGAAGAGACACACGTGCACTGACCTTGGTGAGCTGCGCCACTACCTTGGCCTGCAGATCACCAGGGACAGAGCCGCTCGCACCATTACACTCTCACAGTCACACATGGTGCAGCAGGTCCTTCAGCGGTTCGGGCTTCAGCACTCCACAGTACAACGCACACCTCTCGCTGTTGACCACAGACTCACTGGTCCTTTTCCTGACGAGCCGTTTGAGCCTAGTGGTCCCTACGCAGAGCTGGTGGGTTGCCTCATGTACCTGATGACTTGTACTCGCCCGGACCTCGCCTTCCCTCTCAGCATCCTTGCGCGCTTTGTTGCGCCAGGGAGACACCGTCCTGTTCACTGGACGGCAGCTGTGAGGGTGGCGAAGTACCTAGCGACTACATCAGGCGTGGGGCTAGTTCTTGGAGGGCAGCAGTCTGTCGTACTCACTGGTCACTGTGACTCCTCTTACGCTGACGACGCTGAGACTCTCAGGTCTACTCAGGGGTACTGTTTCAGTCTGGGTTCTGGAGCTGTTTCCTGGCGTTCCACGCGCTCCTCTTCGGTCTCGACCTCTACAGCTGAGGCTGAGATCTACGCTGGTGCCATGGCGGCACAGGAGCTGCGTTGGTTGACTTTATTGCTCGCCGACTTTGGTGAGCGGCCGAGCTCTGCACCGACCTTGTTCACTGACAACAAGACGTCGATTCTCCTCTGTCGTGAGCCGCGACTGGAGAGCAGAGTGAAGCACATTCACGTCAGGTACTTTCTTCTGCGAGAGTTGTAGAGGCGTGGACAGGCTCGCTTCGAGTTTGTGGAGTCCGAGGCCAACACTGCAGACGTCTTCACCAAGGCGCTTCCGCCTTGTGACCACCAGAGGTGTTGTGTGCAGTTAGGCCTTGTTGACACAGGTTCTAGTCGTGTGTAGGCTTGAGTTTACTGTCTGCTTTGCTTGTACTGTTGCTATACATACTTGTGATATCTTGGACTGGCCTTGCGGCCACTGTTGCTTGTGCTCAGAGAGTGTGGTGACGTTGTGATCCACCCTGAGCTTTGTTTTCTTTTGGACTGGTCTTGTGACCGTACACTGCTGATTTTGCTAGACACCCCTCACTTAGGCTATGGGGGTGTGTCAAATGTTGTAGCCTGTTGTGAGATTTGTCTTAGGGGGTACATAAGTTAGGGTTTGCCATATGTACCCCAACCTACATCAATGCATCATCCATTCCCCATTCTGACAAATGATTCTACTATGACAAACGACTGAAATCTGGAAATCACTACCGAGGTCTGGTTACTTCCAAAAAATGTACTTGTAGGTTGTGGCGGGGTGAAAATCATTATATTTTATGGGATGATGATGTGGGATATGTTTGTTCTTCGCTCCTGGATAACTCACATAATCATACCATGCCATAGCCGCCTTAATATGTATGATATACAGTGCAGTGAAATCCTTGTTCAAGCATATGCTGCAACTGCTTGGTCGAAGGCAGCTTCAGATGCTAGTTGGCGTTGCACGAGAATGTGATCCGGGGCCACCGTCCTCAGTTGGCTGCACACCACACACCACAGCGCCAACACCACGCCAGGTCAGAACTTAAGAGGCACTTGAGGTTATGCGAGGGGACGCTGGTAGCAGGCGGTGCAGGGAACTCACTTAAGGTAGCGCGTGGCGGGCTTCCCCCGGTGCAGCGAGCAGATGACGAGGTTGGCGAGCGTGTTGGCGTCCTTGGCATCCTGCCAGCACCACACGGGCACACGGCACGGCAGCACACGCACAGACGGCAGGGAAGCACACACATGACAGGGGCAGGCAGGCGAGCAAGGGAGGAGAGGGAAACATGAGGAACAGCAGACGCGGGGACATCAGCAACCAGCGGCCTCAGAGGAGAGCCCAGCAGCTCACCTTGTTGAGGGCGTCCAGCAGCAGTGCCTCGGCATCCTCAAAGTTACCGGAGTGCATCTGGGCGAGCGCACTGCCGTTGAGCAGCGGCACCGTGGGCGTGAACTTGTCCGCCAGCTCCTGAAACACATATGTCGCCTCCTGCACCTTGGACCCGCCCTGCGTGCACACACACACACACACACACACACGCACACACGCACACACATGCACGCGCGCGCGCACACACACACACACGCACACACGCACGCACGCACGCACGCACGCACGCACGCACGCACGCACGCACGCACGCACGCACGCACGCACGCACGCACGCACGCACGCACGCACGCACGCACGCACACACACGCCCGCGCGTCACACAGCCCACCACGCCACAGCATGTGAAGGGCCATAATTGCGGAAGCGCGGAGTGTGAATGTTGGTGAGAAAGAGCAGCGGTGGGCGGGTGGGCATGGCAGTGGAGTGGAGTGGAGTGGAGAGGAGTGGGCGGACCATGGCGAGGCTGACCCAACCAAGGGCGAGCTGAGTGAGCGTGGCGTCCTCGTCCACCTGCTGCATTGCTTTCACCGCCTTCTCCGCCAGGTCCGCTCGGTCCATCAGTAGAAACACCTGCACGCTCAACGCCATGCTGGGGGGCCAGCAGCACCACAGCACAGCACACAGCACAGCACAGCACAGCACAGCACACAGCACGGCACAGCACAGCACAGCACGGCACAGCACAGCACAGCACAGCACACAGCACGGCACAGCACACAGCACGGCACAGCACAGCACAGCACAGCACACACCACGGCACAGCACAGCACACAGCACGGCACAGCACAGCACAGCACAGCACACAGCACGGCACAGCACACAGCACGGCACAGCACAGCACAGCACAGCACAGCACAGCACACAGCACGGCACAGCACAGCACAGCACAGCACAGCACAGCACACAGCACGGCACAGCACACAGCACGGCACAGCACAGCACAGCACGGCACAGCACAGCACAGCACAGCACACAGCACGGCACAGCACAGCACAGCACAGCACGGCACAGCACAGCACAGCACAGCACAGCACAGCACACAGCACGGCACAGCACACAGCACGGCACAGCACAGCACAGCACAGCACAGCACACAGCACGGCACAGCACACAGCACGGCACAGCACAGCACAGCACAGCACAGCACACGGCACGGCACAGCACACAGCATGGCACAGCACAGCACACAGCACGGCATGGCACGGCACGGCACAGCACACAGCACAGCACACAGCACAGCACAGCACAGCACACAGCACAGCACAGCACAGCACACAGCACAGCACACAGCACAGCACACAGCAAGGCATGGCACGGCACGGCACAGCACACAGCACAGCACACAGCACAGCACACAGCACAAAGCACAGCACACAGCACACTTGGTTTGTCCTTGTGCCAGCGCACATGGCAGCAGCACCAGTAGCGACAGCACAACAATCCCACTCCATCCGAGCAGCACCACCCCGCCCCATCCCACCCCACCTCGCCCATCCCATCCTGCCCCGTCCCCCCCTCCCGCCCCGTCTCCCCATCCCGCCCCGTCCCCCCACCCCGCCCCGTTCCCCCACTCCGCCCCGTCGCGCGCGTACAGCTCGAGGTTGCTGGGGAGCGCGTGCGCGACCTTGAGCGCGTCGACGTAGTTGTGCTCGCGCGCGTACACCGTGCCCGCCACCAGCAGCAGCGTCGCGTTCTTCCCGATCACGGGATCCGACAGGTACCCCTCCAGACCGGCTAGCACCGCATCCTGCCGCCCCGCCCCGCCCCGCGCACTCGCGTCAGAACAAATTTCTACTCCAACCCGAACGAATTCAACCCATGCGACGAATGCGGAAAGCGCGACGAAAGCGAGGCGCGCAGGGGGGAAGGCGCACCTTGGTGGTGTTGTCGGCGAGGTAGGTGGCGAGCAGCTTGACGGCCTGCAGCGCCGTGGCGGACGACTCCGTGATCTCGTCCTTCACCAGCTGCCAAGGTGCCACGTGGGAGGGGGAGCACGAGCACGCTCGTCAGACCACGGACCGCGAGGACTGCGCGAAACGGGGGTTACGATGAGGGCGCGCGGCGCACCTGGTAGCTTCCGAGCGCGATGTACGAGCGGTAGACGATGGTGTCGCGCTCGACGGCCTCCGCCTCCGACAGCCCTCCCACGCCGCTCTCGTTGATCGCCGCCTGGTACGCGCCCAGCTGAAAGTTGTTCCGCAAAGAGAATAGCGCATCCGGACCGCTCATCTTGGCGACGGATGATAGGTGCGCTGAGCGACGAGATCCCTAGCTGTTCTTCGATAGTTGGTCACGCGGCGACGCAGATCCGATTCGGGGAGGAACACGATTCAGAATAGGCTGTGTCGGTGGAAGCAAGGAGGCAAGCCAGATTTCTGTGAGAGAAAGGGTTATCTTATCCGTTTATACGACGGAACCAGTTCAGAATAAAGAGATGCCAATTTTACAATAAGTATGGATCTAGACAGCAAGGATTGCACTAAGTGCCAAACGAGTACAAATGTGAGCGAAGGCATGAGCAAACATTTATAGTGAAACTATGCAAACAGTAACGCGGCTGGTGCGAGCTAGCTAGTGAGATGCTGGCAGCGAGGCTCGGGCATGTCCCGAAGCATAGGTCGATTCGGGCCGACCCACCTAACGATGCATGGTTTGGGGAATAAGATGTGTTACGAATAGTAATACTTGATATTACTGTGCACTCCTCACCGCAGCAAGAGAAGCACGCAGTATCGAGAACGAATGCGAAGAGTAAGACGGTTAGGAATTGGCTCGAAACGTCAGACAGTTACAGCACATCTGGACCGTCGGAGCAGACGGCATCGGGCAGCTGCAGGCAGGATTGTATTGGCGGGAACAGTTCAAAACTGTACGCGCCACACGGTTGGGAATGTATTTGAATAAGGGAATGCACCCCTTAGAGTACATGGCTAGTTAGGTCGTTTCGTATTCCCCTGTACTCTTATTTATATCGCTGTATTTGCATGTTTTAGATCATCTCAAAGCATTTTACGTTCACTCTGCTATTGAGGTCAAAGGGCCCACCAACTTCACTTCTCTGCGTGAGAACCTTCCTGAGTAGATCCTAGGCACGATCTGTTGGGCTGAGAATAGCCTTTAGGATCTTTTCAGGGATAAACTCTAGGTAAGAACCTTGTAATAGCGGAAGCGTTTAATGAAGAGTTTGTGAACCACCTTGCGCTAGTATGTGAGGGCAAAGTAGATTGATTATAGCAAAGAGATACAAGAATATTTATAATAGTACAAGGAATACGAAACGATATGGTTACTGTTGCTGTTGCGGTTCGATACAGTACGACTCGGGCAACTGCTCTGTAACGAGTCAGTTGTGTGTCCTTAACTGTCGCGCTGTACTTGTCAGGTCAAAGGTCGCTTGACCTTTGACTTTCGCGTAACCTCCAGCAACCTCTCAACCTCCGAGGGTTGACTCGTGCTTGCTTCGGTATTGTTTTCTTCACTTCTGGTGCGATGTTTCGACACTACTGAAGCGCTTAAGTTTCACTGTTTCCAACACTCCCCTTCGCTTCTGGAGTGTCGCTGCTGATGACGTGGCTTTGTCCAGTCAGCAGCATGCAGTACTCGAATTTCTGCTTTCCGAGCTTCTTGGTCAAATAGTCGGCTGCCATCTCGGACGTGGGGCAGTATGACAGCTGAAGTCTCCCCTTCTCGATCTCGTCCTTCACGAAGAAGTAGCGTAGGGCGATGTGTTTCGTCCTGTTCGCGAAGCCGTTCTTGTTGGCGATGCGAATTGCTGACTGGTTGTCGCAGAACAGGGTGAAGTTGGGTAACTCAGCTAACTTCGCTTCTTCCAGCAGCTCGCGAAGATAAAGTCCCTCCTTGGTGGCTGAGCAGAGTGCAATGTATTCTGCTTCAGCTGATGATAGCGCGATTAACTCCTGCTTGCTCGACTGCCAGGAGATAGGACCGATGGGTTCGAGGCGGTAGATGTAGCCGGTGCGCGAGCGCCTGTTGTCGGAGTCGCCGGCGTGATCGGCGTCGACGTAGCCGATTAACTTAGTCGGTGTAGTTGCGTTCTTGTGATACGTTAGGCCGATCGTTGAGGTGCTGACGAAGTAGTGAAGAGCGCGGTCGAGCTCCGCCAGGTGTTCTGCTTCGGGCTTCTTGAGGTAGGTGGCGAGCTGGCTTGCGGAGTATGAGAGGTCAGGGCGACAGGTGACAGCTGCAAAGAGGAGGCATCCTAGCTTCCTCTGATAGTCGCGTATGCCGCCGGTCTTGAGTAGAGCGGATCCTTCCTTGTTACTTCCTGTCGTGTAGCGGTACGTGTCAGAATATTATGCTCTAGCCTGTAGTGGGGTGCTCTGTAGCGAGTACAACCCTTCTAGGGTTTGCTATTTGTATCCCCATTCTTGCTAGTTCAGTCCTCTTTTGCCTAATTCTCTCGACATGCTATCAGAGCAGGACGATCCTCCTGGGTCGATCCTGTGGGTGGGCCCACCACCAAATGCTTCCGCTGCTGTTCTACTGGTCGCGCGACGCCTCCTTCCTGCCGCGCGCTCGGGAGCGCGCGGCGAATTTTTTTTTTTACGGATTTTTCATCCCGCCGCGCGCTCGGGGCGTGCGGCGGGTTTCTCCCCGCCGTGCGCCCCGAGGCGCGCGGCGGTTTCCTACCGTGGGGGACGCCCGCGGCCCCTCGATTCCGTCGCACGCGGGCCCCCCCCCCCCCCCCCCCCCCCCCCCCCCCCCCCCGATCCCGTCGCCCGCGGCCCCGCGATCCCGTCGCCCGCGGCCCCCCGATCCCGTCGCCCGCGGCCCCGCGATCCCGTCGCCCGCGGCCCCGCGATCCCGTCGCCCGCGGCCCCCCGATCCCGTCGCCCGCGGCCCTCCGGTCCCGTCGCCCGCGGCCCCGCGATCCCGTCGCCCGCGGCCCCCCGATCCCGTCGCCCGCGGCCCTCCGGTCCCGTCGCCCGCGGCCCCGCGATCCCGTCGCCCGCGGCCCCGGATCCCGTCGCCCGCGGCCCCCCCCCCCCCCCCCCCCCCCCCCCCCCCGATTTCCCGTCGCGCCGCCCTGGGGAGCCGCGCGCGGCCCCTCGCTGCCCCGTGGTGGCGTCCTGGGGGCCGCGCGCCGTCCCCCTCGCCGTCCCCCGCGCTCCTTCCCCCGTTCCGCCCGTTTTTAGGGTTTGGGGGTGAGGAGTGTGGGGGTGGCAGCTATGGGGGTGCCGTGTGTGTGCGCCGTCCCCTGCTCCTCCTCCTCCTCCGTCTCCCACTGCTGCAGCTGCCGCTGAGGGGGGTGGATGTGTGGGAGCCGAGGGTTAGGGTTTAAAGGGGGGTGCCGTGGGAGTGGAGCTAGGGGTTCAGCAGGGGGTGTGTGTCGAGGGGTGTGGGACAGTTGGAGGAGGTTGAGCGGAGGTCGCCGTCGTGTCGTCCGCAGCGCCTGTATTCCGGGGGTCGATTAGCCACCGGTAGCTCAGAGAGCCGGTTGCGCCGTCGCCTGTGGGTCCGTTGCTCCTGCCGTGCATATTAGCCGCGGAGCCTGTTACTCCTGTACTCCGGGGCACTCATTCCCGGTAGCCACGTTGTCGCACCAGAGCCGTCTGTTGCCCGTGTGTCTGCAGCTTCAGTCGTCGCCTCCTATCTACTCTCCTCTCGCCAGCCCTCCTCCTCCTCACTTGCCCCCTGTGACTGCCTCTAGCTTTGCTCATAATTGTGAACCTTAAACTATTGCTTCTTGCTTGTGCTCAGAATGTGTGGTGACATCGTGATCCACCCTGAGCTTGTACTGCTTTGTTTGCTCTGCTGATTACACCCCACTTTGGCTATGGGGGTGTGTCAGAATATTATGCTCTAGCCTGTAGTGGGGTGCTCTGTAGCGAGTACAACCCTTCTAGGGTTTGCTATTTGTATCCCCATTCTTGCTAGTTCAGTCCTCTTTTGCCTAATTCTCTCGACAGTACGGTGTGGTGATGGTGGTCGTTGTGAGATTGAAGCGCTTGGCGATGGTGTCGGCGTACTTCGCGGCGCTGAGATAGATCGCGTCGTCTTCTTCTCGAATGTTAAGGCCGAGGTACTGTGTGACGGTAGATGAAACAGTGAGGGTGAGATCCTTTTGCAGCTCCCCTTCGAACCAGGTGGTGATGCTGTCGGTAGAGCCGATGTAGAGGAGATCGTCCACGTAGACGATTAGTAGGATGTAGTCAGTGTTCTTCGTGAGTCGGTACATGCCCTGATCGTGCGGTAGCTGCTTGAAGCCGATGCGAATGAGGCGAGCGTGCAGGTACTGTTGCCACAGTCGCGGGGCCTGCTTGATGCCGTAGAGTGACTTGAGTAGTTGGCAGACGTGTGTGGAGTCTGTGTTTGAACCGTGTGGTAGCTCCACGAAAATCTCTGCGTCGACAGGTGCGTAGAGGAATGCATTTGCGACGTCGATCTGCCGCAGCTTCTTCTTCTTCATGGCGGCGATTGCGAGCAGGATTCGGAGCGAAGTGTGTCGGCTCACAGGTGCGAAGGTTTCGGTGAAGTCGCGTCCGTGTTCCTGGTCGAAGCCGCGCACGACCCATCGTGCCTTGAACTTTTCGATGGTGCCGTCGGCTTTCGTCTTCACTCGGAAGACCCATTTTCCGGTGAGTATAGTCTTGTTTCGTGCTACGCCGATAGGGACGACCTTCCAGGTGTTGCGTTCCTCTAAGGCCTTCAGCTCCCTGTCCATGGCTTCGCGCCATTTTTCCCTGTGCTCCCCCCCCAGAGCCTGCTGAACCGTCGCAGGCTCCTTAGGAATGTCGGCGCCGTGGACTGCGGTGACGAGCCCAAGGATTTGGAGTCCACTCTGTGTGTAGCGGGGGAGTGTGGTGTCCTCGGGATAGACTGCTTCGTCTCCAGCTTCTGGGTCAGGTGCGAAATTGGGCCCTACACGTTCTGCTTCGTTGGTGTTGACTTGCTCAGGTGTAACGTAACCGTCGTCGGCGAACTTGTAGAAGACTTCGGCGTTGATGCTTTCGCGAGGGTTGTCGTCGTCCATTGGTACGTCTACCCAGCAGTACGGTAGTGGTCCGGCTTCTTCCGAGGCTCCGTCCACGTTCTGCTCGTCCCAGTCAGCTTCGTCTTCTGCCGAAGCGAAGGCTCGGGTTCCAGTGTATCTGCCCGAGGGATCAGGTCTGTTTGCTCTTACGTAGGCGAGGTGAACGTCGAGGGTGAGGTTCTCGTAGAAAAGGACATCACGTGCTGCGACTGTTTCTTTACTGTTGATGTCGAAGATTTTCCACGCGTTGTAGTGTTTTTCGATGCCCAGGTGTACTCCCCACTGTGCTCGCTGGGAGAATCGACCGGCGCGTGCAGATGGTGGTCGGTACTGTACCATGCAACCGAAGACTCGTAACATTTTTGTGCTGCCCAGTTTTCCTGTCCACAGCAGGTGCGGTGATGCGTTGTTCGGGAGCGATGATGACGAGAGCAAGTTGTGCAGCATGACGGCGTGGTCCATTGCTTCGGGCCACTGGTGGTTGGGCAGATGCATGCCACGCAGTAGCTTGCGCATGGTGGCTTGGAGTGTCCTGTTCATCCTCTCTGCTACACCTTGCTGTTGATGGGCGTAAGGAAGGGAGATGAGCCGCTTGATTCCCCTCTCTGCCAAGTAGTCCTTGAACCTCTGTGAGGTGTATTCTCCTCCCCCGTCTGACTGGAAGCTTTTCAGTTTTACGCCCGATTCTCTCTCTGCTGCAGGAAGCCACGCGACGAACGCTTCGAAGGCCATGTCGCGGCTTGGTAGGTTGACGTGCCAGACGTATCTGGTCGCGGCGTCGATGAAGGTAATCGTGTAGTTGTAGGCGTTTTGTCCGGGCTCGCGGTTGTACAGGATGTCGCTGTACACTTTTTCGAGTGGCGCGAAAGCTGGTGCGCTTGGATTGTGATGAGATGGGAACGGTTGATGCGTTAAGTCTGCTTCGGGACAAGTGAAGCATGTTCCTCGAGCTCGTTGAAGTTCTCTGCCGTCGGTCAGTAGAAGTGAGTCTTTGTCGAGCACTCCTGCTCTTATCGTGTTGTTTAACACTGTGTGGCTCGGATGTCCCATTCTTGCGTGCCAGGTTCCCTCGCTGGCGCGGTGTCCGGGTGAGCGGCGGTACATATCGGAGTTGGAGTAGAAGCCGGCGGTAACATTTGCGCTTCGGTGGACTTCTCGTCGTGCCGGGTTGAGCTGCTGCGCGGGTGTCGGTGGCGTGTCGTCGATGAAGGGCGGTGCCGTTGAAGGACCGGCGACTGGTGTTGATGTTCCTGCTGCTGCTGTTGTTGTCTCTGCTGCTGCCGATGTTGTCTCTGCTGCTGCCGATGTTGTCTCTGCTGCTGCCGATGTTGTCTCTGCTGCCGCCGACCGTTGAATCGTTGCTAACGCTCTTGTTCTCTCTGTTTCAGGAATGGTGTGTGAGTACCAGAAGCCGCCCGGACTGAAGTCTGGATCAAGATCTGGAGGATGTGTCCAGTTGGTGAAGTTTACGATGGCGTCGCTGTCGGCCGTGCCAAGATCAGGAACGAAGTCAAGAACGAAGACGTTGTTCTTGAGGACCGCCTTCCCGATGTAGAGGCCTCCTCTCCCGTGATACAGCTTGAACTCCTGAGTTATGCTGTCTGCCTCGAGATGAATACTGTGAGAGTACGACGGCTTATGCTTGTTATTCATGCTTGCTTTTATTACCTTACGCTACTGCTAGCTTAGGTTTAATTTCTGCATGCATGAATTGTTTGATTCCTAGGCTAGGTGCTTTCCTATATATTATATATAGTTATAGGCACCATGCTAGGTTACACCGAATTCGGAGCTATTCGGTTGCCACCGAACTGCTTTCTACCGAATTCGGGAAGGGTCTGTTCGGGACGCTTCGCGACCCGCAGAACCTTCTCGTAACACCTGGTTACCTCCCTTGTGTCGAGCCCTATATATAGCCTCGTGTTGTACCCAGGTGATAATTCAATTCCATTCTCTTTTCTGAGCTCGATCCTAAGATCCTCACACTTGGTAATCAGAGCTCGTTTACACGCGAAGTTCTTTCGACCGCTAAAAACCAGTCTTAAAAAAACCGCGGGGGCGACGCAGTTAAACATCGATTTCGGGTACGTAAAACCGGTTCCGTGTTTTTCCGCTCCTCCTCGATTCGGTTTTTCGGACGCGTAATGTCAGGCATGGAAGGCCAGGGCGACAACTACGCGACAACGAGCGACGTCGCGAGCCTCCGCACCGACATGGAGCAGACGCAGGCGACGCTTCGTCGACTCGAGGCTAATCCGACAAGCCATCCGGCGTTCGCCACGACAGCAGCAGCGACTGCAACGACTGCAGCACCGACAACTCCAGCAGCAGTGGCGACACCGACTTTTCACGGACCGATGGCACCACCGACGCCGAACCTTGAAGCAGCACGACCGAGGCTCCCGGAAGCGTTCGATCCAAGCGCGAAGGGATCCGACGTCCGGCGTTTCGTGGCAACCCTCGAAATTTACTTCGAGGCCATTGGCTGTTCGACCCCGACACACGACGCGACACGAATCCGGCTCGCAGCGACACTGTTACGCGGACCAGCACTCGAGTGGATCTACAACACTGACGTGGCCCGCGGGGAGAAAACGTGGACGCAGTTTCGGGCAGAATTAATCGGGCGTTTCGAACCGATTAATACGACCTACATGGCGCGACATCAAATTCATCGGCACAAGCGGTATAGTAGTGTAGCACAGTACACGCAGCAGATGGAGCTCCTGTTCAACCGCATCCCCGACCTGACCGAAGGCGAAAAAATCCAGGCGTACACAGAAGGGTTAAAATTAGAGATTCGGCGGCAGGTGATCGCGGCGAACTACGAAAACTACAAGGACATTGTGCGTGCAGCCGAGAGATACGATGCGCTGACTCGTGGTCAACCCGAAACACGACGTTTCGGGCCGAACCGTACATTCGGCACGGAGCGATCGGCACCCCCCACGTTCGCCGAACCGATGGATATTGACAAAGTCGACGCGAAGCAGCAGCCGACCAAATGCGAATTTTGCGGCGCAGCAGGGCATCAGATTTTGTCGTGCTACAAAATGAAGAAAGTACGTGCGATCATGCAGGGCGGTAACAGTGCAGCACCCCCGAAGTAAAAAAACGGGAATCGCCAGTAGCCGCGGATCGACCTGGCGATCGCGTAAAGATCCGAAAAGCGAAAAAGGGCGACGACGTGGCGACTTCGGAGCGGGCGAAAAAAGGAGAAAATGATGGCGCGAATATAAAACGTCACGACCGGCCGGCATCAGGGGAAATCGCCGAGGCAACTGGTGGCTCCGCGAAAAAAGACTCTGCACCGACCGGGAAACTCCAGCCGGACCCCCACGAAAGTAAGAATTCGTTAAAAGTGTACTGTAAAGATACTCTAACGAAAAATATTGCTTCTCGTGGTTTTCAAGCCTTTGAAAAATTCAGGGGAGAGTTAGAGGCCAAGAAAAAGCCTTTAGAAATTATTCAGGTACCTGCAAATATGGGCAAAGTATTACGGAGCGTAGAAAAGGGTCGTGCGTTCCGTGGTGTTAATATTCTCTCCCCGCAGCATGGTGTTAAGGCTCCCCGTTGCCCACAGGTGAAGCCTACACAGCTGCAAAGGCTTAGAGGAGACATCCAGGCTCAGGAGAAATTATACAAGCCTCGGAAAAATCCTCCTACCCCTCAGGTGAAGTCAGAAAGTGCTGAGTCAGGTATAGGAAATAGGGAAGGTATTCATCTTGATGTACCCTATGATCCTATTAATGAGACCCTCTTTGGCTACTCAGCGCAGCAGAAACCACTACTCCTCGAGGTGTTATGCAATGGGCGACGCCTCCAGGCAATGGTGGACAGCGGTGCATCTCACTCAGTATGTGACCGCGGAGCATTGGAGAAAATTGGAGAGAAGGCGGAGGAGACCCAGTTTTCAGCAACCATGGTGGACGGTACGAAGCTTCCCATCCACGGCGAAGCAACCTTGCAGCTGCATATAGGTGCGTTGAGATGGAAGCCGAAGCTACCTGTTACCAACATCAAAGGGTTAGATTTCATCTTGGGGCGAGATTTCCTGAAGCGGTTCAACCCCGAGATCGACTGGGTCAACAGCAAGGTGTGCATCTACAACAACGGGAAGCGGATAGCACTGCGAAGCTGGACGGATACAGGGGACATTCCTGAAACGACACTGGCACGGTTCGAACAGACGGTGAACGAGAGCAACACGGGTTACTTAGCACTGGTCATGGCAGCAGCAGAAGAGGTGAAACCGGGTTCCGAGCTACCCGCAGCAGTGAAAAAGGTCTTGGAGCAGTACAAAGATATCATTCCCGACGACCTACCTGCAGGCGTACCTCCTGCACGCACCCACGAGCACGAGATCGTGGAGGAACCAGGTGCGAAACCCGTCTCACGTGCACCTTACAGACTGAGTCCGACCGAGCTGACAGACATGAAAAAACAGATCGAGTATCTACTGGACAGACAACTGATCCGACCATCCACCTCTCCCTACGGCGCACCAGTTCTCTTCACACCAAAACCAGACGGCAGTTTACGGATGTGCATCGACTACCGTGCACTGAACAAACAGACAGTAAAAAACAAATACCCCATACCGCGCATCGACGACTTACTGGACCAACTACGTGGTGCAACAGTTTTCTCGAAGCTGGACCTACGGTCGGGTTACTGGCAGATCAAGATGGCGGACAACTCGATCCACAAGACGGCGTTCCGTACGAGATACGGCTCCTACGAGTACTTGGTGATGCCGTTCGGACTCTGCAACGCACCAGCGACGTTCCAGGCGGAGATGAACCACATCCTACGGCCCCTGCTGGACGAGTGCGTAGTAGTGTACCTGGACGATATCCTCATCGTCTCCAAGAACATGAAGGAGCACGTGGAGCATCTGCGGAAGGTGTTCGAGATCCTGCGGAAAAATAAGTTCTACGTGAAGCTGTCGAAGAGCGACTTCGCACTAGAGAAGGTGCAGTTTCTCGGGCACATGGTGAGTGCCAAGGGCGTACACGTGGACCCGCGGAAAATCGAAGCCGTTAAAAAGTGGAAGGTTCCGGAGAACGTGAAGGAGTTGCAGCAGTTCCTCGGCTTCGCCAACTACTACAACAGGTTTGTGCCGCAGTACGCTAAGATAGCAGCGCCACTGACAGACCTACTGAAAAAGGACACGCCCTTCAAATGGGGTGCTCCTCATCAGCAAGCCATGGAGCAGCTACAGACAGCACTGACCACAGCACCAGTACTCATCCTACCGGACCCCGAGAAGGACTACGTAGTTGAAGCAGACGCTAGTGACCAGGCAGTCGGAGCAGTACTGATGCAGGACCACGGGAACGGTTTACAGCCTATCGCCTACCTCAGTAAGAAACTGCACGGAGCAGAACTAAACTACCCCATTCACGACAAGGAAGCCTTAGCCATAGTCGTAGCCTTCAAGGCGTGGAGGTGTTACCTTGAGGGAGCCAAGACCACAGTCTATACAGACCACTGCAGTCTTAAATACCTGAAGTCGCAGCCGACACTTTCACGACGACAGGTGCGGTGGGTGGATTTCTTGGAGACTCACTTCCACTACGACATTGTCTACAAACCCGGGCTACACAACAAAGCAGACGCGTTGAGCCGCCCCGGTCATGTAGCAGGCATCCAGCTCGACGGGATGAACCCTCTGCTCAAGGGTCTATTCCAACATGGGTACTCCGTGGACGGCGAAATAGCAACGGCAGAGAAGCAGAAGCTGTTACAGTGGGAGAAAGACTTAGCAGTAAGGAAGGGTTCAGGAAAGATTTGGGTTCCGAATTACGCCCCGCTACGGCAGATCCTATTGGAGGAGTTTCACGACGTACCATACGCGGGACATTTCGGGAGCAACAAGACGTTAACGGGAATAGCAAAGTATTACTACTGGCCTCGGATGGCAGCAGACGTGCAGCAGTTCGTCACCTCCTGCGACACGTGCCAGCGGATGAAGAGTAGCAAGCAGAAGAAAGCAGGGTTACTTCAGCCTCTACCCGTACCGGAGCAGCCATGGCAGGTCGTTAGTCTCGACTTCATCACAGGACTTCCTTCGACCTCACGGGGACACGATTCCATCCTCGTAGTCATCGACAAGTTCTCCAAAATGGGTCACTTCATACCGACCAACGCCACAGCTACAGCTGAAGCAACTGCTCGACTCTTCTTCGACCGCATCATCACCATCCATGGCATCCCCGCTACACTCATCTCAGACAGAGATCCCAAGTTCACTAGTAAGTTCTGGAAGGAGCTCATGGGACTGTTGGGGACTAAGCTTGCGATGTCTTCAGCATACCACCCTCAGACGGACGGACAGACAAAGCGACTCAATCAGGTGGTTGAACAGTTACTGCGCACAGCTTGCAAAGATGATGTCAGCCACTGGGACACACAGTTACCGACCCTAGAGTTCGCTTACAACAACGCCTCGCATGCGGCCACAGGGAAAACACCTTTCTTCCTGTGTTACGGACGGGAACCACTCACTCCACAGCAGCCAACCACACCGGCACACGTCCAAGCCGCACACGACTTCGTCACCACCATGCAGCAGCTATGGGAGAAGACTCAGCGACGTCTCACCACGATGCAGAACTCCCAGAAGCAGTATGCCGATCGTCAGCGACGAGATCACTCAGTAGCAGTCGGAGATCAGGTGCTTCTTGACACGCGCAACTTGAACCTGTCTCACCTACCATCCAAACTCCGGCCTCGCTTCTGTGGTCCATTTCTCGTGGAGGCACAGGTGACACCAGTTACATTCCGCTTGCGCTTACCAGATACGTGGAAGCTTCACAACGCTTTCCATGTTCAGCTACTGAAGCCCTACAAGGACCCCAACCAACAGTTCCAGGGACGGCAGCTACCGCCACCACCACCTGTTCTTGTGCAGGATGAACCCGAGTACGAGATCGAGCGCGTTCTCACTCATCGGCGCCGCGGCGGCAAGACCCTCGAGTTCCTGATACGCTGGAAGGGATATGACCCCACTGAGGACAGTTGGGTTGCAGAAGCTGATATGGGCAACGCACGCCGTGCTCTCAAGGACTATCTTGTCAAGCAGGGTGTATCTCACGCCACCCAGCTTTGAGGGGGGGACGTGTGAGAGTACGACGGCTTATGCTTGTTATTCATGCTTGCTTTTATTACCTTACGCTACTGCTAGCTTAGGTTTAATTTCTGCATGCATGAATTGTTTGATTCCTAGGCTAGGTGCTTTCCTATATATTATATATAGTTATAGGCACCATGCTAGGTTACACCGAATTCGGAGCTATTCGGTTGCCACCGAACTGCTTTCTACCGAATTCGGGAAGGGTCTGTTCGGGACGCTTCGCGACCCGCAGAACCTTCGCGTAACACCTGGTTACCTGCCTTGTGTCGAGCCTATATATAGCCTCGTGTTGTACCCAGGTGATCAATCAATTCTCATTCTCTTTTCTGAGCTTGATCCTAAGATCCTCACAAATACCCTTCGCCATCAACTGGCTGACGCTCAGTAAGTTGTAGCCGAGGCCTTCTGCGATTAAAACCTTGGACATCTGCAGGATGACGTTTGTTTCTCGTGACTGAAGTTGAACGATTCCTTGTCGTCGTGTGCGCAGGTTCTGGTTGTTGGCGACGGTGATGACTACTTCTCGTTGAAGCTGATACTCTCGTTGCACGAAGCGTCCTGAAGAACACATGTGCTGGCCGCAGCAACTGTCCAAGAACCATGTGTCTTTCCCGGATGGCTCGCTTTGGGCGATGGCGGCGTACGTCGGGTTCGGTTGAAGTGACTCGCGGCGAGGTGTCGTTTCGTCGAGTTGTTCTTCTGGTGAGTAGTACGGTGGTGATTCCGTGACGCAAGAGTCACTCAGTCTTGCCATGCAGCTAACGATGTTTCTTGCTCCTTGTGCAGGTTGTCCCGTTGAGGTCGTTGAAGCTTGAATCTGAGTCGTTGGGTTCGCCTGTGTTGATGCGACTTGATTGCTTGAAGGTCGTAGCTGTCGCTGCGGAGTCGTTGACTGTTGACGATTCGGGCAGTGCGTGCGCGGGTGCCCTGAAGTCTTGCAGATGTGGCAGAAGGGAGGTACGGGCTTCGGTTGTTGTTGTCGATGATTGTTGTTGTTGTAGCGTCGCTGGGTGTGAAAAGCGAATTCTGATGTTGTCGTCTTCTTTCTGTGTCGTTCTTCTTGCAGGTCCATATCCTGTTGCTCGGCGTGGATTTCGGCGCAGAGTGCTGCTTCAGAGATTCTTCCGTGGGCTCGGAGAATGGCCTTTGTTGCGCGCCATTGGGGACCGAGGCCGCCGATGATGACTGTCACGAAGGCGTCTTCAGATATTGTTCCTCCGCATCGAAGAAGCTTGTCGCGCAGCTCGCGACATCGGCTGATATACGCCATTCCTTTCTCTCCCGGTTTCATTTCAACTGTTGTCAACTGCGCCATTAACCTGCTCTGGTTTACGCTGTCTGTTGCTTGGTACAGGCTCTTCAGGTGGCTGTACGCGAGCTCAGCGGAGTTGCCGTAACCCCGGTAAGAGCGTATGTTCTGCTGCTGAGTTGGTGTGACGTTCCTCAGCAGAATCGTATACGCCATCATCGATTGATACGTATACTGCTGTTTCTCATACTGTGTGCCGTTTGCTGGGTATTGCAGGGACCCGTCGAAGAAGCCGAGTATTTGCGCGCCTTCCATCATCAACTCGAATTCGAATGACCAGGTGAAGAAGTCCTTTCCGTCGAAAGGTCTTGAGGTTTGCAGCTTCAGAACGTGCGCGAACTGTGATTGCACTTGTAATGCGGCCAGTGGTTTGTCTTGTCCAGGTGAAGGCTGCGGCATGAAGCTGATCGACCCGCGCTCGTACGGGGCGAAGGTAGGTTGCTGCTGTTGGTTTCCGCGCGCATATGACGACCCGTCGAGGCTCATGGGCGTTGCTCCGTTGTTGTTGCTGTTGTGTGACTGTGCAGGTCCCGACTGCTGGTGCTGCTCGTAGAAGGACATGAAGGAGAAGAATTTCTCCATCATGCTCTGGTCGAAGTCTACGGGGTGATTTGCGGGAGTCCCAGTAGACGTCGCCCTTGGTCTTGTTCCCGTGCCTTCCTCTGTCTGCAGGCCAGAGGCAGGAGGTGGAGTAGGAGTAGTGCCCGGGGAGCCGTTAGAGGAGCTCCTTTCCTTGTTTGTTGCCATGTCTTGTAATGACTTGATAGTAGTGGAGTTTCCCCTGTTAGCTCTCATACCATGTTGGGCTGAGAATAGCCCTTAGGATCTTTTCAGGGATAAACTCTAGGTAAGAACCTTGTAATAGCGGAAGCGTTTAATGAAGAGTTTGTGAACCACCTTGCGCTAGTATGTGAGGGCAAAGTAGATTGATTATAGCAAAGAGATACAAGAATATTTATAATAGTACAAGGAATACGAAACGATACGGTTACTGTTGCTGTTGCGGTTCGATACAGTACGACTCGGGCAACTGCTCTGTAACGAGTCAGTTGTGTGTCCTTAACTGTCGCGCTGTACTTGTCAGGTCAAAGGTCGCTTGACCTTTGACTTTCGCGTAACCTCCAGCAACCTCTCAACCTCCGAGGGTTGACTCGTGCTTGCTTCGGTATTGTTTTCTTCACTTCTGGTGCGATGTTTCGACACTACTGAAGCGCTTAAGTTTCACTGTTTCCAACACGATCAACTTCTGATCGCAGCATGGTATGAGAGCGGCTCGGGAATCCTTCGCACTGCCACTCCCGAAAATTACGACATTCGGAAAGTGGCGTCCGGCACACGCTCGCGTGTGAAGATGGCCGGAGGATCTGGTGGTCAGACTAATCTGACGGCTGAAGCGCAACCCAACCCGGCTGCGACAAGCGAAAACACGACGACGATCGGCACCGAAGTCCTCGCACAACTTCTTCAGCGACTCACCAACCTGAAGCAAGGGCTCCAAAATTGCGGAACGGCGACGCGAGAACATCCTCGCAACCTTCTCAACCGGCCCCAACTAGCCAGATCGCCGCCCCGCACACATTCTCCCTCGACACCAATGGCTCAACCCCCAAGGCTCCCCGTCCCAGTGAAGAGGCAATTCTCTCTGCTCAATCAAGGTTTCTCAGCATATCAAAAATAAAGACAAGTACCTGTTTTGACGGCAAAAACTTCTATACTTGGAGCTTCGAATTGGAGCTCTTGCTGCAGAACGCCCAAATCTTCCATTATTTCGACGGGAGCTACGCGGAACCCGCTGAGGACACCGACGACGCTAGGACTTGCTACTACAACGAGTTCCTGATGGCGTACGGAATCCTCCTGCGCAACATGTCGCCAGCGGAGCAGCTCAACATTCGTTCGTACAAGACATCGGCTGCTCCAGCCCTCGACGCCTGGCGCCATCTCAATGGTGTATATCAGCCGAAGGACTCAGTCTCTTCGAGCCGGCTGCTCCAGCAGTTACTGGAGACCAAGATGACCTCAGGGGAGAAGGTCAACAGCTACATCAATCGCTGCCGGAGCCTTCGCGACCAAATCGCGAAGTTGGGAAGCTCGATTTTGTAAGAAATCTTCGTCAATATCGTGCTGCAAGGCGCTTCTCCGACAGCAGGGGGTCATCTCGGAGGCCGCCCTCTGCGCCGCCCTTCTCGTCGAACAGAGGGATATGGATCAGCAGCGACCAGCGCCACGACGAGAACGCGAACTGGTCGCCTTCTACGCCGACAACAACGAAGAGCGACGGCCGAGGCGCCTCTACTGCGAATCTGCAGGACGTTCGGGCACTTGGCGGATCGATGTAAATACCGATCTCGCCCTCGCCAGACCAATCCAAGCAATTGGTCCAGCCGACAAGACGTACGAGGCGACGTGCGTCCAGCCCAGGGGTATCAACCCCCACCCGCGCGCAACCTGAACCCAGCGGTTCAGCATCAGCAGCAGCAGCCGTCATCGACTGCCCCAGTTCGCAATGTCATGAGCAACATGGCCATGACAGGGGAGTCGTGTCGTGGTTGCGTGCGCTCACCTTAACCTGAGCCGGCACCGCATCCCATGGGCGCATTCAACAACAACAATCCATTCAATCCGCACCACGACTTCACCGGCGACGACGACCAGGACTGGAATCTTCCAGTCCCGCTGCTTGAGAGTCCCCCGCACGTACCTGATATGCGGGTGGCGCCACTTGACTGGCTCTCGCGTAAGCAATTTCTGAAGTTCGACACTCCGCACATCGTCACGCCGCGACTGGCGCTGCTCGCATGTGACGACAACAAGCGCTACAACACCTAACCTAGACAGCTGCTGCGGCCAGCACATGGTGGGCTCGGAGCGTTACATATCCAACGCCGTCGCCACCCCTACAGTCACGTACGGCACCGTGGCCAACAACACACGCTTGCGCGTGAGCGCGCAAGGCATCGTCGTGCTCAAAGCATGCGGAAGCCGTACGCACATCACGCTTAACGATGTGCTGATCGTCCAGAACCTGCGCTTCAACCTCCTGTCCGCCGCACAACTCATGGACTGCGGCGTTGACCTCAGCACGGATCGCGCGACGCACGCCATTCTGCTGCACTACGAATCGCGCAACTTTCCCCGCAGGCAGATCGGACGAGCACACTCCGAAAATGGAGTGTATGTCCTGGATTTCGACATTCCCGACTGCAGCGGCGACTCGCACGAGTTAATTGACCTCGTGCCACTGCGCTTCGAGCACATTCACCGCAGGGACTGGAAGCACCCTGACGGCAGACCGTGGGTGCCGCATCATCCTCACCCATGCGAAATGGCGCTGCACAACCCTGACGCAGACGGCATCTGCAGGGATTGTCACACGCCGACGACATCAACCAGCGCAATTGAGGCCGCGGACTTGCCGCTATCGCTGAAGCAGAGCGCCACGCGCCACCAGAAGAGGGAATATCACAGTTGGAGCTCCAAGTCACCACTCAGCGTGTGTTCGGCTCTGACCACAGCCCCCACGCTGGACCACCTTCTCAGCGACTCGAAGGCATTCTGCGTGGACAACGCCGCGGAATCTTGGATTCAAACGGAGTCGCACGCCCTTACACCCTTGAAGAATTTCTGAAGGTCTACCCCCACTGGCGCGACCCCACGGCAAAGCTTACCGTGGAGCAAGAGGAAGAACTGGCGCGCCGCGAAGCAGAGGAGCTTCGCCAACAAAGTCTCGCCGAAGCGCGCGGGACATTCGCTTGCGGCGCTTGGGGAGCCGAAGCGGAAGAAAGCGCCTCCAATGAAGGGGGGTGGGGAAGCGCTGGTGGATGGGGAACGAGCGAAACTAGCGGATGGGGAGACAACGGCGGAACCTGGGCCAACGCAAGCGGCGGATGGGGCGCCGCAACTGGAGCGGACAACAGCGGCTGGGGGACTTCCCGCGAAGAACGAAGGGGGGAAGAGGATGAAGCAGAGGAAATACAGGCAACACCTGCAGTCGTTCCCCTTGGTCGTCCCCCGCGCCATATTCCACTCGCACTACCTCCTCCTGACAATCCCCCGCGTCGCGATCCATGGGATACCATCGTCTGGGGGAACGAGCCGTCAACCCCGCGTCGCACCGTCTACGGACCTGCCCCTGAGCCACGCGAACCCACCTTCGTCCCTGGAACCATCCCTGGGACCAACATCCTGCTTTCTGAGATCCGCGACAGAGAGTTTCTGGCGCTGATGCTGACTACCGCGGCAGAAGAAGAAGAAGCAGAGGAAGCAGCAGCAGAACCTGCACCCATACCTGGCAAAGACCCTGAGGAAGATCGCACGCGCTACATGCGCACCTCCGGCTTTTGCACTGACGATGCACGCTGGCACCAGCGCCTCGGACACCCTTCACGCGCGACGCTGAAAAACTGCATCGACGCAGGCGTCTTCGCTCCTGGAGCGCTCCTGCGCCCAGATGGCACCGAAGTGAGAGGCGCGACACACCCGCGCAACTGCACCGTCTGCCCCGAAGCCGCGCTAAGCCACCAACCATTTCCGCTGCTTGAGCCAGGGACAAATCGCTATCCTAAGCTGCACAAGGTGTACAGCGATTTCCTGAACGTGGGGCATTGCGGAGTCGAGGATGAAATGTACACACTCACCTTCATCGATGCTGGAACGTGCTACGTGTGGGTCGTGAACGTGGAATTCCGCGATAGAGCCTATGAGGTGTTCCGCCTCTGGCTGGCGCATGCGCAGAGGCAATCTGGGGAGAAGCTGAAAATCTGGCAGTCAGACGGCGCGGCAGAATTCAGGAGCAACTAAACGCAGACCTACCTGGCGCAAAAGAGGATCGAGCATCACATTTCTCTCCCCTACGCGCACCAGCAGCAGGGCGTAGCTGAGCGAACGAACCGCACGCTGATGACGAAGGTGCGGGCGCTGATGAAGCAGTCGAAATTACCGCTGATCTACTGGACCTACGCAATGCACCACGCCGTGCGGGTGCACAACCTGCTTTCAACCACTGCAATCACCGGCAACCTGTCCCCGCACGTCAAATGGACCGGGACTAAAGGGAACACCTCCATGCTCCGCGTGTGGGGGTGCATGGTGTGGTGCGCCCACCGACGTCAACCATCGGTAAATTTGCCAGCCGCGCGCGCTGGGGAATTCACCTCGGCATCAGTCACGAGTACAAAGCGTGGATCGTGCTGGACCTCCTCAGTCAGAAAACCGCCCACGCTCGCGACGTAATCTTCTACGAACGACTCTTCCTTGAGCAGTTCCGCCACGACGAGCAGACGAACGCGAACCGCGTTTACGCTAACGATGGGCACAGCTACGCAACGCCCGAAGACGAAGCCGCTGCAGCAATCCTGGAGCAGGACACAAGGGGAGAATTCACGTGGGAAGATCGGCGCAGCAGCGACAACGACGACGACGATTCCTCACGAGGAGGAATGGGCGCAACAGGCGGAAGCGGCAGAGGCGCAGCACCACCAGCGCCACCTGAACCAGAAAGTGATGACGACGACGTGCAGGAAGTCATCCCGCAACGTCGCCACGACAGCACCGTTTCAGGAATCCAGCTGCTCGGGCTTCACACCGCAACCTCGAAAGCGCCACGTGTCATCGAGCCTCGAAACCCGCGCGAAGCTCTCCCCGGACCACACAGCAAGGAATGGGGCGAGCCAATGGACGCGGAGATCAATGGGTGTTGGTCGACCGTGCGGCAATCAAAGGCGCAAGGATCCTCTCGGGCAAGTGGGTCTTCCGCGTGAAGACCGCAGCGGATGGAACGATCGAGTGCTTCAAGGCGCGTTGGGTGGTGCGCGGCTATGACCAGAGGCATGGCATCGACTTCGACCAGACGTTCGCTCCAGTCAGTCGCCACACCTCCGTTCGAATCCTGCTCGCCATCGCAGCTGCAAGGCACCTGCCACTCCGCCAGATCAACGTAAAAAACGCGTTCCTGTACGCGTTAGTAGATGCCGTGATTTACGTCGAGCAGCCGCACGCGTATGGGGAAGGGGACTCATGCGTGTGTCAACTGCGCAAGTCGCTCTACGGGATCAAGCAGGCACCGAGACTGTGGCAGCAGTACCTGCACAACATCCTGCTTGAAATCGGATTCAAGCAGATGCCGCACGATCCAGGGATGCACCTCTGCGATTTCCGCGGCGAATACATTCTCCTCACGGTGTACGTCGATGATCTGCTCTACACAGGCTCAAACAATGAGCTACTCGAGCAGTTCGAGAAAGCCTTGGCGGGGCGCGTCGACATCACGTGCAACTACGAGGTGAAGCAGTTCTTAGGCCTCAACATCTCCTACGCGCCCGAGGCCATTCACCTTTCAGCAGCAAAGTACGCAGAGGAGTTAGGGAAGCGGTTCAACATTTCACCTGCACCCCTCTCAACTCCCTACCGAACCCCCGGACCGAACCACAAACCTGACAACAAAGCCCTATCCCCTGCTGGAATTCAGACTTACCAGCAGCAGCTGGGATGCCTCCTCTTCGCCTCTGTCACCTGCAGGCCAGACCTCTCGTACATCGCAAGTCAGCTCGCACAGTACTCACGCAAACCAACGACTAAAAGTCTCCTGGACCTGCAGCGCGCCCTACAGTTCTTCGTTTCAACGCCCAAGATTGGGCTGTGCTACTCAACTGCACCAACTCCATCCTTCAATCTCATCGGCTATGTGGATGCCGATCATGCAGCAGACCCCGATAATCGACGGTCCAGGACTGGCTTCTTGTTCCGACTCGAACCAACGGGACCAATCTCCTGGAATTCGCAGAAGCAGGAGTTGGTTGCCCTGTCGTCAGCCGAAGCGGAATTCATCGCAGCAACCGCAGCAGTTCGCGAAGGCCTCTACCTGCAGGAACTCCTGCAAGAGGCGAAAATTCCAGCTTCGCCCACCTTTCGTCTTCACTGCGACAACCAGAGCGCGATCCGCATCGCGAACAAACCTGGTTTCGTCAACCGCACCAAGCACATTGCGCTGCGGTATTTCTTCGTGAAGGACGAGGTGGACAAAGGCAAGGTCAACTTGACCTATTGCCCGATTGGTGACATGGCAGTAGAATTCCTCACGAAGCGACTGCCACGCCAGCAGTATCAGCACTGCTCCGAACTCAGCGGCGTGGTCAAGCAGGTCAAGTCGAGCTACGGCCAGGAGTGAAGGGGGGTGTTACGAATAGTAATACTTGATATTACTGTGCACTCCTCACCGCAGCAAGAGAAGCACGCAGTATCGAGAACGAACGCGAAGAGTCAGACGGTTAGGAATTGGCTCGAAGCGTCAGACAGTTACAGCACATCTGGACCGTCGGAGCAGACGGCATCGGGCAGCTGCAGGCAGGATGGTTTTGGCGGGAACAGTTTCGTAACTGTACGCGCCGCACGGTTGGGAATGTATTTGAATAAGGGAATGTACCCCTTAGAGTACATGGCTAGTTAGGTCGTTTCGTATTCCCTGTACTCTTATTTATATCGCTGTATTTGCATGTTTTAAATCATCTCAAAGCATTTTGCATTCACTCTGCTATTGAGGTCAAGGGCCCACCAACTTCACTTCTCTGCGTGCAAACCTTCCTGAGTAGATCCTAGGCCACGATCAACTTCTGATTGCAACAAGATGCGCGAGGGGCGAAACACCATTAGAAGTAACGGGCGAATAAATGGTTGGACCTATTTTCGGTGTTGGACATGTACATGGTGTTCGTGATTAGGCAACATTGTCTCGTTCACCGGACGACCGCTAAGAGGCTAGTAAAGTACCTGTCGAGCACATCACGTACGGGGCCTGTGCTTGGAGGGAGGCAGCCATTGTGACTTACCAGACTTATTGACCCATCGTGGGCGGACAATGAAGAAACTTGCAGGTCGATGCAAGGCTATTGTTTTAGCCTGAGCTCTGGAGCTGTGTCGTGGAGGTCAACATGAGCATCGTCACTGGCTTTCTCAAGTGATGAGGCTGGTATCTGCGCTGGTGCAATGGCTGCGCGGGAGCTCCACTAGTTGACTTTCTTGCTCATTGACTTAGGTAAGTTGTCTAGCTTTGCTCCGACCATGTTCGTTGACATTAAGGCCATGATCCTTCTGTGTCAAAATCTTTGATAGTAGAGTAAAATGAATCAAATCGAGCAGCAGTAGTTCCTATTGCAAGGCTGCAGCTGTTGGTGCAACCCTACGGTTTGCACTCGGCTTGTTGTCCGTGTGCGTGTGCGTGCATGCGTGTGTGCATGGAGTGGTATGAGTGCATGAAATAAATATATATTTCATGCTTATAATGGTGTGTGAATGATGGGTCATGATGTCAAGTGTGTGTGTCGAGTCAATAGCGAGTTATCGCTAGCCGCGTATTACGCGGTTATTTTGTGTGTCCCGCGCGGTTTCTATTTTGTCGTGCGCGGTTTTCTATTTTGTCGCTTGTCGAACGTTCGGCGTGTCGCAGGTGTGTGCAGCAGACCCATCAAGAACTCAAGGTTGAGTTTGTGATGAAGAACCCGAGCCTTGGTTCAAGCTTCAAGTGTTTTTCGAAGCTCGCCAAAAGGCTACACCTCAAGATATTGAAGATAGTTACATTACAAAGTGTAGTGTAACATTTCAGTTGGTGTAGGCCCTTGTGAAGGGTAGTTTCGAGACCCTTCTTGGTTGGGGGCAGTGTGGCACTGTTCCCCATCACTGTACCTCGGCTCTTGGGGTTTGTAGGAGCTGGGAGTCCTTCGTATCCCGAAGTGGCCTAGTCAGTAGAAAGAGGCACTTCCGATAGATGAGGTCCTGGGATCGAACCCACCCCCGTGCAGGCGTGTTCTGCCAGCCCCAAGTAGGGGTTAGCACGTGCTCATCTAGGAGTGGATACCCCTTATAAACTGGTTACGACCAGAAAAACAAATTTAACCTTTAACCTTCCCAACTCGTAACTCTTCCTAGCTGTTCGTAATTGTGTTCCTAAGACTATGTTGCTGCCATAGTGCCGTTCGTTCAATCTGACGTTGTGTCGTCAATTCTTGATGAAATCGTGCGATTTAAATTGCTTATTGTAGGCGACGCTAAGACGCTCCAGATCCAAGTTGAATGAGGTCAATTGAAGGTGTGAGCAGATCGCTACGAACGTTTAAAGCCGCTGTGCAGAAATCTGACTGCGCACTCTATCTTTGGCTCTAGGCACATTGAAGCCTATTGAAGCCTACTGTGACTATAACAGCAGCGACGCGATCAAGCTCGCTTGGTCTTTATGGCCTCAAAGGTCAACACTATCAAATGTTATATTTGGTTGATAGGCTAAAGTGATTCATACTGTAAGGAGTACAACACTACAAGGTTGCATATTTGTACCCAACTCTTTGCGAGTTGATTCATTCCTCTCTTTCACATTCTAACATGTTATCATCGAGTAGGTTCAGTCCGAATGTGCTGCACCCTCTGCGCGCGCACTGCCATACTGTTCTACTGTCGCGCTACAGCCACTGCCGTGCCGTTGCAGCCGCACTACTCCTTCACGCGCGCTGTTGCCGCTGGTGAACGCGCTGCCTCGCGAACTCATGCGACGCCCCACGTGCTACCCCGTGCACTGCCACCTGCCACCCGCGCTGCCCCGCGAGCTGACGCGACGGCGCCCGCGCTGCCTCGCGCGCTGCTGCGCTGCAGCTTGCCGCCGCCCGTGCTACCATACGCGCTGCCCCGTGTGCTAACGCGACGCCGCCCGCGCTGCCGTCTGCCGCCCGCGCTGCCTCGTGCCGCCACCTACGTTGTCCCGTGTGCTGCCCCGCGCGCTACTGCTCACCCGCGCTGCACCGCGCACCACGCCGCGCCGCCCCGCCCCACGCCACGTCGCACTGCACTACGCTACAGAGGCGTGCTGCCGCGTTGCTTTGCTCGCTACAGCACCGCGCCGCGCTCCCGCACTACCCGTTGCAGTGATAAATGATAATGGCATGCACTATGAGGTACATCAGTTTGGGTTTCACATTTGTATCTCACTTTTGCCTAAGTATATTACTCCCGTTTCTTGACATGGTATCACTCGCTATTTTAGGGTTTCTTAGGACTGTTCCTAGTGGCTCATTTCCGGACCTAATTGACTCGCTGTGTCTCGCTTGCTTTGCCCAGCGCGCGTCCTTAGCGCTGCCCCACGCGCTGCCCGTCACGCGCAGCCCTGTCTTGCACCATCTTGCTGCCCTGCCCAGCGCCTTCACGCCATCCTACCACCGCTACAGCCGTCACTATAGCCGCCCCCGTAGCTGCAGCTACAACCCTAGCGCCTGCCGCTACCACAACAGCCGCTGAAGCTACTGCTGCTGCCGCCGCTACTACAGAAACCGCTTCTACTGCCAATGCAGTAGCTGCTACAGCCGCCATTGCAGCCGCCCCTTCAGCTGCCGCTGTAGCCGCCACTGCAGCCACTACTCCAGCCGCCACTGCAGCCACCGCTACAGCCACTGCCGCCGCCACTGCAGCCGCCACTATAGCAGGCACTACTACTGCCACTATGGCTGTTCTTGCCGCAGCCGCCGCCACTGCCCTAAAACCGCTACTGCCGCAACTTCCGCTGCAGCCGCCCCTGCCACAGTCGCCGCCGTTGCCCCCCAAAGCCGCTACAGCAGCTCCAGCCGCTACAGCAGCTCCTGCCGCTGCAGCTGCCGCTATAGCAGCCACCGCCGCTACAGCTGCACTTGCTGCTACAGGCGCTAGTGCCGCCACAGCCGCTGCAGCTGCTGCTCCAGCCACTGCCACCGCTTGTGCAGTGGCACTTGCGCCGCTGCTGCTAAGCCCAGTTGCCTATCATGGAGACGCCTACTGTACTGAAATTCAATGCAGTGGGCAGCCCGATCGAGTATGAGACATGGCTGCTAGACCTACACCTTTACCTAAAGAGCATCACTAAGGACGGCACCTCCCTTTTTTAGCACACGTCGGAGTCCCCTGCTGCCTCTGCTGAGCCGACTAACCCTGGCACCGCCGCTACAGACGAGCAAGGACAATAGTTTAGGATTGACTGTATTGTTCATACCCAGTGGTTAGCACGTGACGCTACTGCCCAGCTTGCAGTTCGCAACCACCGCCCGCCAGGCCAGCGGTCCCACTTTTGCCAGCTGGAAACGACGAAGACCCTCTATGGCGATGTAGTGAAGAGCTAGTTCCCCCTCTCTTTTCTACCACCCTAGGCCGTTTTCTCCTGGCGTTCCCCTCTCCTTAGTTCTCCGACTTCCATATTGTCGCTGACCTCATGACTGTTGACCACCTTGCAACTGCAATCGGAGGTTACGCATAGCAATGTGGTAATCATAAAGCAATGTAATAGTCGGCTCAACTGTAGCGATACCTGCAAATCAGTTCAATAATGGAATGTACCCCTCCGAATACATGGCTAGCTAGGAGAATGCTCTATAAACCAATTGAAATGTGAAGTTAATCATCATGCTTTTCTTTCACATATTATTAACATTTCATCCAGACTCTCGCTGTCTTGATTCCATTTAGCAAGGATTATCCTAAATACCAAGATTCCGCAAGTACATCAACATCATGTGTATCCCAAAACGCAAAATGTGCTGCTATGTTCACCCAAGACATTTTGATGAACGCGTTGTATAACACATAAAAAGTTCACATTCGTCTCGCCACCCAGATATTTTGGTGAAGCAACCTAAATAAATGCATGAATCATGATTGGATGCTGTTCCTTGTCTTGTATGAGAAACTCACCACCACCATTCCCCATACAGTACGAGCCACCGAGCAACAAAGATATATTGTAGCCTATTCGTGTACGTGCAATCCCATAAGCATTTGGTTGGAGTAATTTGTTGAAATGTTGCTTAGTCGGAAATATACTTTCCCTGTACGCACGTGAATTTCTGGCTAGGTGCACCCGTTGTGGCCACCAAACCCGTTGGGCTGAGGAGAAGCCTTAGGATATTTCAGAGATTAGTTCTTGTGAAATAGCGCAGCGAAAGACTGAATTTCCTGTACTGGTAATAGTGAGAATGGGCATTGATAGTACTAATATACATACGATATGAGCACCTATTCGAAATGTACCTATTCACTAACAAGCCTATGTTATCGACTCGACTCTTAAACTGTACCTCTATTGACGCGAATAGTCATGAGAATATTCGCGTCACTACCTAAAACACTAGAGAAAGGACACTTCAATGTTGTCGGTGTCAGTGACGTGCCCGAGTCCAGTCAATTGCATGTAGTTCTTAAACTTTGGCGGTGGCAGACGCTTGGTCAAGTAGTCTGCGGTCATTTCGCTCGTGGAGCATGTCAAACATTGTATGTTTATATTGTGTAGGCTATAGTGGGTTTAGCCTTAGAGGGTACACAAACTTAGGGTTTCATACTTGTACCCACCTTCCTGCTAGTTCATCCATTCTCGTTCTATTCTAGATTCTAACATGGTATCAGAAGCCTAGGTTGCTACCTAGGACCGCCTTCTACAATGGGCCCACTATTCCGCTAGAAGCGCCCTCGTGCGCCCTACCTTACGTGCGCCCTCGTGCGCCCTACCTTACGTGCGCCCTCGTGCGCCCTCGTGCGCCTCTTCTCTGCTAGTGCGCCTTCGTGCGCCCTCGTGCGCCCTCGTGCGCCTTTCTCTGCTAGTGCGCCTTCGTGCGCCCTCGTGCGCCCTCGAGCCGCCCCTGCAGGTCCGTCAGGCCCCCGAGCCGCCGCTGCAGGCCCGTCAGGCCCGAGAGCCGCCCCTGCAGACTCGTCAGGCCCGCGCGCAGCCTCTGCCCGACCGCGCGCCGCCCCTGCAGGCTCTCGCCGCCCGCCGCGTCGCCCTGCCCGTGGCGTCACCGCCTCCCCGCGGCGTCGTCGCCTGCCCGCGGCGTCGTCGCCTGCCCGCGGCGTAGCCCCTGCCCGCGGCGTCGTCGCCTGCCCGCGGCGTCGTCGCCTGCCCGCGGCGTCGTCGCCTGCTCGCGGCGTCGTCGCCTGCCCGCGGCGTCGTCGCCTGCCCGCGGCGTCGTCGCCTGCCCGCGGCGTCGTCGCCTGCCCGCGACGTCGTCGCCTGCCCGCGGCGTCGTCGCCTGCTCGCGGCGTCGTCGCCTGCCCGCGGCGTCGTCGCCTGCCCGCGGCGTCGTCGCCTGCCCGCGGCGTCGTCGCCTGCCCGCGACGTCGTCGCCTGCCCGCGACGTCGTCGCCTGCCCGCGGCGTCGTCGCCTACCCGCGGCGTCGTCACCTACCCGCGTCGTCGTCGCCTACCCGCGGCGTCGCCACCTGCTAGCGGCGTCGCCCTGCCCGCGGCGTCGCCACCTGCCCGCCGCGTCGCCCTGCCCGCGGCGTCGCCACCTGCCCGCCGCGTCGCCCTGCCCGCGGCGTCGCCACCTGCCCGCCGCGTCGCCCTTCTCGCCGCGTCGCCCTGACCTAATCCGCCTCTCGCCCCTGGAGCAGCCGCCACTGCAGTAGCAGCCCCTGGAGCCGCCCGCCACTGCAGCAGCAGCCCCTGGAGCCGCCCGCCACTGCAGCAGCCTCCCCTGGAGTCGCCCGCACCTGCAGCAGCTGCCCCTGGAGCAGCCCGCACCTGCAGCCCCTGGCCCCTGGAACAACCGCCACTGCAGCAGCCGTCCCTGGCACCTGGAGCAGCTGCCGTCGTGGCCCGGCCTCTCTCTGCAGCAGCTGCCGCGGAGCTCCCTGCTGCGGCCCGGCCCTGCCCTGCAGTTGTAGCGACCCCGCTGTCCCCACCGTCTTGCGCCTGCCGCGCCGACCACTGGTGAGCATTGCCCTGCCAGCACTGCTACCGCTGCTACTGCTGCTACTGCCTTTTCTACTCCCACTGCCACTGCTCCTGCTGTTACTGCTATTACCGCCGCTACTGCTGCTGCTCCTGACGTGGCCAGATGCAGCTCCAGGGCCGTGCGCGTGAGTCCCTCACGCTCCAGCAGGCTCGTGAGTGGTACGCTAGTTTGGGCTGTCGGGGTGGCCGTAGTGGTAGTCGCTCTGGAGTGGATCGGTCGGGAGCTTCTGGTAGTGGGCAGGTGCAGCAGCCGTGTCCTCTTTTGCTCCAGCAGGCTCGTGAGTGGTACGCTAGTTTGGGCTGTCGGGGTAGCCGTGGTGGTAGTCGCTCTGGAGTGGGTCGGTCGGGAGCTTCTGGTAGTGGGCAGGTGCAGCAGCCGTGTCCTCTTTTGCTCCAGCAGGCTCGTGAGTGGTACGCTAGTTTGGGCTGTCGGGGTAGCCGTGGTGGTAGTCGCTCTGGAGTCCTTCGTCGTTCGGGAGCTTCTGGTCGTGGACAGGTGCAGCTGCCGTGTCCTGTGAGTGAGGCTGCCGCTCTAGGTGCTAGTACGTCTGTTGCCCTAGGTGCTAGTGCGACTGCCATTGCAGGTACTCGCGTGTCTGCCACCTCAGGTGATGGTGAGGCTGCCGCTCTAGGTGCTAGTGAGTCTGTTGGCCTAGGTGCTAGTGCGACTGCCACTGCAGGTACTCGCGTGTCTGCCACCTCAGGTGATGGTGAGGCTGCCGCTCTAGGTGCTAGTGAGTCTACCTCTCCTGGTACTGAGTCGACTGCGGCACTGCACACCTTCACCCTGGACTCAGGTGCTTCTCGCTGTTTCTTTCGTGACCGCACTGTCCTTGAGCCGCTTGCTCGGCCAGTTGCTGTCTCCCTCGCTGACCCCTCTGGGGGTCCGGTCATTGCGACCTCCTCCACTGTCCTTCCTTGTCCTGCGGTCCCGTCGGGCACACTGTCAGGTCTCTACCTCCCCTCGTTCTCTACGAACCTGGTGGCGGGTCGTGCGCTCCAGGACGGGGGTGTTCACTAGTTCACCCCTGCCTACGAGCGCGTGACACACTGCACGTGTGCTCGGACGGGCCGTCACCTGGCTACCTTCACTCGGCAGCCGGGGTCGGACCTGTACACACTGACCACTGAGTCCCCTCAGGTAGCTGCGTCCGCGTCCGCGTCTGCGTCAGGCCAGCTGTCGGCCCCCTGCTCGTGTCGCTCTCTGGCGCACGACACCGTCCTCTGGCACCACCGACTTGGCCACCCGTCTGTGCAGCGCCTTCGTGCCATGCACAAACGGCAGCTTGTCTCTGGTCTTCCCAGGGTGCTCCCTCCCCTCCCACCCTCGCCTGCTCCTCCCTGTCTTCCCTGTGTCGAGGGGCGGCAGCGCGCCGCTCCTCACTCCTCCTCCTTTCCCCCGACGACTGCTCCCTTGCAGACGCTCCACATGGACGTGTGGGGCCCAGCCCGCGTCCGTGGTCAGGGTCAGGAGAGGTACTTCCTGATAGTTGTTGACGACTACTCGCGCTACACCACGGTCTTCCCCTTGCGCACCAAGGGTGAGGTCCCTGGTGTTTTGATCCCCTGGATCAGCAGAGCTCGTCTCCAGCTAGGCAAGCGTTTTCGCTCGGACTTTCCTGTCCTGCGCTTGCACTCTGACAGAGGTGGTGAGTTCTCCTCCGACCTCTTGGCAGCCTACTGTGCCGAGCACGGCATTGAGCAGTCGTTCACGCTTCCGGCCTCTCCACAGCAGAATGGGGTTGCTGAGCGCCGCATTGGCTTGGTCATGGAGATCGCTCGTACCTCCCTGATCCATGCGGCTGCTCCCCACTTTCTGTGGCCGTTTGCGGTCCGATACGCTGCGCACCAGCTCAACCTCTGGCCCCGTGTCTCCTTGCCGGAGACTTCTCCGACACTGCGTTGGATGGGAGAGGTTGGCGATGCGTCACGTTTTCGGGTCTGGGGATCCCGAGCTTTTGTTCGCGATACGTCCGCGGACAAGCTCTCCCGTCGCGCTGTCCCCTGTGTCTTTCTTGGCTTTGTCCCGGACGCGCCTGGTTGGCAGTTTTACCACGTCACCTCGCGCCGGGTTCTGCCCTCTCAGGACGTCACTTTTGACGAGTCTGTCCCCTTCTACCGCCTCTTCCCCTACCGCACTGCCCCGCTCCCCCCTCCGCCTCTCTTCCTCGCGCCAGGTGCTGCTGTGGTAGACCCCCTCCCCCCTCAGGGTGCCGCTCCCTCAGGTGTGTCTCAGGTAGACCCGGTTGAGCCTGTCGAGGTAGCTGTCGAGTCTCGTCCTGCTAGGGGTGCTGAGCCTGCGCGTGAGGAGCCTGGCGGTGCTGAGCCTGGGGGTGCGGAGCCTGGAGGTGCGGAGCCTGGAGGTGCGGAGCCTGGAGGTGCGGAGCCTGGGGGTGCTGAGTCTGGGGGTGCTGAGTCTGGAGGTGCTGAGTCTGGGGGTGCTGAGTCTGGAGGTGCTGAGTCTGGGGGTGCTGAGTCTGGAGGTGCTGAGCCTGAGAGTGCTACACCTGGAGGAGCCCTCTCCTCCCAGCAGCTGCAGGAGAGGTACCTACAGTACTGCCGCCTCCGGAGAGGTGCTGCTGGAGCTGGTACCAGTACTTCCCCTCCTACCCGGGAGCTCCCCTCCCTTCAGCGGATCCGAGAGTGGTACACGCGGCGCTGCAGTCTTCGGAGTGGAGCTCCTGGTGCTGCGGACCCTGAGGGGCAGTGGAGCTGCTGCTGGCGCTGAGGACCCGGGCGGTGGAGCTGCTACTGGTGCTGAGGACCTGGACGGTGGAGCTGCTGCTGGTGCTGAGGACCCGAGCGGTGGAGCTGCTGCTGGTGCTGAGGACCCGGGCGGTGGAGCTGCTGCTGGTGCTGAGGACCCGAGCGGTGGAGCTGCTGCTGGTGCTGAGGACCCGGGCGGTGGAGCTGCTGCTGGTACTGAGGACCCTGGCGCTGGTGTCTCTGCTGGTTCTGGAGACGCTGCGCGACCGCGACCGTACTTCGTGCCGCTCCTTCAGCAGGTTCTTGGTCAGGCTCCTCCTCCTTGTCCTCCTCCCTCCGTAGAGTGTCCTCCGCCTGTCCAGTCGCAGTCACAGTTACCGCCTACCTCGCCTCTTCCTGCTCCTTCTCCTTACACTGGTCCGACAGGAGGTCTTACGGAGCGTCGTGAGCCTGAGTCTCGTCCTGCGTCGCCTGTTCGTACTACTCGCACTGGTCGTCGTGTCCCACGTGAGCGTCCTCCTCCTGTCCCTGGCACTCACTACATGACTCTGCGTCCCTCCACTGCTCCTCAGCGTGTCCCTCTGCCGTCTCCTCCTGCGTCCTCTCTACCTACTCTTCCTGACCCGGAGTCTGACTCCCGTCGTGCTGCCAGTCCCACAGTCACGCGTCTCCTCGCCACTGTTGTCACTGACCCTACCTTTGAGTCCTCTACTGCGTCTGCTCTGGTCGCTGAGTTAGTTGACTTTGCTGCCCGCTGTCGTCTAGACTACGCCGCTAGCCTTGTTGCTGAGTCTGAGTCTGTCTATCCTCCGTCCGTCGGGGGTGAGTGTGCTCTTGGCACGGACGTCCTTGAGGACAGACAGGAGGAGTTCCAGTGCTTTGCTGCTGCTTTACCTCATCTCGTGTCCATGCTAGTTGCCCCTGAGGGAGACCTGGATGCACCAGACATCCCGACCCCGCGCTCTTACGCTGAGGCGATGGCGGGTCCCTACTCCTCTCAGTGGCAGACAGCCATGGACGCAGAGATGGCTTCCTGGAAGTCCACAGGCACCTATGTCGACGAGGTTCCCCCACCTGGGGCGAACATCGTCAGTGGCATGTGGATTTTCAGGGTGAAGCGGCCGCCGGGTTCTCCTCCTGTCTTCAAGGCGCGCTACGTTGCTCGAGGCTTCAGTCAGCGAGAGGGAGTAGACTTCTTCCAGACCTTCTCCCCCACCCCAAAGATGACCACTCTTCGGGTGCTGCTGCACATAGCCGCTCAGCGCGACTACGAGCTTCACTCACTTGACTTCAGCACTGCTTTCTTGCAGGGCAGCCTGCACGAGGAGATCTGGCTGCGCCGCCCTCCTGGCTTCACTGGGTCGTTTCCTCCTGGTACCCAGTGGAGGCTCCAGCGGCCGGTCTACGGTCTCCGCCAGGCGCCACGTGAGTGGCACGACACACTGAGGACGACACTTGCGGCTCTTGGGTTCGCTCCCTCTACTGCTGACCCGTCGCTGTTTCTACGCACCGACACCTCGCTGCCGCCGTTCTACATCCTCGTGTACGTCGACGACTTGGTCTTTGCCACTGCTGACACTGCGGCACTCGCCCACGTGAAGTCGGAGCTGCAGAAGAGACACACGTGCACAGACCTGGGTGACCTGACAAGCTATCTTGGCTTGCGGATCACCCGGGACAGAGCACGGCGCACCATCATGTTGTCTCAGTCACACATGGTGCAGCAGGTCCTTCAGCGCTTCCGCTTCACGTACTCCTCGCCTCAGTCCACTCCTCTGCCTACTGGTCACTCGCTCTCAGCTCTGCCTTCGGATGAGTCCGTAGAGCCGAGTGGCCCATATCCAGAGCTTGTGGGCTGCCTCATGTACCTGATGACCTGCACTCGACCTGACCTTGCATACCCTCTTAGCATCCTTGCACGCTATGTCGCTCCTGGCCGTCACAGGAAGGAGCACATGGATGCTGCTAAGAGGGTGTTGCGCTACTTGTGCAGTACGTCGGGCATGGGGCTAGTGCTTGGAGGGCGAGACCGGGTTGTACTCACTGGACACTCAGACGCTTCTTGGGCAGACGACCAGGCTACTCAGCGGTCGTCTCAGGGCTACACCTTCAGCCTTGGCTCTGGCTCAGTTTCTTGGCGTTCTACACGCTCTTCTTCTGTTCTCAGCTCCAGTTGTGAGGCTGAGATCTACGCCACAGCCATGGCGGCCCAGGAGCTACGTTGGCTGACCTACCTGCTGACCGACTTGGGAGAGCGGCCTCGTTCTCCTCCAATGCTGTACGTCGACAACAAGGCTGCCATTGCCTTGTGTGAGGAGCACAGACTGGAGCACAGAACGAAGCACATCGCCTTGCGGTACTTCCTTGCTCGAGAGCTGCAGCAGCGCGGTCAGCTTCGTCTGCGTTACGTGGCCACTGAGGCCAACACTGCTGATGTGTTCACCAAGGCGCTTCAGCCCTGTGACCATCAGCGCTTCTGTACTCTTCTAGGCCTTGTGCCTACTGGACCTCACTTGCTTACTTCTTGACTTTGTTTGTACTGTGATCTCTATATATATACTTGCATGCTTACTCTTGCTAGGTTGTGATCACTGTATCTCTTGCTATACTATCAAACTGCATGTGAACTGGTCTTGTGACCACTTGCTTGTGCTCAGAATTTGTGTGGTGTCCTTGAGATCCACCCTGAGCTTGCTTTGCTTTGCTTTGACTGGTCTTGTGACCCTCTGGTTGTCTCCCACTACGCCTATGGGGGTGTGTCAAACATTGTATGTTTATATTGTGTAGGCTATAGTGGGTTTAGCCTTAGAGGGTACACAAACTTAGGGTTTCATACTTGTACCCACCTTCCTGCTAGTTCATCCATTCTCGTTCTATTCTAGATTCTAACAGAGCAACAAGCAAGCTGTAACTTTCCTTGCTCGATTTCGTTTTTTTTTACGAAAAAAAGTAACTCAACGAAATATGCTTCGTTTGGTTTGCAAAATCGAAATTGTTCACAATGCAACTTGTGGACTGGTTGTTGCAGAAAGGCTGAATCGAAGCATATCCAGTAGCTTCACTTCACTAAGTAACTCGCAAAGGTGAAAAAAATAACCGAGTGCAATAGGCTCCTACTTCACTAAATAACTACCTTCCTTTGATGCGATGCAGGCAGCGATGGACGCAGCCTCTGCTGACGAGAGTGCAATCGGCTCCTGCTTGGACGACTACCAAGAGTACCAACAGGCTCAAGACGGAATACAACTCTTGTTGGTAGTAGCATTCGCGTGATCTGCATGAACTTAGCCAAATAAATGAAGCGCACACTGCAACGATTTATAATAAGTCGAAGAAACCGTATTTGTAGAGACAAAATAACTGACTGCAACTTTCAACTCCCTTAGGTCGCTTACGATATTGAGTGAGCTAGCTAGCAGAATAAGCCAAGTCGGAACGACATGTTTTGGTGACAAAGAGTAGACTGCCAAGAAGCTGCTGATAGCATGTGATGCTGTCAAAAGAGAGTACATCGGTGTCAACAAACTTAGTAGAGCAGAAAGGAGTTGAAGCAATTGAAGTTTCTCAGCACATTTGTCTGCAGAAAGATGAATTGACGTAGATGTCTCGGTAATGTTGAGACCAAGGAACTACTTGGCATATGTAGATCGTCAGGGTAAGATCAATTTGAAGCGCTCTTTAAGATAAAGTCAAAATTTGTTAATAAGAAGCACGAATCCGTTGTCACAGTCAAGGCGGTACATTAAGTGATGATGCTGCAGCTGGCGGAAACCAATTTTGATGAGGTGCATGTGAAGATGCCGCTGCCATAGATGAGGTGTCTGCTAAATCTAGTAAAGAAATTTGCTAAACTTGCACACACGGGCAGGGTCGAAGACATAACCGTGCGGCTGCTCGATGAAAATGAGTGTGTCAACGAGCACGTAGAGAAAAAGTTATAGCCTCATCAGTATATCGGAGTTTGAAACCCAATGCAGCTACAAAGGCGAGTAGAACTTCCAAGGAAGTATAAACGGGAGTAGATGTTTTTGCAGTAGTTAAGGCCATGCGTTTGGGCGAAGTTCCGAACAAACCGACGGGCCTTAAAGTGCTCGATTGTATCGTCAGACTTCGTCTTAATCTTAAAGACCCACTTGCTTGAAATGATATTTTGACCAACGATAGTTGAGATAGGGATTAAATCCCTACTGTTACGATTGTGCAGTGCCTTCAGCTACATGTCCATGTCTTCTCCCTATCAGGTCCCTTGAGTGCATATTCGATGTTCGAAATGGACAGTTGAGTTTTGTACAACAACTACGTGACCATCTGCAACTGGTCTGTTAATAGCGAGTCTTCATCTTTGTTTCGACAGTAGCTGCTTCATCACCAGCTTTCATTAGTTGCAACAGGAAGTAGTGTAGTTGCTCCATTATCAGCGAGTCCGTAGTAAGCCTTGGCGATGTCATCGTTTTGCGGACCAAATTTATTGATATTGATTAGAACCAAATAGTAAGGGGCGGCACCAGTAGCTGCTGATGCACCCGAGACAACTTCTTCTGCTGCATCTGCTTCGGTGGCAAAGGTGCGTGCTCTAGTGAATCCATTCGTCCGGTCCTCACTACCAAGTGTTGTAAATGAGGTGCTCGTCTTGCTGGGACTGCCATGCAATGTTTGTCCTGGGAAACCATGCGACGAAGGTAGTGTAGGCAAGATCGCGCGAGAGGATGAGCACATGCTAGATGAAACTTGTAGATGTGTTGATGAAGGTGATGATGTAATTAAGATATGCTCGTCCTTCTTTACATTGTATTACCAACATGTCACTGTAAACCTTCTCGTGTGGCTTGTATACCGTGCACTCGGGTTGTGGTGCGACGGAAACGGTTGCTGAGTTAGATCAGCTTCGGGATACGGCGTGCAAATTCGAGGAGGTCGAGAAAGCTCATGCACACCAATAAGCAATAACACATCCTTATCGAGTACTGTTGCTCGTATCGTGTTATAAGTTGTCATGCGCTGGGATGTCTTTAAAATATTTTGCCAAATATCATTTGATGTTGCGTGTTGGCATTTCAAGCATTGAAGTTCGCTTGGCTTTGATGCCACTATGTTTTGTTGGTAGCTCAACGTGTGAAAGACAAGTCGACGACGATAGGACCAGCCGAGTGCGAGGAAGTGGAAGGTACGGATGGATGTTGTATCACTTTTGCTGCTTCCCCGGTTGTGCTCATTGACTCTGCTGCTGCTCATGAAGTTCCAAGTGTGCCAGCTTTTAATGGTATGTCTCGTAGGTAATCAAGATAATCTGGTTTGGGATGAAAGTCCATTCATGATCCAGAAGCAAGAACTTGTTAACTGTCAGCTGAAGCTCCATCTCGCTTGACATTACGTACGACCCCCTCCTTACTGTGTTTCGTTTGCCACGCAAATTCCTCACCTTGAAGATTGTGACAGTGCCTTTCTGTTTATATAGTCGCATTCCGGGTGTACTCCTCATCCCATGAGCCGACTAACTCTGCAAAGATTGTAACCGATGCCGTTCTTGATGAGGATTTGATAAAGCTTAATAACCGTGCCTGTTTCCGGCGTTTGAAGAATTGTGCCTTAACGTTGGGTATGTAAAGTCTGATTTTCAATTGCAATTGTCACCTCTTGCTAAATTCATATCTCGTGTTTGACAAAGAAATTGTTGTCGATGCATGACGTCCACCTGTATTGTGTGCATCAACTATCAAGGAACCCAACATTAGGACCATATTTAGCACTTGCAGCAACGTTATCATATTGAGGATTGACTTGAAGTGTTGTCAAGATCAGCTGCAAAACTTTATCTGGTGCAAAAATCAGAGGTGAGCCAAGTATGCAGCAATGCGTGCGTGTCCATCATGCTTGAGAATTCCGTCATTTTTGCTAGTGCTGATGTGGTCTGTTGTTTGTAGCAGTGGCGGCAGTACCTGTGGTAGAGTTGCGACTGTACGCTGCTGTGTTGTGTGTCGAAGCTATGGACAATGATCATCTGAGTGCCCGTGAGCAAAGGAAGTTGATGAACTAAGGGGATATTGATTCAAATAAAAACTTTTAATCATGAGAATGGTAGCTAAGAAGCAACTCAATCTAGCCTAAAACTAACATATATAAATATATACAAATATACCCACATGTGTATATATATATATATAATCGGACACAACCTCATAGACTAGGTGGGGGCGATTTTATAACCAACAGAAGCAACAACTCAAGGCGGACCAACTAGTCAAACCACTGAGGCAGGTGGTCACAAGACCAATCAACTACAGCAACAAAACAAGATATGCACCTCAATGTGGTATAACTAGCCAGCCATTGAGCGAAATGGCCACAAGGCCAGTATAAGAGTATGTACATGAATATTTATAGAAAAAACAAAAGACACAATACAAGACAGAATAAGCGAGGTTAATAAGGACCTACGTGAACAATGCCATGCTGCGAACACAACATGTGGTGGTCACAAGGCGAGAGAGCCTTGGTGGACATGCCAGCAGCATTTGTCAAAATGTGAAAGTTTGGAACGAATCAACAAGCAAAGAGTTGGGTACAAATATGCAACGCTATAATATTATACTCTCTACAGCAAGGCTCACTATAGCATATCAACAGAATAAAACATTTAACATACCCTCATAGGCTAAGTGAGGGATAGCTAGATAGAGCAAGAACAACAATGGACAGAAGACCAGTCCAAAGAGAAAACAAAGCAACGCTCAAGGTGGATCTCAAGATCAACACACAGCTCGAGCACAAGCAAGCAGCCACAAGGCCAGTTCACATGCAGTGTTGTAACGTCAATAGGAGTACAGTGATAACAGCCTAGCAAGTGCACACATGCAGAGTACAGCAAGTACAAGACTAGATCAAGAGGTAAGCAAGTGAGGCGGAGCAGAGCAGAAACGATGATGATAACTAGACCCAAGGACCTTGGTGAAATTATCAGCAATGTTGGCCTCAGAGGCCACGTGATGAAGGCGAAGCTGACCACGATGCTGTAACCCTCACACAAGAAAGTAAAGAAGGCCAATATGTTTCGTTCTGCTGTCGAGTATCTAGTCCCAACACAAGGCAACCATGGCCTTGTTGTCAACGTAAAGAATTATTGCAGAACGAGGCCGCTCACCCAACTCTGTAAGCAAGTAGGTCAGAAAGCGTAACTCCTGCGCAAACATAGCTCCAACGTAGATCTCGCCCACGCAGGTGGAGCTGAGCACTGAAGACGAAAATGTGGACCTCCATGAAACAAAACCAGTGCCAAGACTGAAAGTGTAGCCCTGTGTGTTCCTGGAAGTTGACTGGCAGTCGACCCACGAAGCGTCTGAGTGATCTGTGAGCACAACTGAACCCCGTCTCCCAAGCACAAGCCCCAAGCCTAATGTACTAACCAAGTAGCACAGCACCCTCCTAGCAGCCCGTCGGTGCTCTGGTCGGTGCCTCCCGGGCACAACGTAGCACTCCGGGATGCTAAGAGGGTACGCGAGGTCAGGCCGAGTTCACGTCATCAAGTATATGAGGCAACCCACAAGCTCTGATACGGGCCACCTGACACTACGGAATTGTCAGAAGGTGGAGCTGAGAATGAGTGGCGTGTCGGCAGGGGAGTGGCGGTGGCAAGGAGAACTGAAAGCGGAAGCGAAGAAAGGACCAGCACCACTATGTGTGACTGAGTCAGAGTGATGGTGCGGCGTGCTCTGTTCCGGTTGAACCGCAAGCCAAGATTAGTGCAGGTGTGTCTCTTCTACAGCTCGGCCTTCACGAAGGCCAGTGCCTCATGGTCATTAGTCGCAAAGACCAGGTTATCGATGTACACGAGGATGTAGAACTGCGACAAAGTAGAGTCAGTGCGTAGAAACAGGGAAGGAGCGAACCCAAGAGCAGCAAGTGTCGTCTTCAATGTGTCGTGCCACTTGCAAGGCAACTGACGGAGACCGTAGACTAGCCGTCAGATACTCCACTACATACCCTCAGGAAACGACCTAGTAAAGTCAGGTGGGTGGCGCAACCAGATATCCTCATGGAGAGTGCCCTGCAAGAAAGTTGTAGAGAATTCGAGCGAGTGCAGCTCGTAGTCATGCTGTGTTGCAACGTGCAGTAACACCCGAAGAGTGGTCATCTTCGGGGTGGAGGAGAAGGTCTGGAAGAAGTCAAAACCCCTGACACTGACTGAAGCCTCGTGCAACATAACGAGCCTTGAAGACAGTCAGGGAACCCGGAGGCAGCTATACATTGAAAATCCACATGCCATCGATGTTGCTCAGGATCCGTCACTTTGAGAACGTACGACAAACTCATTTCTCAACTATACGCAAATCCGCTTAGTACGATTGCGCTCCTTCAGCATAGCTACCATCTCCAATTTGAATCACTTAAAAATTTCTAGATAGTGAGAACTACTTGAAAACGTCCAGCAGATGCATGACTAGAATGGTGGAGGAAGTACAAGCATGAAGCATAGCGTAAGAAGTTGGAATTTGGGACTCCAAGAGAATCATGAGAGGAAAGAAGTTCTCCAAGAGTTAGGAAAGGATGATAAGAACCTTCCTAGCAGCAAGGATGCAACCCTCATCATGAGGTCCTTGAGGTGTCACATGCAAAATCCAATCTAGTTGGATAGTGTCTAGGTGTTGCAACATTTGCAACCCATGCTAGATGTTGGAACTATGGTTAATTCGGGTTGCTCCAATAAACATATGGGTGTTGCTAGATCTACACTATCGTAGTGTAGAATATATTGGTTGGGTTGGGAAAACTTGTGGTGTACACCTCCCGAATCCTATATGTTAGGGTTCTTTCTTGTTGGAACTTCACTTTCTTGTAAACCCCTTTGGTTCTAGCATGGTTCATGACCAAGTTGGCTCCTAAGGTTGTTAGGCTTTAGGAGGAGGTTCTAAGACTACTATAGCTTCCGCTAGTAGCTTAGACCATTCTAACATGGTATCCGAGCTAGTATCCGAGCTAGAATGGTCTAGCAAATACTTGGAATAGGAGCTACTCAAGACATTGGACCATAATACCTCGGTGAAAGCAACATAGCTTCCATCCCTTCCGAAGGGCTGTCGAAATTCCACCGTGGCAGACTTTGGACGTGGAAGGGGAGGAGGAGAGAAGAAACTCGCTGGAAATCATGTTGATCCGTTTGGGGGACGAGAGGAGCGACGTCCATTCATGGAGAGGCTTAGTCAACGTTGGTCGATCAAGGCGTGCAACATATTGTTGGAAAGCTTGGGGCACGGTCTACACTAGTTGCATCGGGGTCCTCACCAATCGACGAGCGAATCAGACGTAATTTGCAAAATACAATCGGCGGATGAATTGGGAAATCACGAATCAGGGAAGATTTAAAGCGTGGAAAAGGAATTGGAGGTCAGTTGCCAAGAGAGGAGGCGAGGGCGCATCCAACAGCAAAAAATAGGGAGAAACGGGCGAGTCTTCGTCGGCGGAAAATAGGCCAACTTCGACGAGTTTAAGCGAGCAGCTTGGAGGCGCGATCCAAGAGTGCAAGAAATCATTGGAACAAGCAAGCAACAAGGATTCTAGTGATTTAATTGGTTTGTCATTCGGACATTCGAGCGCGGATTTGCGCTCCAATAGCCAAGACGGGGTAAATTTGCCCACATCGTCTTCATCGTCGTCGCCGTTGCCTCCATTACCACCTCAACTTCATTCGTCGGTGTCGCTGCCACAAATGGATCATGATTCGGGCAAAGGGAAGCTGGAGAGTGATGTGGGTCCTGTGGGTTAAGAACCGGGTCACCCACAGTGCTTTGTCTGCCTCCATCACCCCAATGGAGGCGTGGCAGGCCAGAAACCGCATGTGGGCATGACTCGGATTTGGGGTTGCATAGGAAGTGTCATGTTGCATGGGCATGAGAAGGGTGGCAAGCTTGATGCACACGCTGCATGCGTGTATGTGTTGGGGTGGACATGGAGAGCAAGGGCTGGCACATGCTGGACTCTTCTCTCATGCGCATTTTCAATGCTCGGAGTGTTGATTTTCTTGAGAATGTGATGTGGAAGGGGTGGGACAAGGCCATGGGCTTTGGGAAGCTTCTGCAGGATGCCGCTGAGATTTCCTAGCTCCTCCCCCTTCCACTCTCGCCACCCTCAGCATCGTTTGATGACGCTGATATGCCACTTTCAACACCGCCACCGGCAACGCTGAATGTGTCGGTGTAGCAGCCTGCCCCTCTGCAGCAGCTCAGCGGCCCCTCGGTCCTTCAGCGAAGATCCGCTATACACGCTTCTTCTTCTTCCTCCTCCTCTGGTCAGCGCCCAGTCACTCTCTCTACGAGTGCACCTACGTCACCAGTGACTACCTCCCCACCACCGGTTACGGGTTTGCAGGTGCTTGGTCTCCGGTCTAGTATAGGTGGTGAGGAGGTCGGGGGGGATGCTGGTCTGGTTGAGGGTATGATGTGCTTGGCCAGGGAGGTGGAGGGTGTTGCGCTAGCAGATGTGAGCACCAATAATGTCCCACGCACGCTTGCTGAGGGCTGTGTGGCCCTGAGGGCCCTGCATGGAAGGCAGGCGCTGAGAAGGAGGTGAATGCCATGTGCACCACGTGTGTATGGGATCCAAAGCCGGTCGACTTACCTCCTGGTAAGAAGGCCATTGGGGTCAAGTATGTTTTCTGCAAGAAGGATAAGGTGGTACATCACAAGGAGGATAAGGTGGTACATCACAAGGTTCGCCTTGTTGCTAAGGGGTACACTCAGGAGCCCGAGAAGGATTATGATCAGGTATTTGGCCCTGTGGGCAAGCTCACCTCAGGTCGGGTGCTTCTTTTAGAAGCCAAGGTAATAGAGTGGCATGTTCAACAGGAGGATGTTCATCATGCTTACCTCAATGCAGTCCTTCATATAGGAGGAGGTGTATGTGAGGTAGCCCGAGGGATTTGATGATGGTACAGGTAGAGTGTATCGCTTGCGCAAAGCTCTCTATGGGCTCAAGCAAGCGCCTCGTGCCTGGAATGAGGAGATTGGTACCATCCTGATTGCAGCGGGGTTTGACCACAGTGCATGAGATGAGGCTCTGTACATCAGGTTTTTGGATCGAGAGTCTGTGTATGTATTGGTGTATGTGGATGACCTCTTGCTTGTGTCTCCACGCTTGGAGTTGATCAGTCATGTCAAAAAGGTGCTTGCTGAGAGGTACCAGATGAAGGATCTAGGTGAGGTATCCACGTACGTTGGCATGGAGGTTCGCAGGTCGGTCAAGGATGGATTGTTGGAGATTGGCCAGCAGAAGTATGTCCTGGTCTTTAGGGAAGGTTTGGTGATTTGCTGAAGGAGACACATAGGGTGGATAATCCCATGTCACTTAATGACACCTCTAAGATCAGGAAAGGTACTTGGTCGAGTGAGAAAGGTGCTGAAGCTGATGTCAAGGTGTACCAGAGTCTCATTGGCAGCTTGATGTATGCTGGTGTAATTACCCGTCCTGACATGTCCTTTACTGTCAACACCCTTGCACAATCCTGCGTGGGACCAAGACGCATACACATACGCGCTGCACTGAGAGCACTCAGGTACTTGGTCGACACAGCTGATCGTGTCATCAGGTATGAACGCCAAGATGGTGAGCAGGTTGTTGGGTACACCGACTCAGATTGGGGTGGTGAGACTGATGGAAAGAGTCTTTGTGCATACATCTTTAAATTGGGAGGAGGAGCTATCAGCTGGTATAGCAAAAGGCACGACAGTGTTGCAGCAAGCGTATCAGAAGCTGAATATAAGGCACTATCGCAGGGGGCCAAGGAGGCCAATTTGGTTGAGGAGTTTGTTGAAATAGTTCATGTGGGCGATGGGGGGGCTATTCCATTGCTCTGTGTTAATGAGTCTGCTGTCTCCCTTGCCCACAATCACGTACTCTATCAGCGCACCAAGCATATCAAGGTGGCTTGGCAATTTGTACGGGATGCGCTGCGCCAGCAGGAGGTTGTGGTGCACTCAATACGCTCCCACCTCCCGGATGCCGACATGCTCACCAAAGCTCTCCCAAGCTTGCAGCTGCATAAGAATCTTGAGCGCATTGGCATGCGACTGATGGCTTCAAAGGCCAAGGCTTCATTCGCTAAATGAGTTGTGTTTTGATTTATGAGTGATTTTTGAGTGACTTTTAATGCTTATTAGAGCAAGGGGGGGTGTTGAGATTATGGTTAATTCGGGTTTCTCCAATAAACATATGGGTGTTGCTAGATCTACACTATAGTAGTGTATAATACATTGGTCGGGTTGGGAGAACTTGTAGAGTGGACCACCTCCCAAACCCTATAGGTTAGGGTTCTCTCTTGTTGGAACTTCACTTCTTGTAAATCCCTTTGGTTCTAGCATGACTCATGCCCAAGTTGGCTCCTAAGATTTCTAGGCTTTAGGAGGAGGTTCTAAGACTACTATAGCTTCCGCTAGTAGCTTAGACCATTCTAACACTAGATACTTCTAGCCACCCCAATCCAGAAGTCAAATTTGCCTTCCTAACCACCCAACCAAACATCCTTCTATAGCCATGTTCCAATCTACTCCCAATATAGATAATATCTCAAAATGAAGCACAATTCCCAGAACTTGGAAATCTCATAGCTTGGGCGATCTTGGTCGAAGCGATCTTGGTATCGTTGAAAAGCTATGGATTTCTTTTGCATGATAAAGCATGTAGCTTTGAGAAAAACACAAAGATGATAAATTCCAACAGCCATGCATAATTACATATCCTCATGCAAATTATGCAATCACAAATGGCACGAGCACTCGGCAAGATGCTAGGATGATATGCACTCAAACTGACGTGCATTGAACAATCGACCATGTTCGCCCCAGGAGGAAAACTGCGTCGACATAGGTAAGGACCCGCGATCGCCTCTGAGTAAGAGCGTGGAGTCGGGATGTCTGGTGCATCCGGATCTTCTTTAGGGACAAGCAGCACGCAACGAGATAAGGTACGGCAGGCGCGAGGATGTCTATCCTTAAGGACAACACAGCCAAGGGCAAGCTCACCCTGCACGGACGGAGGATAGGCAGAGTCAGAAACGAAACTCCCGAGGTAGTGAAGGCAGCACGTAGTAGCAAATCAGTGAGCTCAGCTACTAAGGCAGATGCAGCAAGTGACAAAACAAGTGCGGTAAGTCAACGAGTGACAGTCGGACTGCCAGCATGACCACGGTCAGATATAGGGTCAGCAACGTTAGAGATGACGGGGGAGGTGACGGTAGAACAACAGACTGTGAAAAAGTGGAGGGATGAAGTCTCATGGTTTGAAAACTAGGAGCAAGAGGAGGGCGAACACGGCGAGTACGACAAACACGAGCAACAGGCGAGGTAGGACGTGACGCAGGCTCTCGACGCCCATTTAGGGAGTTTGTTAACGGAAAGTAACGAGGAGGACTAGGCAGAGGAGAATCAGGCGGTGACTGTGGTTGCTCCTAGAACAACGATCGCTGCTGCAGCGGCCGCGCATCACCCTCTAGTAGTTGCAGTTCGAACAACTCCAGCTCCAGCACGCCAACGCCCTCAGTCGCCACACCTCCAGCTCGAGCACCTCTAGTTCCAGCACCTCCATCACCAGAACCACCAGAACGTCCAGCTCGCCTCCAGCACTAGAACCTCCAGCATCTCCAGCTCTAGTGCCTCCGGCACCAAAACTTCTAGCTCCTCCAGCACCAGTGCCTCCACCACCAGAACCTTCAGCACCTCCAGCTCCAGCACCCCTCGAACCTCCAGTAATGAACCCAGGTGGTGACAGCAATGACTGCTATTGCTCCAGAATAAGGGCCTCTACGGCAGTGGCTGCAACACATCCTTAGATCATCCAGTATTAGTACCCTCGACTGCACCACCACGAGAACGTTCAGCACCCCTTGAGATGGCATCCTCAGAGTCAGCACCCCTGAAACCAGCACCTCCAGAGTCAGCACCCCCAACAGCACCAGGGTCCACAACGCCAGGCTGTAGAGTAAGTGAAGATGGCCGAGGCGGAAAACTAGGAGGAGTCTCCAAGCGTGAGGGGTCACTGTGTCGTCAGCAACAGGGTAGACCACCTTACCTGAGCTAGAGGGGTCTGAGAAGACCTCCAAACACTTGAGATGAAGGGGAGTGGGGTGACTTGAGACACACCTGAGCGAGCAGGATGAGAGGGGGGGAGAGGGTCTACTTGAGGGGACCAAGAAGAGGGGTGGTGGGGGGGACGGGGGAACTGCGGCGGGGGAAGATCAAAGAAACGAAAAGCATGCAAGATCAAATAAAGCTAAGCTAGATAACTCAGGATATAACAGAATCAAGCAGTCGCTCAATGGGGTCTAGGGAGAAGAAGTGGTCTCGAACGGCGCGAAGAGAGTCAGGGAGGCGGGTAGTGAGGAAGTAGAGAGTGATGTACATCGGGGCGAGTGCTCAGCCAGAAATTCTAGCTTGAGAGCAGCGCGGTAGTGCACGTTAAGGGAGGAGAACCTTTGGGAATGTAAAATACGGTAACACTTGGTTATTTGAACAGATGCTTTCATCAATATTCTCATACTTTGAAGAAAATATTGCCTGAATTTTCAGACACCCAAAAAGTTTTGGATGGCGTTCACACCAGCTCTGAAAATCCTTTCTGCAAGTCAGACATGCTTAAGTTCTAGCGCGCTTAAAGCAAGGGTGCACATTCTTAGGGGTGGTTTTTGGGTGTATTGGTTTGGTACACCCCTTGGGGTGCTGTGAATGGTTGGCGAAGAGTCCAACCATACGAAACACTGGAGCTAGGGTTGGAGAATGTGCTAGTAGAAAAAAAAAAAAAAATCGTCCGCGAGTTAGATTGGAGGAACAGACGACGGAAGGGGAGGCAAGTGATAAACCTTTGTCTCCACCCCCCTCCAAAGTGCACCCTTGATTTAAATAACCCTTCGGTTATACAACATAGCATGAGTAATTGCATGCATACACACCGTGCTTTGGGAAGGCATAATGAATCCATTCAGTTGCAAGTCTTCAATCACATCTACTCTAAAAACGTCAGTGCTACGCTGACACTATGCCTTTCCTGCTGTTTGCTTGTTCGATTGCACTTGTGATAATTTCCTAGTCACGGTATGTTAGTTGTGATTGTGAATGATATGCCTGTGGTAACCATCAGTTCAGTCCTGTTTGTGGGCAAACAGATTAATAAGAATCCATTATTACAAGACGATGACCGAGGCTCGCCAGCCAGGGTACTTCCAACCGGATAGTGTTACCCTGGTTTTGGTGAAATCAAGTGAAAGGACGTTGAACTTGGAAATTACCATACTGGTATCGCGTTTCACAATTTCGAGGATGTTCCACGGCGACAGCCTGTCGCAATCCGGACTACGTGCTAGGTCACAGTGTGCGAACTCGCCAGCGCCAACGGCGTACCTGCCCGTCACTCGCGCCTGTCCCGCATTCTCACCTAGTTCGCATCTCACTCTTCCCTAACACACAACGGGCCTAGTCGCGCCAGCCCGCTTTATATCCCGGTGACCCAGCACCTCTCACGCCCTTCTCGCCACGCCTCACGGCCTCGCCTCGCCACTTTTGCCCTGGCGATCGCTCGTGCAAAAGCCGTCGCGTGCGCGGCAGTCATCACCACGCCCGCGCGCACGCGCACGCCCAAGGCAAGGAGATCACTTTCGCCTCTCTCGCGCGCAAGGGCGATCGTGACGCGCACCGTGTCATATCACCGCGCGCCCGCGCCCATAGCGCGTCACGGCCCATCTGCACGGCCCATCTGCACGGCCCATCTGCACGGCCTCACTCACTCTCACAACCCGCCGCGTCTGCCAACGCACGCACCTCGCGATCGCCCGCGGGGTGCGTCGCGAGGCCCGCCCGCCCGCTCACACTCGCCGCGCCTCCCCACGCACCCTTCATCGTCGCCCCTGCTTTCCGATTTTCAATCCCCACCGTCCTCCCTTTCCCTTCAATTCCTTTACCTACGCCCTTTTTTCTCTCTTTCCTTCCTTTCCTTTCGCTCCACTTCCTTTCCCTTTCTGTCACCTCCCCCAAGGCCTCTCCCCACCCCTTCCTTTCGTCGCCTCCCCTGCCCTCCCCTCCCCTTGTACCCCGATCTCTCCCCTTTGCTACCTTCCGCGGTCCTTTAATCCCCGTCCTTCCACTCGCCTTACAGCCAGCGTCATTCCAACGTGGCGAGTGCGAGCGAGGGCGGGCACGGGGAAGCTCGTTCATAACGGCACGCGAATAGAACCTGGGCGGCCCTCACGGGGTGAGTCGCCCCATTGCATTCCCTCCATCCCCCTCCCATAATTCCCCTCCTTCCATTCCCCTCCTTCCCATTTGCCCTTCCTTTCTGCACTTCCCTTACCGCCCTTCCGTCCCTGCCCTCCCATCTCCCCGCCCCGCCCTCCCATCTCCCCTCCTAGCGCAGGGCCCGTGACGTGAAGTGCGAGGCGCCATCATTGCATGCCCCGCCATGGCGTCGCAGCCCGCCTCCTCCTCCTCCTACCTCGTTGCTGGCTTGCTGGGTCGCCCCGGTGCTGCCAAGGCCATGGCGCGCACCGACGCCACGCCCGCTCATGCCGCCGCAGCGGGCAGTGGCGGGGGGGGCGGGGAGGGCGGGCAGTGGTACTTCACGCGCGAGCACATTGAGAAGCACTCGCCGTCGCGCGCCGATGGCATTGACTTGCGCCGGGAGACCTACCTGCGCCGCTCCTACTGCACCTTCCTGCAGGACCTCGGCATGCGCCTGCGCGTGTACGCCCGCCCCTCACGCCCTTCCCCCACCTCTCATGCCCTTTCCCCGCCTCTCATGCCCTTTCCCCGCCCCTCATGCCCTTCCCCCGCCCCTCAACCGTTGCACTTGCGAAACAGTGCTCGGCTCGCTGCATTTGGGCAAATGGCCCGCCAGTCTGTGCGCCAGTCTGTGCGCCAGTCTGTGCGCCAGTCTGTGCGCCAGCCAGTTTGTCATTGTGCCACGTGGCATGTACACGACATGCATGATGCATCATCCAACGCCAACCCCCCCTTCCCCCCGCACAACAACCCCCCCCATCCCCGCATTCCCCCATCCCCCCATCCCCCTTCCCCCGGGCGCCCCCAGGCCGCAGATCACGATAGCGACGGCCATCGTGTTCTGCCATCGCTTCTTCATGCGCCAGTCGCACGCCAAGAACGACAGATATGTGCGTTGTGTTGTCTTGCCCTCTCTCTCACCCATGTGTATTGCCCTCTCTCTCACCCATGTGTCTTGCCCTCTCTCTCACCCATGTGCCTTGCCCTCTCTCTCACCCATGTGCCTTGCCCTCTCCCTCACCCATGTGCCTTGCCCTCTCTCTCACCCATGTGCCCTGCCCTCTCTCTCACCCATGTGTCTTGCCCTCTCTCTCACCCATGTGTCTTGCCCTCTCTCTCACCCATGTGCCTTGCCCTCTCTCTCACCCATGTGTCTTGCCCTCTCTCTCACCCATGTGTCTTGCCCTCTCTCTCACCCATGTGCCCTGCCCTCTTTCTCACCCATGTGTCTTGCCCTCTCTCTCACCCATGTGCCCTGCCCTCTCTCTCACCCATGTGTCTTACCCTCTCTCTCACCCATGTGTCTTGCCCTCTCTCTCACCCATGTGCCTTGCCCTCTCTCTCACCCATGTGCCTTGCCCTCTCCCTCACCCATGTGCCTTGCCCTCTCTCTCACCCATGTGTCTTGCCCTCTCTCTCACCCATCTGTCTTGCCCTCTCTCTCACCCATGTGTCTTGCCCTCTCTCTCACCCATGTGCCCTGCCCTCTCTCTCACCCATGTGTCTTACCCTCTCTCTCACCCATGTGTCTTGCCCTCTCTCTCACCCATGTGTCTTGCCCTCTCTCTCACCCATGTGCCCTGCCCTCTCTCTCACCCATGTGTCTTGCCCTCTCTCTCACCCATGTGCCCTGCCCTCTCTCTCACCCATGTGTCTTACCCTCTCTCTCACCCATGTGTCTTGCCCTCTCTCTCACCCATGTGTCTTGCCCTCTCTCTCACCCATGTGTCTTGCCCTCTCTCTCACCCATGTGCCCTGCCCTCTCTCTCACCCATGTGTCTTGCCCTCTCTCTCACCCATCTGTCTTGCCCTCTCTCTCACCCATGTGTCTTGCCCTCTCTCTCACCCATGTGCCTTGCCCTCTCACCCATGTGCCTTGCCCTCTCACCCATGTGCCTTGCCCTCTCACCCATGTGCCTTGCCCTGTCACCCATGTGCCTTGCCCTCTCTGCCATTTGCCTCTCTGCTGTGTGCCCCTCTGCTCTGTGCATAGCCCCATCATAACCCTGCATAGCCCCATCATAACCCTGCATAGCCCCATCATAACCCTGCATAGCCCCATCATAACCCTGCATAGCCCCATCATAACCCTGCATAGCCCCATCATAACCCTGCATAGCCCCATCATAACCCTGCATAGCCCCATCATAACCCTGCATAGCCCCATCATAACCCTGCATAGCCCCATCATAACCCTGCATAGCCCCATCATAACCCTGCATAGCCCCATCATAACCCTGCATAGCCCCATCATAACCCTGCATAGCCCCATCATAACCCTGCATAGCCCCATCATAACCCTGCATAGCCCCATCATAACCCTGCATAGCCCCATCATAACCCTGCATAGCCCCATCATAACCCTGCATAGCCCCATCATAACCCTGCATAGCCCCATCATAACCCTGCATAGCCCCATCATAACCCTGCATAGCCCCATCATAACCCTGCATAGCCCCATCATAACCCTGCATAGCCCCATCATAACCCTGCATAGCCCCATCATAACCCTGCATAGCCCCATCATAACCCTGCATAGCCCCATCATAACCCTGCATAGCCCCATCATAACCCTGCATAGCCCCATCATAACCCTGCATAGCCCCATCATAACCCTGCATAGCCCCATCATAACCCTGCATAGCCCCATCATAACCCTGCATAGCCCCATCATAACCCTGCATAGCCCCATCATAACCCTGCATAGCCCCATCATAACCCTGCATAGCCCCATCATAACCCTGCATAGCCCCATCATAACCCTGCATAGCCCCATCATAACCCTGCATAGCCCCATCATAACCCTGCATAGCCCCATCATAACCCTGCATAGCCCCATCATAACCCTGCATAGCCCCATCATAACCCTGCATAGCCCCATCATAACCCTGCATAGCCCCATCATAACCCTGCATAGCCCCATCATAACCCTGCATAGCCCCATCATAACCCTGCATAGCCCCATCATAACCCTGCATAGCCCCATCATAACCCTGCATAGCCCCATCATAACCCTGCATAGCCCCATCATAACCCTGCATAGCCCCATCATAACCCTGCATAGCCCCATCATAACCCTGCATAGCCCCATCATAACCCTGCATAGCCCCATCATAACCCTGCATAGCCCCATCATAACCCTGCATAGCCCCATCATAACCCTGCATAGCCCCATCATAACCCTGCATAGCCCCATCATAACCCTGCATAGCCCCATCATAACCCTGCATAGCCCCATCATAACCCTGCATAGCCCCATCATAACCCTGCATAGCCCCATCATAACCCTGCATAGCCCCATCATAACCCTGCATAGCCCCATCATAACCCTGCATAGCCCCATCATAACCCTGCATAGCCCCATCATAACCCTGCATAGCCCCATCATAACCCTGCATAGCCCCATCATAACCCTGCATAGCCCCATCATAACCCTGCATAGCCCCATCATAACCCTGCATAGCCCCATCATAACCCTGCATAGCCCCATCATAACCCTGCATAGCCCCATCATAACCCTGCATAGCCCCATCATAACCCTGCATAGCCCCATCATAACCCTGCATAGCCCCATCATAACCCTGCATAGCCCCATCATAACCCTGCATAGCCCCATCATAACCCTGCATAGCCCCATCATAACCCTGCATAGCCCCATCATAACCCTGCATAGCCCCATCATAACCCTGCATAGCCCCATCATAACCCTGCATAGCCCCATCATAACCCTGCATAGCCCCATCATAACCCTGCATAGCCCCATCATAACCCTGCATAGCCCCATCATAACCCTGCATAGCCCCATCATAACCCTGCATAGCCCCATCATAACCCTGCATAGCCCCATCATAACCCTGCATAGCCCCATCATAACCCTGCATAGCCCCATCATAACCCTGCATAGCCCCATCATAACCCTGCATAGCCCCATCATAACCCTGCATAGCCCCATCATAACCCTGCATAGCCCCATCATAACCCTGCATAGCCCCATCATAACCCTGCATAGCCCCATCATAACCCTGCATAGCCCCATCATAACCCTGCATAGCCCCATCATAACCCTGCATAGCCCCATCATAACCCTGCATAGCCCCATCATAACCCTGCATAGCCCCATCATAACCCTGCATAGCCCCATCATAACCCTGCATAGCCCCATCATAACCCTGCATAGCCCCATCATAACCCTGCATAGCCCCATCATAACCCTGCATAGCCCCATCATAACCCTGCATAGCCCCATCATAACCCTGCATAGCCCCATCATAACCCTGCATAGCCCCATCATAACCCTGCATAGCCCCATCATAACCCTGCATAGCCCCATCATAACCCTGCATAGCCCCATCATAACCCTGCATAGCCCCATCATAACCCTGCATAGCCCCATCATAACCCTGCATAGCCCCATCATAACCCTGCATAGCCCCATCATAACCCTGCATAGCCCCATCATAACCCTGCATAGCCCCATCATAACCCTGCATAGCCCCATCATAACCCTGCATAGCCCCATCATAACCCTGCATAGCCCCATCATAACCCTGCATAGCCCCATCATAACCCTGCATAGCCCCATCATAACCCTGCATAGCCCCATCATAACCCTGCATAGCCCCATCATAACCCTGCATAGCCCCATCATAACCCTGCATAGCCCCATCATAACCCTGCATAGCCCCATCATAACCCTGCATAGCCCCATCATAACCCTGCATAGCCCCATCATAACCCTGCATAGCCCCATCATAACCCTGCATAGCCCCATCATAACCCTGCATAGCCCCATCATAACCCTGCATAGCCCCATCATAACCCTGCATAGCCCCATCATAACCCTGCATAGCCCCATCATAACCCTGCATAGCCCCATCATAACCCTGCATAGCCCCATCATAACCCTGCATAGCCCCATCATAACCCTGCATAGCCCCATCATAACCCTGCATAGCCCCATCATAACCCTGCATAGCCCCATCATAACCCTGCATAGCCCCATCATAACCCTGCATAGCCCCATCATAACCCTGCATAGCCCCATCATAACCCTGCATAGCCCCATCATAACCCTGCATAGCCCCATCATAACCCTGCATAGCCCCATCATAACCCTGCATAGCCCCATCATAACCCTGCATAGCCCCATCATAACCCTGCATAGCCCCATCATAACCCTGCATAGCCCCATCATAACCCTGCATAGCCCCATCATAACCCTGCATAGCCCCATCATAACCCTGCATAGCCCCATCATAACCCTGCATAGCCCCATCATAACCCTGCATAGCCCCATCATAACCCTGCATAGCCCCATCATAACCCTGCATAGCCCCATCATAACCCTGCATAGCCCCATCATAACCCTGCATAGCCCCATCATAACCCTGCATAGCCCCATCATAACCCTGCATAGCCCCATCATAACCCTGCATAGCCCCATCATAACCCTGCATAGCCCCATCATAACCCTGCATAGCCCCATCATAACCCTGCATAGCCCCATCATAACCCTGCATAGCCCCATCATAACCCTGCATAGCCCCATCATAACCCTGCATAGCCCCATCATAACCCTGCATAGCCCCATCATAACCCTGCATAGCCCCATCATAACCCTGCATAGCCCCATCATAACCCTGCATAGCCCCATCATAACCCTGCATAGCCCCATCATAACCCTGCATAGCCCCATCATAACCCTGCATAGCCCCATCATAACCCTGCATAGCCCCATCATAACCCTGCATAGCCCCATCATAACCCTGCATAGCCCCATCATAACCCTGCATAGCCCCATCATAACCCTGCATAGCCCCATCATAACCCTGCATAGCCCCATCATAACCCTGCATAGCCCCATCATAACCCTGCATAGCCCCATCATAACCCTGCATAGCCCCATCATAACCCTGCATAGCCCCATCATAACCCTGCATAGCCCCATCATAACCCTGCATAGCCCCATCATAACCCTGCATAGCCCCATCATAACCCTGCATAGCCCCATCATAACCCTGCATAGCCCCATCATAACCCTGCATAGCCCCATCATAACCCTGCATAGCCCCATCATAACCCTGCATAGCCCCATCATAACCCTGCATAGCCCCATCATAACCCTGCATAGCCCCATCATAACCCTGCATAGCCCCATCATAACCCTGCATAGCCCCATCATAACCCTGCATAGCCCCATCATAACCCTGCATAGCCCCATCATAACCCTGCATAGCCCCATCATAACCCTGCATAGCCCCATCATAACCCTGCATAGCCCCATCATAACCCTGCATAGCCCCATCATAACCCTGCATAGCCCCATCATAACCCTGCATAGCCCCATCATAACCCTGCATAGCCCCATCATAACCCTGCATAGCCCCATCATAACCCTGCATAGCCCCATCATAACCCTGCATAGCCCCATCATAACCCTGCATAGCCCCATCATAACCCTGCATAGCCCCATCATAACCCTGCATAGCCCCATCATAACCCTGCATAGCCCCATCATAACCCTGCATAGCCCCATCATAACCCTGCATAGCCCCATCATAACCCTGCATAGCCCCATCATAACCCTGCATAGCCCCATCATAACCCTGCATAGCCCCATCATAACCCTGCATAGCCCCATCATAACCCTGCATAGCCCCATCATAACCCTGCATAGCCCCATCATAACCCTGCATAGCCCCATCATAACCCTGCATAGCCCCATCATAACCCTGCATAGCCCCATCATAACCCTGCATAGCCCCATCATAACCCTGCATAGCCCCATCATAACCCTGCATAGCCCCATCATAACCCTGCATAGCCCCATCATAACCCTGCATAGCCCCATCATAACCCTGCATAGCCCCATCATAACCCTGCATAGCCCCATCATAACCCTGCATAGCCCCATCATAACCCTGCATAGCCCCATCATAACCCTGCATAGCCCCATCATAACCCTGCATAGCCCCATCATAACCCTGCATAGCCCCATCATAACCCTGCATAGCCCCATCATAACCCTGCATAGCCCCATCATAACCCTGCATAGCCCCATCATAACCCTGCATAGCCCCATCATAACCCTGCATAGCCCCATCATAACCCTGCATAGCCCCATCATAACCCTGCATAGCCCCATCATAACCCTGCATAGCCCCATCATAACCCTGCATAGCCCCATCATAACCCTGCATAGCCCCATCATAACCCTGCATAGCCCCATCATAACCCTGCATAGCCCCATCATAACCCTGCATAGCCCCATCATAACCCTGCATAGCCCCATCATAACCCTGCATAGCCCCATCATAACCCTGCATAGCCCCATCATAACCCTGCATAGCCCCATCATAACCCTGCATAGCCCCATCATAACCCTGCATAGCCCCATCATAACCCTGCATAGCCCCATCATAACCCTGCATAGCCCCATCATAACCCTGCATAGCCCCATCATAACCCTGCATAGCCCCATCATAACCCTGCATAGCCCCATCATAACCCTGCATAGCCCCATCATAACCCTGCATAGCCCCATCATAACCCTGCATAGCCCCATCATAACCCTGCATAGCCCCATCATAACCCTGCATAGCCCCATCATAACCCTGCATAGCCCCATCATAACCCTGCATAGCCCCATCATAACCCTGCATAGCCCCATCATAACCCTGCATAGCCCCATCATAACCCTGCATAGCCCCATCATAACCCTGCATAGCCCCATCATAACCCTGCATAGCCCCATCATAACCCTGCATAGCCCCATCATAACCCTGCATAGCCCCATCATAACCCTGCATAGCCCCATCATAACCCTGCATAGCCCCATCATAACCCTGCATAGCCCCATCATAACCCTGCATAGCCCCATCATAACCCTGCATAGCCCCATCATAACCCTGCATAGCCCCATCATAACCCTGCATAGCCCCATCATAACCCTGCATAGCCCCATCATAACCCTGCATAGCCCCATCATAACCCTGCATAGCCCCATCATAACCCTGCATAGCCCCATCATAACCCTGCATAGCCCCATCATAACCCTGCATAGCCCCATCATAACCCTGCATAGCCCCATCATAACCCTGCATAGCCCCATCATAACCCTGCATAGCCCCATCATAACCCTGCATAGCCCCATCATAACCCTGCATAGCCCCATCATAACCCTGCATAGCCCCATCATAACCCTGCATAGCCCCATCATAACCCTGCATAGCCCCATCATAACCCTGCATAGCCCCATCATAACCCTGCATAGCCCCATCATAACCCTGCATAGCCCCATCATAACCCTGCATAGCCCCATCATAACCCTGCATAGCCCCATCATAACCCTGCATAGCCCCATCATAACCCTGCATAGCCCCATCATAACCCTGCATAGCCCCATCATAACCCTGCATAGCCCCATCATAACCCTGCATAGCCCCATCATAACCCTGCATAGCCCCATCATAACCCTGCATAGCCCCATCATAACCCTGCATAGCCCCATCATAACCCTGCATAGCCCCATCATAACCCTGCATAGCCCCATCATAACCCTGCATAGCCCCATCATAACCCTGCATAGCCCCATCATAACCCTGCATAGCCCCATCATAACCCTGCATAGCCCCATCATAACCCTGCATAGCCCCATCATAACCCTGCATAGCCCCATCATAACCCTGCATAGCCCCATCATAACCCTGCATAGCCCCATCATAACCCTGCATAGCCCCATCATAACCCTGCATAGCCCCATCATAACCCTGCATAGCCCCATCATAACCCTGCATAGCCCCATCATAACCCTGCATAGCCCCATCATAACCCTGCATAGCCCCATCATAACCCTGCATAGCCCCATCATAACCCTGCATAGCCCCATCATAACCCTGCATAGCCCCATCATAACCCTGCATAGCCCCATCATAACCCTGCATAGCCCCATCATAACCCTGCATAGCCCCATCATAACCCTGCATAGCCCCATCATAACCCTGCATAGCCCCATCATAACCCTGCATAGCCCCATCATAACCCTGCATAGCCCCATCATAACCCTGCATAGCCCCATCATAACCCTGCATAGCCCCATCATAACCCTGCATAGCCCCATCATAACCCTGCATAGCCCCATCATAACCCTGCATAGCCCCATCATAACCCTGCATAGCCCCATCATAACCCTGCATAGCCCCATCATAACCCTGCATAGCCCCATCATAACCCTGCATAGCCCCATCATAACCCTGCATAGCCCCATCATAACCCTGCATAGCCCCATCATAACCCTGCATAGCCCCATCATAACCCTGCATAGCCCCATCATAACCCTGCATAGCCCCATCATAACCCTGCATAGCCCCATCATAACCCTGCATAGCCCCATCATAACCCTGCATAGCCCCATCATAACCCTGCATAGCCCCATCATAACCCTGCATAGCCCCATCATAACCCTGCATAGCCCCATCATAACCCTGCATAGCCCCATCATAACCCTGCATAGCCCCATCATAACCCTGCATAGCCCCATCATAACCCTGCATAGCCCCATCATAACCCTGCATAGCCCCATCATAACCCTGCATAGCCCCATCATAACCCTGCATAGCCCCATCATAACCCTGCATAGCCCCATCATAACCCTGCATAGCCCCATCATAACCCTGCATAGCCCCATCATAACCCTGCATAGCCCCATCATAACCCTGCATAGCCCCATCATAACCCTGCATAGCCCCATCATAACCCTGCATAGCCCCATCATAACCCTGCATAGCCCCATCATAACCCTGCATAGCCCCATCATAACCCTGCATAGCCCCATCATAACCCTGCATAGCCCCATCATAACCCTGCATAGCCCCATCATAACCCTGCATAGCCCCATCATAACCCTGCATAGCCCCATCATAACCCTGCATAGCCCCATCATAACCCTGCATAGCCCCATCATAACCCTGCATAGCCCCATCATAACCCTGCATAGCCCCATCATAACCCTGCATAGCCCCATCATAACCCTGCATAGCCCCATCATAACCCTGCATAGCCCCATCATAACCCTGCATAGCCCCATCATAACCCTGCATAGCCCCATCATAACCCTGCATAGCCCCATCATAACCCTGCATAGCCCCATCATAACCCTGCATAGCCCCATCATAACCCTGCATAGCCCCATCATAACCCTGCATAGCCCCATCATAACCCTGCATAGCCCCATCATAACCCTGCATAGCCCCATCATAACCCTGCATAGCCCCATCATAACCCTGCATAGCCCCATCATAACCCTGCATAGCCCCATCATAACCCTGCATAGCCCCATCATAACCCTGCATAGCCCCATCATAACCCTGCATAGCCCCATCATAACCCTGCATAGCCCCATCATAACCCTGCATAGCCCCATCATAACCCTGCATAGCCCCATCATAACCCTGCATAGCCCCATCATAACCCTGCATAGCCCCATCATAACCCTGCATAGCCCCATCATAACCCTGCATAGCCCCATCATAACCCTGCATAGCCCCATCATAACCCTGCATAGCCCCATCATAACCCTGCATAGCCCCATCATAACCCTGCATAGCCCCATCATAACCCTGCATAGCCCCATCATAACCCTGCATAGCCCCATCATAACCCTGCATAGCCCCATCATAACCCTGCATAGCCCCATCATAACCCTGCATAGCCCCATCATAACCCTGCATAGCCCCATCATAACCCTGCATAGCCCCATCATAACCCTGCATAGCCCCATCATAACCCTGCATAGCCCCATCATAACCCTGCATAGCCCCATCATAACCCTGCATAGCCCCATCATAACCCTGCATAGCCCCATCATAACCCTGCATAGCCCCATCATAACCCTGCATAGCCCCATCATAACCCTGCATAGCCCCATCATAACCCTGCATAGCCCCATCATAACCCTGCATAGCCCCATCATAACCCTGCATAGCCCCATCATAACCCTGCATAGCCCCATCATAACCCTGCATAGCCCCATCATAACCCTGCATAGCCCCATCATAACCCTGCATAGCCCCATCATAACCCTGCATAGCCCCATCATAACCCTGCATAGCCCCATCATAACCCTGCATAGCCCCATCATAACCCTGCATAGCCCCATCATAACCCTGCATAGCCCCATCATAACCCTGCATAGCCCCATCATAACCCTGCATAGCCCCATCATAACCCTGCATAGCCCCATCATAACCCTGCATAGCCCCATCATAACCCTGCATAGCCCCATCATAACCCTGCATAGCCCCATCATAACCCTGCATAGCCCCATCATAACCCTGCATAGCCCCATCATAACCCTGCATAGCCCCATCATAACCCTGCATAGCCCCATCATAACCCTGCATAGCCCCATCATAACCCTGCATAGCCCCATCATAACCCTGCATAGCCCCATCATAACCCTGCATAGCCCCATCATAACCCTGCATAGCCCCATCATAACCCTGCATAGCCCCATCATAACCCTGCATAGCCCCATCATAACCCTGCATAGCCCCATCATAACCCTGCATAGCCCCATCATAACCCTGCATAGCCCCATCATAACCCTGCATAGCCCCATCATAACCCTGCATAGCCCCATCATAACCCTGCATAGCCCCATCATAACCCTGCATAGCCCCATCATAACCCTGCATAGCCCCATCATAACCCTGCATAGCCCCATCATAACCCTGCATAGCCCCATCATAACCCTGCATAGCCCCATCATAACCCTGCATAGCCCCATCATAACCCTGCATAGCCCCATCATAACCCTGCATAGCCCCATCATAACCCTGCATAGCCCCATCATAACCCTGCATAGCCCCATCATAACCCTGCATAGCCCCATCATAACCCTGCATAGCCCCATCATAACCCTGCATAGCCCCATCATAACCCTGCATAGCCCCATCATAACCCTGCATAGCCCCATCATAACCCTGCATAGCCCCATCATAACCCTGCATAGCCCCATCATAACCCTGCATAGCCCCATCATAACCCTGCATAGCCCCATCATAACCCTGCATAGCCCCATCATAACCCTGCATAGCCCCATCATAACCCTGCATAGCCCCATCATAACCCTGCATAGCCCCATCATAACCCTGCATAGCCCCATCATAACCCTGCATAGCCCCATCATAACCCTGCATAGCCCCATCATAACCCTGCATAGCCCCATCATAACCCTGCATAGCCCCATCATAACCCTGCATAGCCCCATCATAACCCTGCATAGCCCCATCATAACCCTGCATAGCCCCATCATAACCCTGCATAGCCCCATCATAACCCTGCATAGCCCCATCATAACCCTGCATAGCCCCATCATAACCCTGCATAGCCCCATCATAACCCTGCATAGCCCCATCATAACCCTGCATAGCCCCATCATAACCCTGCATAGCCCCATCATAACCCTGCATAGCCCCATCATAACCCTGCATAGCCCCATCATAACCCTGCATAGCCCCATCATAACCCTGCATAGCCCCATCATAACCCTGCATAGCCCCATCATAACCCTGCATAGCCCCATCATAACCCTGCATAGCCCCATCATAACCCTGCATAGCCCCATCATAACCCTGCATAGCCCCATCATAACCCTGCATAGCCCCATCATAACCCTGCATAGCCCCATCATAACCCTGCATAGCCCCATCATAACCCTGCATAGCCCCATCATAACCCTGCATAGCCCCATCATAACCCTGCATAGCCCCATCATAACCCTGCATAGCCCCATCATAACCCTGCATAGCCCCATCATAACCCTGCATAGCCCCATCATAACCCTGCATAGCCCCATCATAACCCTGCATAGCCCCATCATAACCCTGCATAGCCCCATCATAACCCTGCATAGCCCCATCATAACCCTGCATAGCCCCATCATAACCCTGCATAGCCCCATCATAACCCTGCATAGCCCCATCATAACCCTGCATAGCCCCATCATAACCCTGCATAGCCCCATCATAACCCTGCATAGCCCCATCATAACCCTGCATAGCCCCATCATAACCCTGCATAGCCCCATCATAACCCTGCATAGCCCCATCATAACCCTGCATAGCCCCATCATAACCCTGCATAGCCCCATCATAACCCTGCATAGCCCCATCATAACCCTGCATAGCCCCATCATAACCCTGCATAGCCCCATCATAACCCTGCATAGCCCCATCATAACCCTGCATAGCCCCATCATAACCCTGCATAGCCCCATCATAACCCTGCATAGCCCCATCATAACCCTGCATAGCCCCATCATAACCCTGCATAGCCCCATCATAACCCTGCATAGCCCCATCATAACCCTGCATAGCCCCATCATAACCCTGCATAGCCCCATCATAACCCTGCATAGCCCCATCATAACCCTGCATAGCCCCATCATAACCCTGCATAGCCCCATCATAACCCTGCATAGCCCCATCATAACCCTGCATAGCCCCATCATAACCCTGCATAGCCCCATCATAACCCTGCATAGCCCCATCATAACCCTGCATAGCCCCATCATAACCCTGCATAGCCCCATCATAACCCTGCATAGCCCCATCATAACCCTGCATAGCCCCATCATAACCCTGCATAGCCCCATCATAACCCTGCATAGCCCCATCATAACCCTGCATAGCCCCATCATAACCCTGCATAGCCCCATCATAACCCTGCATAGCCCCATCATAACCCTGCATAGCCCCATCATAACCCTGCATAGCCCCATCATAACCCTGCATAGCCCCATCATAACCCTGCATAGCCCCATCATAACCCTGCATAGCCCCATCATAACCCTGCATAGCCCCATCATAACCCTGCATAGCCCCATCATAACCCTGCATAGCCCCATCATAACCCTGCATAGCCCCATCATAACCCTGCATAGCCCCATCATAACCCTGCATAGCCCCATCATAACCCTGCATAGCCCCATCATAACCCTGCATAGCCCCATCATAACCCTGCATAGCCCCATCATAACCCTGCATAGCCCCATCATAACCCTGCATAGCCCCATCATAACCCTGCATAGCCCCATCATAACCCTGCATAGCCCCATCATAACCCTGCATAGCCCCATCATAACCCTGCATAGCCCCATCATAACCCTGCATAGCCCCATCATAACCCTGCATAGCCCCATCATAACCCTGCATAGCCCCATCATAACCCTGCATAGCCCCATCATAACCCTGCATAGCCCCATCATAACCCTGCATAGCCCCATCATAACCCTGCATAGCCCCATCATAACCCTGCATAGCCCCATCATAACCCTGCATAGCCCCATCATAACCCTGCATAGCCCCATCATAACCCTGCATAGCCCCATCATAACCCTGCATAGCCCCATCATAACCCTGCATAGCCCCATCATAACCCTGCATAGCCCCATCATAACCCTGCATAGCCCCATCATAACCCTGCATAGCCCCATCATAACCCTGCATAGCCCCATCATAACCCTGCATAGCCCCATCATAACCCTGCATAGCCCCATCATAACCCTGCATAGCCCCATCATAACCCTGCATAGCCCCATCATAACCCTGCATAGCCCCATCATAACCCTGCATAGCCCCATCATAACCCTGCATAGCCCCATCATAACCCTGCATAGCCCCATCATAACCCTGCATAGCCCCATCATAACCCTGCATAGCCCCATCATAACCCTGCATAGCCCCATCATAACCCTGCATAGCCCCATCATAACCCTGCATAGCCCCATCATAACCCTGCATAGCCCCATCATAACCCTGCATAGCCCCATCATAACCCTGCATAGCCCCATCATAACCCTGCATAGCCCCATCATAACCCTGCATAGCCCCATCATAACCCTGCATAGCCCCATCATAACCCTGCATAGCCCCATCATAACCCTGCATAGCCCCATCATAACCCTGCATAGCCCCATCATAACCCTGCATAGCCCCATCATAACCCTGCATAGCCCCATCATAACCCTGCATAGCCCCATCATAACCCTGCATAGCCCCATCATAACCCTGCATAGCCCCATCATAACCCTGCATAGCCCCATCATAACCCTGCATAGCCCCATCATAACCCTGCATAGCCCCATCATAACCCTGCATAGCCCCATCATAACCCTGCATAGCCCCATCATAACCCTGCATAGCCCCATCATAACCCTGCATAGCCCCATCATAACCCTGCATAGCCCCATCATAACCCTGCATAGCCCCATCATAACCCTGCATAGCCCCATCATAACCCTGCATAGCCCCATCATAACCCTGCATAGCCCCATCATAACCCTGCATAGCCCCATCATAACCCTGCATAGCCCCATCATAACCCTGCATAGCCCCATCATAACCCTGCATAGCCCCATCATAACCCTGCATAGCCCCATCATAACCCTGCATAGCCCCATCATAACCCTGCATAGCCCCATCATAACCCTGCATAGCCCCATCATAACCCTGCATAGCCCCATCATAACCCTGCATAGCCCCATCATAACCCTGCATAGCCCCATCATAACCCTGCATAGCCCCATCATAACCCTGCATAGCCCCATCATAACCCTGCATAGCCCCATCATAACCCTGCATAGCCCCATCATAACCCTGCATAGCCCCATCATAACCCTGCATAGCCCCATCATAACCCTGCATAGCCCCATCATAACCCTGCATAGCCCCATCATAACCCTGCATAGCCCCATCATAACCCTGCATAGCCCCATCATAACCCTGCATAGCCCCATCATAACCCTGCATAGCCCCATCATAACCCTGCATAGCCCCATCATAACCCTGCATAGCCCCATCATAACCCTGCATAGCCCCATCATAACCCTGCATAGCCCCATCATAACCCTGCATAGCCCCATCATAACCCTGCATAGCCCCATCATAACCCTGCATAGCCCCATCATAACCCTGCATAGCCCCATCATAACCCTGCATAGCCCCATCATAACCCTGCATAGCCCCATCATAACCCTGCATAGCCCCATCATAACCCTGCATAGCCCCATCATAACCCTGCATAGCCCCATCATAACCCTGCATAGCCCCATCATAACCCTGCATAGCCCCATCATAACCCTGCATAGCCCCATCATAACCCTGCATAGCCCCATCATAACCCTGCATAGCCCCATCATAACCCTGCATAGCCCCATCATAACCCTGCATAGCCCCATCATAACCCTGCATAGCCCCATCATAACCCTGCATAGCCCCATCATAACCCTGCATAGCCCCATCATAACCCTGCATAGCCCCATCATAACCCTGCATAGCCCCATCATAACCCTGCATAGCCCCATCATAACCCTGCATAGCCCCATCATAACCCTGCATAGCCCCATCATAACCCTGCATAGCCCCATCATAACCCTGCATAGCCCCATCATAACCCTGCATAGCCCCATCATAACCCTGCATAGCCCCATCATAACCCTGCATAGCCCCATCATAACCCTGCATAGCCCCATCATAACCCTGCATAGCCCCATCATAACCCTGCATAGCCCCATCATAACCCTGCATAGCCCCATCATAACCCTGCATAGCCCCATCATAACCCTGCATAGCCCCATCATAACCCTGCATAGCCCCATCATAACCCTGCATAGCCCCATCATAACCCTGCATAGCCCCATCATAACCCTGCATAGCCCCATCATAACCCTGCATAGCCCCATCATAACCCTGCATAGCCCCATCATAACCCTGCATAGCCCCATCATAACCCTGCATAGCCCCATCATAACCCTGCATAGCCCCATCATAACCCTGCATAGCCCCATCATAACCCTGCATAGCCCCATCATAACCCTGCATAGCCCCATCATAACCCTGCATAGCCCCATCATAACCCTGCATAGCCCCATCATAACCCTGCATAGCCCCATCATAACCCTGCATAGCCCCATCATAACCCTGCATAGCCCCATCATAACCCTGCATAGCCCCATCATAACCCTGCATAGCCCCATCATAACCCTGCATAGCCCCATCATAACCCTGCATAGCCCCATCATAACCCTGCATAGCCCCATCATAACCCTGCATAGCCCCATCATAACCCTGCATAGCCCCATCATAACCCTGCATAGCCCCATCATAACCCTGCATAGCCCCATCATAACCCTGCATAGCCCCATCATAACCCTGCATAGCCCCATCATAACCCTGCATAGCCCCATCATAACCCTGCATAGCCCCATCATAACCCTGCATAGCCCCATCATAACCCTGCATAGCCCCATCATAACCCTGCATAGCCCCATCATAACCCTGCATAGCCCCATCATAACCCTGCATAGCCCCATCATAACCCTGCATAGCCCCATCATAACCCTGCATAGCCCCATCATAACCCTGCATAGCCCCATCATAACCCTGCATAGCCCCATCATAACCCTGCATAGCCCCATCATAACCCTGCATAGCCCCATCATAACCCTGCATAGCCCCATCATAACCCTGCATAGCCCCATCATAACCCTGCATAGCCCCATCATAACCCTGCATAGCCCCATCATAACCCTGCATAGCCCCATCATAACCCTGCATAGCCCCATCATAACCCTGCATAGCCCCATCATAACCCTGCATAGCCCCATCATAACCCTGCATAGCCCCATCATAACCCTGCATAGCCCCATCATAACCCTGCATAGCCCCATCATAACCCTGCATAGCCCCATCATAACCCTGCATAGCCCCATCATAACCCTGCATAGCCCCATCATAACCCTGCATAGCCCCATCATAACCCTGCATAGCCCCATCATAACCCTGCATAGCCCCATCATAACCCTGCATAGCCCCATCATAACCCTGCATAGCCCCATCATAACCCTGCATAGCCCCATCATAACCCTGCATAGCCCCATCATAACCCTGCATAGCCCCATCATAACCCTGCATAGCCCCATCATAACCCTGCATAGCCCCATCATAACCCTGCATAGCCCCATCATAACCCTGCATAGCCCCATCATAACCCTGCATAGCCCCATCATAACCCTGCATAGCCCCATCATAACCCTGCATAGCCCCATCATAACCCTGCATAGCCCCATCATAACCCTGCATAGCCCCATCATAACCCTGCATAGCCCCATCATAACCCTGCATAGCCCCATCATAACCCTGCATAGCCCCATCATAACCCTGCATAGCCCCATCATAACCCTGCATAGCCCCATCATAACCCTGCATAGCCCCATCATAACCCTGCATAGCCCCATCATAACCCTGCATAGCCCCATCATAACCCTGCATAGCCCCATCATAACCCTGCATAGCCCCATCATAACCCTGCATAGCCCCATCATAACCCTGCATAGCCCCATCATAACCCTGCATAGCCCCATCATAACCCTGCATAGCCCCATCATAACCCTGCATAGCCCCATCATAACCCTGCATAGCCCCATCATAACCCTGCATAGCCCCATCATAACCCTGCATAGCCCCATCATAACCCTGCATAGCCCCATCATAACCCTGCATAGCCCCATCATAACCCTGCATAGCCCCATCATAACCCTGCATAGCCCCATCATAACCCTGCATAGCCCCATCATAACCCTGCATAGCCCCATCATAACCCTGCATAGCCCCATCATAACCCTGCATAGCCCCATCATAACCCTGCATAGCCCCATCATAACCCTGCATAGCCCCATCATAACCCTGCATAGCCCCATCATAACCCTGCATAGCCCCATCATAACCCTGCATAGCCCCATCATAACCCTGCATAGCCCCATCATAACCCTGCATAGCCCCATCATAACCCTGCATAGCCCCATCATAACCCTGCATAGCCCCATCATAACCCTGCATAGCCCCATCATAACCCTGCATAGCCCCATCATAACCCTGCATAGCCCCATCATAACCCTGCATAGCCCCATCATAACCCTGCATAGCCCCATCATAACCCTGCATAGCCCCATCATAACCCTGCATAGCCCCATCATAACCCTGCATAGCCCCATCATAACCCTGCATAGCCCCATCATAACCCTGCATAGCCCCATCATAACCCTGCATAGCCCCATCATAACCCTGCATAGCCCCATCATAACCCTGCATAGCCCCATCATAACCCTGCATAGCCCCATCATAACCCTGCATAGCCCCATCATAACCCTGCATAGCCCCATCATAACCCTGCATAGCCCCATCATAACCCTGCATAGCCCCATCATAACCCTGCATAGCCCCATCATAACCCTGCATAGCCCCATCATAACCCTGCATAGCCCCATCATAACCCTGCATAGCCCCATCATAACCCTGCATAGCCCCATCATAACCCTGCATAGCCCCATCATAACCCTGCATAGCCCCATCATAACCCTGCATAGCCCCATCATAACCCTGCATAGCCCCATCATAACCCTGCATAGCCCCATCATAACCCTGCATAGCCCCATCATAACCCTGCATAGCCCCATCATAACCCTGCATAGCCCCATCATAACCCTGCATAGCCCCATCATAACCCTGCATAGCCCCATCATAACCCTGCATAGCCCCATCATAACCCTGCATAGCCCCATCATAACCCTGCATAGCCCCATCATAACCCTGCATAGCCCCATCATAACCCTGCATAGCCCCATCATAACCCTGCATAGCCCCATCATAACCCTGCATAGCCCCATCATAACCCTGCATAGCCCCATCATAACCCTGCAT